>JAOEHK010002028.1:0-15463 GCA_025447835.1 Labidoglobus nevermanni
CCACCAACATCATCAATGGCTTTTGAATGCGCAGAGAAACTTCAGGCTTTTTTTGAAATGAGACGTGCAAATGACGATTCTTAGAATTTGCCTATAAGTACATCAATCATTATTTGTAAATATATATATTTTTGAAAATTGTTTAACTAAAATTCTAATAGCTATATATTTATCCAACTTTTCTGAATAAAAACTGTCTGGCACATCAACAACACGAGACAAGTGGTATTTGGACTATTGTGGCACGTCCATGAAAAAAGGTTCGCCACCACTGGCATATACCATACTGGAAACATGTGTGCAAACACTCAGGATTAGATTACTGTCTCTGCGATATACTGGAGGTTAAAATGTATTAAAGTGATTTTCTCGTGTTTAAAAGAGTAGGTCTCTAAATTATTCGGCCTACTCGGCTAAAATGGAATTCCACGTCATCAGACTATCCTTGATCCACAAGCCAAATACTCGTCCAGTGTACCAGACCTAACGAAATTCAGCTTAGGGAATGTACTTTAATGTAATGTACTAACGGCCGATCTCACCGACATAGCTTAGTGCTAACCATACTTAAAACAGTTATTCAAGTTACATTTGCACGGACAAGATTTGACGTCTAATCAAGGCTTCGAAATAAGTATCAATTAATTATTGATTTGCCTGCGGTACTACGCGACATTTGGAAACGATAATTTCCAATTCTGGCATACGGCTGCTTTACGAAATTGAAGAAAACAATGGGTGTAATCGTGGCTACTGCGATTTTGCACAATATTGCGAGGGAGGTCGGCGAAGAAATTCCACCTCAAGCGACAACTGAAGATTCCTTGCAGTAAATGTTGAATTCAGGTTATGCCTCTATCCACAATGTCGTTCTTGAATCAAGTGATGGATTTGGAGTGCCCCGCAACCAATTAGACAATTATTTTATATGTAGCTTTCAATTTCAGATTCGTAAAATACATTATGTAAATATTTATTGCTTTTTAATCTTTTTTAGTTCCATGCGTTTTATTTCCGTTTCAAATTGCAAAACCTTAATCTCAAATGTAAGTTTCTTCGTTTTCAGCCGGTAATATTGTAATGTCGTAGAATCTGTAGGGCGGGAGATCCGCATTGATAGATTGATAACACACCAGTTTGTTCTATTTCATGTAGCTTTATTCACCTCACTTCCCGCCATCCTGACTTGACCATAACCTCACTTGCAGATCCCTATCCCTCAGAACGTGTATGTAACTACGAGTACTGACTGGATGACAGATTACAGAAATTTCTTACTAGATGTACTGATGGCCCCGGGTTTTTACGTGCTTGTCCGGTAATCCGGCACTGCCTGGCTTTAATGAGGAACAGTTTAATAATCAGAGAGCAATTGTATTTCCCGCGATAAAAACGAGTATTTTTCATACAAACAGGACGAATATATTTGAACTAAACTAACATACGTTCAACATTAATTTTATAGAAACACACACAATAGTGTGAAATGGCGGATAAAATATGGTTGTCCAAATATTCACAATAACTTTTAACTTGCTATTTAATAAATTTGCGATTTTTCTGCATTTCCCAACGCAACGTCGTAAAGTCATTGAAATAATTTAAAACATGCTTGGACGAAACTATGCACCCTTGCGTGAATTAATATATTTTCTTGTCCTATCGTGAATTGTCAGAATGCACGAACACACTTTGTGATTGCGCAGCATGCCAATGGGGCACAAAAGGCCTCTCGGCGTTGAATTGTTATTTTTTCAGTCATTTGTTGCACCTCGACGATGTTTTTGCATTGTTTCAGTCTACAACTACGCGTTCGTGGTTGCATGAGGGCGGATTTTAATGAAAGCAATGCCTTTGTTGTGCAATGAATCCGAGACCATAAGTCTTTGCTGCCCCGCTACACCAGTTTGTGTCTAGGGTAACTATTTGCAGGTAACTACCGAAAGTTATCGCATTGCTCTCGAATAGAACAAGGACTGGGAATACCCGACGTTCATGTACTCGGTAAGGACCACCAGGGTTTTCCCAGTGTTTCCCGCCACATAGCATGGACATTCAAGTAAGAGAACATCAGCAACGGACAAGCTCGGGGAATTCTAGAATCGCGGGTATTGCCCCGTTTATTTGGGTTGGCCGTCCCTGATCTAGAAAAACAGTTGGGCACATAACTTGGAGCACGTTATTTAGTAAATTACAAGGATTTTGCATTTGACTAAGAATGATATCGAAATCAACTTTAAGAGTTGATTGAAGAGATATTGTCCATTTTTCTATATCCTAAATATATGCTTTAATTGATACCTGATCTAGGTATGAGATATCTATGAGATGTGGTGCTGAGGTTGAGAGGTGCGACCACCAATTCGCTGGGTTCGATTCTCAGGCACCGCAAAAATATCGAACCTCTCCTCGGTAACCTAACCTAACCGAACATCTTTGAATATGGTCAACAAGTTCTCTTGAAAATCTTCGGAATATGGGATCGGCCAGCCACCACCCAAAAAATCATAAAATTAGGCTTTCCACCTAAAGTTACAAACATCTTGTAAGGTGACGAATTAGGTGACAAGTCAGATGAGAGGGTTATAAATTTTTTCTGCATATATTTTCTAATATTAATGTTTGGTCTAAGACCAGTTTTAATGAAGAATAAGAAAAAAAAAAAAATATATTTTCTCCTTTTTCACGTATTATTTGAGGCGTAAATACAATTTAAGGGAAAAGCATATTATGCCTTGGACGGCAAACAACAGTAAGAGTTGAAATTGGCATTGCTCCTTCGAACGCGTTGAGAAAACCCTCATGCAACCCTCATAAATATGTCAGATTCCACAGGCTATTGGTTTCGAAAATTTTCTTATTATCCCCCGCCGTATGGAAAGCTTCTTAGTGTCTTTAGTTCTAGCAGAGTTTTCCTTTTCTTCGTTCGTTTTTGTTTCGCAATTTCCCTTCCCTACACCGAGCGGTCTCCAGGAGTGTTATGCTTGACTTATTATATTTGCCACAAGTTTCCACGCTCTTATTACCCTCGTGTCTCGCAAGAGTAGCAATGTGGGGTAAGATCGGCTGCAGGCGGCGAGGAGGACATTGGCAAAGATTCAATAAATCGCAGCGACTAGCCGGGTTAATCTCGGCGTATCCTCCGGAGCGACGACCTGTCAATGTCCAATTCATTCCGAGCATTTCTTTTATGTGGTAAGTCTACATGGGTCCTCTATATTCTCCACAGTAGCAATTCGTGTCTGTCTTAGCCTGGCTCTAATCCCGAAACCAGCTTACTCAGAAGAACGCAGTAATTTACCAAAAAATAAAATGAAAATTTGTTGCACGTAAAACCACCCATTTCTCGATAAAATGTCGGACAATCTGAGTAAGAAAAGCTTATTATTTCATATGTGATATAATGTGCAATAGAAATAAATGTGTTGCAACTGAAATCTTACTAAAATCTTCCGCTCCGCGTTAAAGTTAGAGACAAACTGAGAAACTTGACATGTTCATTGTACTTTTGCTTCACTAAATATCGTAGTAAATGCAGTCAGACTAGACAATTGACAATTGACCTCACAGATATGTAAAGAACCTAGAATACTTAGGTACTTTGTATTTGGGTGATGAATGTGCGCATCAAACACGTGTGGAAAAAGTGAACAGACTGAGGGCGAATTTGCAATGCTTTCCCCTTTATTCCCAGATGCTATGAATACAATTCCAGCATGTATTGGAATGAGAATTCGTTACATCCCTGATTCGCGATGTCAAATCAATACCAAATATATGTGCTTGCTTTTAGGAGATATTTTAGCTGCAATCCGTTTTGCAGGTGTTAAAATTAAGCATAAATACGTTTATAACAGCAAACTGTCCAGGAAGGGATCAAGGAGTACTTGTGACTGATTGCAGTTTAATTATTTCGGTAGTAAGGGGGTGTGCAAAGGAAGTACTCGAAGTTTGTACAATGTACAACAATAAATTTTGCAAGGTTGAAAATAAGGAAATCAGCCGGAAGTTCTCGCTGTGCCTATCTTTATTTGTGTCCAATTATCATACTTTGGATAGTAAATGGAAATTTAATTTGATATAGGTCCAAATTTGTTCCGTTGTATTGAAGGTTAAATGAATACAAATTGGTTTAATCATGGATCTAATGGCCTTGATGAATATATTATTCTACATTATGGCTACAAGTTTTTATTCGGATTTATTACAAGACCCAAACTCCCCAGAACCAGAATTGCCATTGAAAAATCGAATACTTTTATGAATTTACGATAACCTTACATCTACATCCCTTAAAAACTACCTTTGCCAGCAAACCCCCGCTCTCCATAAAAGGAAGAGTAAGGCTTCTAATTGGGCCTTGGTGAGAGAGAGTATCGCTACCCCTTGCCAAGGGCAAGCCTGAGGCGCCAACAACTTACGAGCATTATAGGTTTATATATAGGTCACTGCTGCCAGAACAAACACCTACCCGGCAATACCACTCGAATGCAGTCTACTGCGCATGCGTCGTCGTCTGTTGCCAAGCAACGATTGTTTACCGAACGATTGCGCACGGGAATGAATTCTCCATACCCTATAAAGTAGCCTGAGACAGCGGGACACGAGACTGCAGTATTAACCGATTGCTAATAGGTGGACGGGCAGAACAGACGGACGGGTAGATGGCAAATAGTAGCCAGTACCCAGCAACGCTGGGTACTCTACTAGTTGTTACTAAATTGTAGCATCCTAATGCCAAATGAGAATATCAATTATATTCAGCACTCCAAATTCAAATGTGGATTGAATGTGGCTTTTGGAAGCGATTGCAAGAGTGATGAGAAATTTGCAACTTCAGGGCGCACAATAAGCGCTGGTGTTTGGTACAGCATCAAAATCAATTGACAAATAATATTTGTACGCTAAAGTATTGTTGGTTATTTGCATATGAACGCGAGGAATTATGGCACAAACTGCACACGGAAGGAAAAGCACGCTGATGACACGCGGGATGGAAGATTGCTAAGATGCAAATGCATTTGCTGCATTGAAATTGGAGCATTATCACAAGGATGTGTTTACTAATTATGCTAAAATAACGCAGGATCAGTAATTTGACAGAGACCAAAGTTCTGCTAAGTCAAAATGCAAATTGAAATTAAAATTGACAACAGAAAAGAGAATAAACATTTCCGTGTCTATACATCGCATTTTTGTCACGTGAACAGTATTAAAACGGGAATTTCAAATTTATCATGGTTTTACAATCAAACGCCTGCATGTTAAACGCCCATACGATAAGATATTGCGGTTGTTTATTCTCACAGGTTTTAAATTCACTGATAACTAGTGAACTACCCAGCGCTGCCTGGGTTTTACTACTATTCGATCATCGTCCCGTCCGCCTATTTGCAATTGGTTGCTACTGTTCGGCAACGGACGGAGACGCATGCGCTGACGTCGATCGCTATTGCAGTGCTGTTTATCATGCAAAGTGTTGGTTTCTTCGCTATAACTTTCGAACCATGAGGTTTTTCCAAATGCCCACATTGTCCCCATTTTCCCAGGAGTACACGGAAGATTTCCAATATTTCATTTCAATCGAATTATTTGTATTTTAGGAGGAGATCCCACACATACACACGACCGGACAGCATACATTCATTTTTAAATATATAGATGAAGGCATGCAAGTACGAGTACAAATATATTTAATTGTAAATATTTAGCGTATATAATTTCATCAAATGTTCATCAAATGCTGACATCAAATATCACTAACAAATTAAATTGATTGAATTTTAATATTGCATAGTAATGCAATCATTTGCAAAATGCAATAAATAACTGGCGATGATTTGACAAACATTTTAATTGCAATTGCATTCTAAATATTTCACAAAAATCATTACTAATTAATTAGAAATTAACATTTAAATTAAACAATAAATTGCAATTGCGTACAATTTCAAACAAATGTCATTTTCACATATGTTTTACAATCAAATGACAATTAGCAGTATTGCATGATGTATTAAATGTAGTTCGTAAAAAAATAGATGATAATGGGGTAACAATGAAATCATTACGCAAACTAAAATATAATCACAATCGCAGGTTGCCCCATCTATACTTTGGAGCAGTATTGGTTCAACTACTTAGTAAATACCTTGAAATAATGAAGCGTTTACAGCAGGGGTCGCCAAACTTTTTTGAACGTCGACCCTATATAATTTAGGAATCTCCATTCACCCCCGTAAAAGTAATTTTCACTTAATTCAAATAAAACTTCGGGCACTGGGAGTACCCGATGGTGATTACCACAAAAACCGACGGCGCAATTAAATATTCCAGGAAATAGTTCATTGAAGATACACTTGAAACAACAATATACACACCTAGAGTTAAATATTCATTGTAGAAAACATATCATAGTAAGACAACGGCATTGCGATTTAGATGAAAAGGCTGATTTACTAAAAAAGGTTCCAGAAAGCTTAATTAAGTACAACCCTGTCAACCCAGTTAGATACTAACAAGTCTGTTATAAAGATAACAGACTCCAAAGGGAGTGGCTTTAATTTCTACATTACGTAAGGGAGACTTAAATAGTGAGGTGGACATTATTTACAAGACTATTTCTATGAAACGTAAGAATTTTTGGATTCAAGGATATTAAATTATCGCTAGATTAGAGCATGCGAGGATGGGAAGATGAAAAAGATTTTTAGTAAGTTCACACATTGATGATAACCACCGGTTTATCAGAAATATTTCCTCAATCACCTTTGCCTGTAGTTCTTAACAGTATAGACCTTTACCGCCTTAGTGTTGGATGGATGCCTTAATGTACTCTTTGATGCCGCATATTCAGACAGCATTTTATTTGCTTCTGGCTGCTTTGGTGTCCTCGTTGCTGTATTGAATTTTTTTATTTCAATTTTGCGCCCTCGGCTCAAATCATCATCCAACGATTATGGGACTTGTGAAACATGTTTTCTTTGATCGTTTTCAGAGTGCAGTAAGTTTTGGAGTCACTTAGCAGTGACCCCAAGTCCTCTAAGCTGACGATTGCGTTGCAAAAGTAGTTACGTACTTCTCAGCAAAATTCAATTGGGGCGACTACGTTGGCAATGGCTCTTTTTCATGTTATGACCAACTTTACCACGCCGAGGAAGTTGTCAACCCTAGGTAAATAGCAGCAAATTGAATTGTTCGCGTTGTAACTAGTTTAATGAAATTTTGTTCTGGTGCGGCCACTGGCGCAACTTTTTACTTAGATTACGGATGCTTCCTAATATGACTTTAATATCTGGCCAACACGTAGTACTCCCGCATTTCAGGCGCTCTTGCCTTCTTCACATCGGTCCAACTTTATTGTCCTCCCGGACTTTCCGGTCCCTGACATAAAATGTTTGGGTATTCTATTCGTTACATTTCCTTGATTCTTCAACTTTATCCCTAGTAAAAAAGCTAGCGCTCAAGTTTGTTTATTGCCGACACTGTTGGCATGATGATAATCGAACCCTGATCAAGAAAAGCGAGGGAAAAGGAACAGAAGACCTTCTCGCGATGCGACAGGCTGCACTACGGATATATATTTCTCGACGTATTATTTCAGCCATCACGTGAGAAAGTATCAGCTTATCGAATTTCGAATGAAGTTGGTGCTGGTACCCCTCCCCAATTGCCATCTTTCATTTCTCTTCAGCTGGCGCACAAATAAATAGTGAATTCGAAATGTTATGTCGGTAGAGGCTATAAATTACGCTGGAATTCTCAGTGGAAGACGGCATCCGATGTCTAACATTTATATCAATAGTCGTTTTCTTAAGAACGTCCACATTTTTTAAATCCGTACGATTACCTTCCGTGCCTTTCTTATTTTTAATCGTAAACAGCGCCCTTACTTGTAGGATATGGCAACACAGCCATCGAGAGAGCCGGCAACACCGAAGCGGCAGGAAAACGCCGACGTATGTTGCTAGCTAACCTGGAGACACGTTGTAAGCTGTTGATCATTAAAGTCTATAACCAAGAACTATAGCTTAAGAATTATTTGTTACACTTATTGACCGTGGCCCTCATTTCATTCGCATACCTCGAACCTTATATTAGGATGTGATTAAGGCACGTAACGCTGCTGTCAACACTTGTCAGGCATTTTATCAGGTTAGAAATCAAATCCACCGTTATGCAGAGGTGCTAGCCTAACTATTGGCAAGGAAATAGTCCTTGAAACTGGGACGGCAGTTAGGATAGATTTGTAAGGCCTGTCGAATTAGCAATGTAGATGACGACCGTTTTGCACGTAACAATTATACGAAATCCGTTTAGTGATGGCTTGAATCAAACTGGAAAAGGCGCGTAATCCATTCCGTGACCGCCTCCAGCCACATCTTTACTCACGTAATATCGCCTTCTTTAATATCAGAACGAATCTAAGCCTCTTTTATTACTCCTCGTCGGAAATATGTTGATAATTTACGGGTTTAAACAGTATAAAAACAGGGCCCTTAGGCACGTAATGCAGGCTAACACTAAATTACCCCAACAGCAGTTACTTTCACTAGGTTCTTAAGGACGACTGCATTAAATTGAGAAGGAGTTTACAATAGTGCACTTAAACATAAGGACTTGTTTGATAAATACATTAAATAAATACATTTAGGGTCTACCACTCTTCCGCGTTATTCTAGCCATTGATAGATTATTTCGCAATAGAAACGAATCTTATGAAGCGAAGAATGAATCGAGCCAATTTCTGTTTCCTCCTGATCCACTCCTTTCTGAAATGGAAAGGGCAGGGTCTGGACTATAGGGCGGGTGAGTCAAAACTTGCCACTCAGAACTTAAAACAAATTGAGCCGATAACCGTTGTCATAATGAAATATTAAGGAATCGCTTAGAATGGAACAAGTATTGACCATAGAAGTCTCTAGGGATAATTTATCCAAGTTATACCAGCACCCTCCTTTTTCCATCAGATACATAACCTCTTTTAGGTTGTGAGATTGTATATAGAGTATATATATAGGGCAGTGGTCGCAATTGGCGGCTATCGAGCCGCATGCGGCTCCTTGGGCCTTTGGCTGTGGCTCTTTCACAAAATATTTTGTGCGGGCTCATAACATGGCATTCTTAGAAAGCAACAAAAGTATGGTCGCGATCTTTCTTTGGGATTTTACAACCACGGTCGAGTCTCGGAAAATCATGGCTCTTTGAACGTACTTTAACATTGTGTTTGCTTAAATTTGGCTCTTTTGGATGAAGAGTTTGCCGACCACTGTTATAGGGTATATAGCAGTGATGGCGAACTTATGACACGCGTGTCAGTGCTGACATGCGAGCACATTTTTGGTGACACGCTTCTTGGATGATTTTTATAACTCTGTAACCGCTGCTTGAGTTCGTGGAAGCATGAACTAGAATGGGGAGGAAAGGACCCAGAATGACGCTGCGTTGGTATATAGGGTATATAGTTGGGATTGAATCCAACACTTTCTGCTTGTTAATCTTATATCTTAGCTCTTGAATGCTTAGATAATGATAAAAAAGTACATTAAAAATTCTTCTGTGAAGTGTTGATGTGCAATTAAAAATCTGTAATGGATCTGCCTCTTTTCTTGTATATTTTGCGGCATTTCTCGACATGACTGTGAGAGAAAGAGCAGTCGCATTGACGTGCAATATTTCTGTTTTGATTTCGTCAAGCAGCTTAATTTATAAAGTTTGCTTGGTTTATAGTATCAGCATAGATTTGCGCATCATGGAAATGTCCAAAGATGCGGATCTATTTTTGTGTTCATCAGCAGCACTTGGTGTACCGAGATCGGAGCTATTCGGTGGCTCGTTAAAAAGTTTCGCACAAATATATAAGCCAGATTATACGAGAAATGCGAAGTGAGCAAGTGTCTACGGACCAGATATGCATACGAGCGAGGCGAGCATTGATCCTGCTCCAGCAAGGACATTCCTTAGCCGGGGCATGGCGGACATGGAATGTGATTATCTTACGAAGGCACATGATGAAGTTTTTGCTCGCTTGCTTACGAGACTTGCTGCATTCCCTTCCGAAATTAGCAGAACATTTTCTCGCAAATGCGTTGCAGCGCCGCCAATACTTTTGCGCGTTAATTATTTGCGCAACGGCAAAATGCAACTTATAATTCGCAAATTGTGTTTATGCGTGAATAAGTTTTCAAAGCTGAATGTAAGTTACGTATTAATTGCAGACTGCAATCGCAAAAAGCATTTCGCAGAAAGTTCGCTGTATGCGGATGCAAACGTTTTTCATGTTCCTGACTGTAGCGAGTAAACTTTGGAATTTCACTCGACCAACCAATTCATTCCTTCCCACATTTCGCTGCGATTGCAGCAGATTATATCACAAATATGTGCTGGACGTAATACAAACTTGATAACGTAATTTCAGTGTCCACGCAATGGAGCACACATTTGAACATCATGCGTCCAATTCAATCAAATTGTTTCGCCAAGTATCATTTAACTACGCTGAACCATTGCAATTTGGACGCGGCGGAATGAAGTGGGCGGAGGACACTTTTAATCCTGGAAGTAATTTCCAGCCAGTGAGCACAATATTTGCGCTAAATATATGTGTTCATTCTATTAGGCAACATATGATCAAATCCTGTAAATTGTCTACACATTTTCATCCCTGCATGTATTGCATTCTATAGTGGGAAATATATAACGACTCGACAATATAGATGTGCTCAACGACAAATGTTGCAGGACATATTTAATTGTAGAGCATTGCAAATTTAAAGTTATAAACGACAAATATTATTTAAATACTAGTGGTACTCAGGGTTTGCAATCATTTGGTACTGTTTGGCAACAGACGGAGCCACGGCATTCAAGGCGCATGCGCGGAATCCAGCACAACGGACGGAAACGCATGCGTAGAAGACAGACGTCTATCGCTATTGCACTGCCGTTTATCATGAAAAGTGTTGGTTTTTTCGCTATATCTTTCGAACCATGAGGTTTTTCCATTTGCCTTTCCTTCCACATGGGTCCAGGAATACACGGAACATTCCTAATACTTCATTTCGGTGGAATTATTTGTATTTTAGGAAGAGATATCATACATACATATGAACGGACGGATTTTAGTTTCCCTGGTTTAACAGCACAGGTTTAGTTCGTTTTCGTTCTTGTCCCATTTAATTAATTTTGACATCATGGGATGCAAACCTAATAAATTTAATATTTTTAAATTTTTGTCGGTCGTTTTGTGTATATAACTTTGGGGATGGGAGATGTAGGGTCACATTCCGATATCCTTGAACCCATCTGTCAGTTAGATAATTACATTTGTTTCACACACACAAACAAATTGTGATTCTGCCAGCATTAACTGTTGTTCTATTATATAACTATGTAGGTATATCTTAAGTAAGAGGCTGTATTAATTCATTAACACTAACACTAAATTACCTTAAGTTAACAGAAAAACAGTTAATATCAACAGAATCACAATTTGCGTGTGTGTGAAACAAAAGTATTTATCTGACAGATGGTTTCCAGGATATGATACGACCTTAAATATATTTGTCGTGCAATTTATTTCGCAGTCGCTAGTAGTTTGTCGTTATTATTATCTTTTTTTCGTAAGGTTAAATGCATGCCTTCTATAGTGATACTGCAATTCGACTTTCGTCGAATAACTCGTATGTAATCGATAGATTACAAATAAAATTTTGCGAACCTTGGCGAAATGAAAAGCGATCGTACAATACTGGTGTGTCGCTAGAGCATTCAACGCCCTCGGCTGCCTTCGCCCTTGTGAACGGCGGGAGTTGTTTCAAATTTTCTGTGTACACAAAGCGATATATTTCGCGAGTATGCGAATTAATGTTTGCGCACACACATCCGAATTTTATTACCAGTCGACGAGCGAAGGTAATAACAGCAGCCATGAAGAATGAAACAGCAAACCGAATCAAATGAAACGCGTCCTGTGCCAACGACAATACAACAATGGATTGCAGCGACAATTTATTCACTATTTGCTTCTGGGATTTGCGTTTCCTCTGCACACTCTCGCTCATTTCCTTTAATTCGTTGTTCGATGTGAATTTCAATTCAAATTATTCAGAACAAACAGAACCTATTCACAACACACCTGCCGCCAGCGAGTCTAACTAAAATAAACGCAACAATCTCCACTAATATTTCAAACTAGAGGAGTACTCAGCGTTCCTTGGGCTTTACTACTATTTGCACATCCACCCGTCCATCTGTTCTGCCCGTCCACCTCTTAGCAATCGATTGGCGACTACTTCTTCGACTTCTTGGACTTCTTCGGATCCGAGCCGTCGCTGTCATCGTCGTTCTGCTGGCCAATGTAGCTGTGGAATCGCTCCATGAAGGCACATGCATGCCACTGCAAACCTATGGTTGAAATACACCCAATCCACCTATTACTGCTTAATAACGCATATTAAACGTGAATTAAGAGTTTCATGGGCGAAAACCCAGAGATGGCGGTTTTTGAGCGTTTACTGCACGAAAACGTCGAAATATCATTAACCATTTTTTCTGCAAACCTGTGGTAGAAATACACCCAATCCACCTATTACTGCTTAATAACGCATATTATACGTGAATTAAGAGTTTATTGGTAAAGATCTTAAACAAAGTCGTTCGCGACACCTCCTGAAACTGTGTGGAGAGCTCGTTCATCGTCAGCCCATGATCCTCCTGAAGCTTCGTCTGCATGCGTCCAGTTAGATCGTCGGTGACTACACCCGGACGGTGTCATTTCATTAGTCATTCTGTGTTGCAGTTACGTTAAACATCATGTAAATTCAAATATCGAGATCTACTACTACTTTCACTATATTTGCACCCGTCATCTATCCGTCCGTCTGTTCTGCCCCTCCACCTGTTAGCAATCTGTCAATTCTGCAGCGTCGCTGTCTCAGCCTACCTGATATGGCATGGGAAATTCATTCATGCAGTAGACCGACGTCGAGCGCTATTGCAGTACCCTTTATCGTAAAAAGTGTTGGTTTTTCCACTATAACTTTCGAACCATAAGTTTTTTCCAATCGCCTTTACTTCCACATTGTCCCAGGAGTACACGGAATATGCCCAATATTTCATTTCGATCGAGTTATTTGTATTTTAGGAGGAGATTCCATACATACACACAACGAACACACGAACAGACATTAATTTAAATATATATAGATTTTACAGCGTTTCATCAAGAGTACAAGCATGAATAAATAGGGAAAAACGACCCTCTTGTAAAGAAAACCAACAATGCGCTTGCCTTTGTCACGAAGTGCTATTATTAATCATGCGATTGTAAAACATAGCGAAAGGACTGTGTGTGTTATTACACGTTCGCATGCCAGTAATCGACATTCTTGCTGTGCCATTCTCGTTTTTGCGCCCCTCGACCGTCACCTTCCATCACGCGTATCTCTTATCCGCTACGTAATCGTATGAAACCATATTAATTGAAGCTGAAGCAAAGAACGACGTGAGAGGACAACACCGCAGCTGATGTGAAAGCACAGATGCGTCCACCATATTTGCCATTATCCTCTTCTCCGCCATGGCAGCATTTCAGGATGGGCCTTTCTTATCAGGCCCGTTGCTAATGTGTGTCCGGAGATATTCCGACAGGGCTTACACGCACAAAATGACAATATGCATATTTACAATGTCCTTCGGCATTATGAGCAGAGATTAATCGCCTTGGCAGAAGGGATTCATATACACCAGTGGTTCCCAAACTTTCTTGGCATATCGCCCCCTTTTCAGGAAAAATATTACTTACCGTTCCCAGGCCTATTCACTTACACCGAGGTCGGGACAAGTACGGGGAATACCCGTGTCCATTGCGCCCTTTGCAGATGTTTTATTCATGGACACCCCAACCTATCACGGGGAAATCCATGCCCATATCTGGAGTTGGAGAGTCCATCACTTTGGGCCCACTTTGGGAATGACTGAAGTACATTCATGCGTTTTGTTGACAGCTTTGAATTATACAAGTAGATAACAAATTAAGAATTTATTGATCGGCACGTTGAAGACGCAATATTGCACCTGAGTACACCCTTAAACGAGGAAATCTTCATTGAATGGACCTGCTCGACAATGAGTAGTCAATTACTAAACGAGCTGACGTAGGTGACAGGAGAACATTAACACCGTCTGGCAATAAGGCCATAGGATTGTTTGTACGTTCTTGTTAGTTTGGGTTGAGGTAACTCTAAACAATTTCCGAACGTAGAAAGCCAACTTCAGTTATATCAAGTCTCAAATGGATTGAGGATGGAATGAGCACAATAGTCAGATACAACATCAAGATTCTGCATCCTTTGCAATTCCAGTAAATGTTTATTCATCCTGATTCGAAAAGTTTACGTTGCCAATCTACGAAGGATAATCGGGCGTTGATTGCTATGAAAAGAAAATGGCGGAAATTCGTGATCACCTAATAGTTTTTAATATAGCAAGTATTTCAAACTGGCAGCTGAGGAAAGTTCCTAACTAGAAGGATGGCAGGAAGCGACGATTGCATTTCGTCGAGGAAGCGCCAATTTAGCGTCTATGTCAAAATGTCGTGTAAAAGTAGAGCGGGTGAAAGTTGTCGCTGTTCTTGCACTTGCTAGGTGTGCTTCATTCGATAACTCGCTCGAGTGGAAAGTACGCCCACGCCCGCAAGAATTTTCGTGGTTGAAACTTCGATTCGCAATCAGAATCGTTCGCGTTTTTGCCGAACGCCTTGGTCGAATTAAGCTGGTCTCTATTCGGTGGTGCAAAATGAACTGCCTTCAATGTTGTCGGATACTGACGAAAAGCAATTATCGCCGCCCAGTGACTTTACGCCAGTCATTGCCGGTGAACCTATTCGCTGACCCTTTCAAGCAATTTATTCCAGAATTCAAGGTAAATATATCTTCGAGAGAAACCCAGTCGTCAGGCTAGCAACATGCTGGACATCAATTATCCAAGCGTACTAACGAGATACAATTCGACAATTTGTTAATATTCTATCTGTTTGCACCATGATTATACGGGATGATCGTGATCGTGATTACTTTAATTAATCTTTACACTTAGCACTTGTCTAACTACTAGGATTCACGCTGATAGATTTGCCAATAAATCTAGACCTTATGGATTAAATATAATCTTATATATATATATATATATATACTAGTGGAGTACCCAGCGTTGCTTGGGATTTACTGCTATTTGCACATCTACCCATGCATCTGTTTTACCCGTCCACCTGTTAGCAATCAATTGGCGACGACTTTCTCGTTTTCTTCGAGTCCGAGCCGTCGTTGTCGTCGCCGTTTTGCTGGCCAATGTAGCTAATCCACGGTTCCGCGCCCACCACGTTTTGACGGAGGAATGCTTCGCCTTCGCGGTTGAATCGCACATGCACACCACGTTCCTGGCGATTTCGTGAGGTCTTGGGCTT
>JAOEHK010002039.1:0-15462 GCA_025447835.1 Labidoglobus nevermanni
TGTAATATATTTGATCTTCTATCCAAAGCATTAACGCTTTCTCCATTTATTCCATTGCGATATTTCTGGTGTATGATGTTGTGCCCATACTCGTGGTATTGCCAGCTGCAACACCCTTCTAATTGTGTTTTCATTTGTTCTAATAGTTCCTATTGTAGCTTCGTTCATGCTATATGATTTTGGAACATCTACTACTCTATCTCCCTTTCGTAAGCGATCGAAAATTTCGATTTTAGTTTCTAAAAAAATAACTAAGCTCGGGATTCCCCGTGAGATGTGTACACAGCGCACGTGTTCAAACACAGTAGCATTTAGCAAAGTGCGATAAAAACAAAAAACTTATTTGGAAAACCGTGTAAAAGCGAAAACGTGTAAAACAAGTACCGTGTAAATCTGGGGATAGGTGTACATATATTCATTAGGTTTCTCACTTCTCAGAATTTCCTGCCCAAATTTTTAATTCCATCGCAATCAGTAATACACCCAAACCTCGCTTTGCGTCGTTTCGTTTTGCGTTGTTTCCAAGATGCGTCGCTGCTTAATTAGTACTAATTTTCACTGTGCGTCCTAGATTTTCGATGTTGCGTTGTTTTGGGTTCGAGTTTGTAATCTTTTTCCCTATAGAAAATCTAAATTCACTTTGCGTCGTTTCACTTTGCGTCGTGTTTTTTTTTTTGGAACGTAACAACGACGCAAAGTGAGGTATGGGTGTACTTTGTTTTTTTAACATTTCTAGTATGAGTCAACCCCTTTTTGAATTCCTTCTATTAGCTCGCACTCTCAATATATATGTTGCAGTAAAATGGTATAATCTGAGGTAATCGAGTATAGAGAATGTTAAGTACATTCATTCCCAGATTTTGGCATTTTGCAATGCGAATTATACGAATATTCTAATCTGAGGTACATTGAAATCCCTTGAGAATCCCTTAGGGATGACGGAATATGTAATAATAACATTTTTCTTCGCTAATTTCCCTAAATAAAGATAGTGATTTAATAAAATACCTGAATGGCTTTAACAAATCTGGCGTTTATTGCTATGGCACTAATGACGATAACAATAGATAAGAGAATGTGTTAAAGACCGGTCCTGACTGCAGCCATTCCTAACTCGCGTCTATTTATTAGTCCTATTAAAGAAATCAGATTCAATGATTGCACACGCTTCCAAGAATGGCCTGCCTACACTCCTTTAAATTGTGCTACTATGTAGGCCTTCTTGATTACGTTTGACCCAAATGCCATTATAGGTATTCAAATGAAATCAATCGAAACTAGAAATCATTTTCAAAGTTTCTTGTTAATGCTTTTATAGCAAAAACACTCTTTCAGTTCTAAATTATATTGCATTCTGAAACTAAATTTACCACTTAGTTTATGTATGCATGTGAATATAAATTATATTTCTTGTAACGTTTACTAAACCGGCTGCTACTATTGCAACATCCCGTCTTTAGAATTTGCAGCAAAGAGATTCTTTGCGTTTACAATATTCACGCAACGATAACAAACGCAGTGAAATGTACATGAATGTTCAATTATTGAATGGAAATCAATCCGTTGAAGTCAATGACACTATAACCTTAAACGGCGACACAATGATACATTGTATTGTAATAGCAAATACATAAAGACCCCACTTTACACTGCCCCGTTTAGCGCTGTTTCGCTTTAATGCTGTTTTATTGGCCTTGGCCAAACTAGCACCACATATGGGGATTATTTTCAAATTTCTTAGTCATTCCATTGTTTTGCTTGTTCTCTGAATATGAATATTTTGGAAAAAGTATAATGAGAAGCAAACGAATTTGCCGAAGTCGAGTTTAAAAGGCTTTGTAGTTGCTTTGCAGCTTCTCAGAATGGAGTTTAAACTATTAAATGCCACTTCCATCAATTATCTTAAAAGTATAATGTTATAGATGCATTAGAACGCTTAGATCTACCTTAGTATTAAGTAACACAAATGTGTCTTAAAGGAGAATGGAGAAACGTATGGCAAGGACGCTTAATAGAGGGTGGTCTGCACAGTGACGTAACTTCATTTTTGGGGCCTGGAAGCGAATTCTAACCATGGGGCCCCTATTAATTTTTGCAGTGCATATGTTTTATGCTGGCCTGCCTATGAGTGACAAATTGCGGATCGGAATTTGGTTTCGTCAATGCAAATGGGGCCCCCTGAAGCGGGGGCCCTGACGTATTGCTTCCACTTGCTTCCCTGTAGCTACGCCACTGGGTCTGCAGGAACCATTCGCCCTGAGCCTGAAAGAAGCAAGGGCCCTTCTATTCATATGAAGAAAATAATTGAAACAAACTGGATTTGATTTTGTAAATGTGAAAGATCTCCAAGAAATGTTGCAAGGGCCAGAAAGTCTTTCGATTGAGGAGCTCAAGGAATAGTAGATTAAAGATATGAAACTATAGAACATAACGATTCTAAGGAGGAACAAAAAGAAATTTGCATTACTATATACCACTAATTTGCAATAAATAGCAATTAACCTACTTTTCACGTGTTATTATCTTCAAGACCGGATTTAGACTTGATAAAGTCCTTTGGTGGCAAGGAATCAGAGTCGCCAATAAAATTCTTTTATAGAGATGATATATTTACGCAATTTAACTATTGTTACACCATTGAATGCAGAATGTTACATTTGCTAATGATTATGTTTATGGTGTCAAGCACGGGGGATAAAAACTAGGCTGAAAGTTGCAAAAATTTTGATAATTTCACAACATCGAACAATCCAAAGAAATTGCCATTGTGAGGAGAACCAAATGTTTGATAGCCCCCTCTGAAATGATGCCTGCCTCAACTCTCTCGAGCATATTGCCGTTTATTTCTGATCTGTTTTGCCCTCTAAGCTGTTGTGCTTTAATAAATCTCTTTTGTTTTGTTACGTCGGGATCGGTCTCCCATCCGGTTCCCCGAACCTCAGTCCTTCCGGTCCTTTTTGCTATCCCACCATTATTCGCCTAGTCGTCTCATATCTTGAAAGAAGCGCATGAGCTCATCCCAGGGCAGTTTAGCCATCTCAGCGTGGGTCAGTGCCTCCTTCCCTAAGGTTGCCTAGTGCTAGTGCTGAGGAGTTTCATCCTCTTCCAAGCAATACCTGCATAGTGGGTCTTCAAGAAGACCCATGATAGCTAGATACTTGTTGAGGCCGCAGTGAATCTCTTGATCATTTCACTATCCTCTATTTCTTTCTTTCTGCTCTTCAGCAGTTGTGTAAGATTGTTATCAACATGAATATATGAATGGAGACATTTTATCGCTACCGTAGCTGCCACCTATAAATCTATGAACCGCCTGGGTAGTTGAGATACATAGGCCACAAACAGATGTGTCGTATTCAATTCCATGGTAAACCGTAAACGAAAATCAACTACTGAGCGGGTATTGGAATAGGATAATTTATCCTCCAGGCAAAATAGTCGTTATTCCAGTGCGCGCTTTCATGAATAGGACTGATCTACCATAAGTATCAAAGCTCGAGAACTACAAGCAGTGGCAGAGAGATAATATACCTTGCCGAATAATGAAATAAATTAATATCCAACGATATCCAACGTTTATGTAGTAGTATGGGAAAAAAAGTTCAATAAGGATATTTCGTTTCTGAATTCTCTTTCTTTTCTTTCCTCTTATCACAGAACTACATTTCCGCTTTCCCAATACCACCAGCACCATAAGCCAAAGAAGGATTAACGGTAGTCCAAGAATTAGTATCCGGGCAATTTATCGACCGTATGCATACTTGTTCGATAACATTTATTGTCGCGAAAGTGCAGCTGGGCAACTAATTACTGTTATCTCTGAAACTCCTGTAGATATCAGCAGTTGGAACGGCAGTATATCGCAAAGCTGGCGGAAATTGCGTCGATGTTGTGCTTCACTGCGTGCCTCCAGCACCAGCAGCAGTCCGGAAGCATGCCGCGACGCGTTGCTGGAGAACACGGCGCGACCGCACATTCTAGTCAGCCACAGCCAACTTCCGACCATGAGCGCGTCCTTCCGCCTGCCGAGCGCGACGAAGAAGAGCAGCGTTCAGGAGGTGCTGCGCTCGAAGCTCAATCGCATCCACGTCGGCCTGCGGAAGCGGCGCGCGCTCTCCGTCCAGGAGGTCTTCCCACGCGACCAGCCCACGTTCTACGTCCCGGCGCCGGGCAGGCCCAGCTCGCCCGAACCGGCGAACGGCGGTTCCACGTCGCTGATCGGAAGTCCCGAGAGTCACCGCAGCCGGCCGCGATCCAGGTGCTTGGAGTCGCACCATGACCATGGGTACCACAGCTACGAGGGTTACGAGTCGCTGCCCTGCGAACCGGAACCGGATTACGACGACGCGCCCGAGTGGAATGAATCCAAGGAGAAGCCTTGTCGCCGCTGGTCGGTCGTTGACGGTCTGATGCGCTTCAATGACCGCCGGGATTCCGGTCCTGCGGCGATCCCGCCACAGATGCCATTGCCACAGCCGCCGCCGCCGCCGAAAGCCAAAGCCACCATCGGATCGCAACGGAACAAGATTCCCAAGGCGAGACTGCTGCCCACTAAGCAAGAACGTGCGCGTTCACATTCGCCGGCCAAGTGCAAGTCGACCCCCAGAGGTGTTGCGATTGTGGAGAATGGGGCAGACAGGCCACTCACCAAAGATTCGCATGTGCAGCGAAATAATGCCAAAGTTGTTGTTTCTAAGAGTCATTACGAATTTGGGCAGGTCACCAGCCCTCTGGCTGCCCCAATGACACAAAAACAACCTGGGGATGCGTACTCTGATTATGGCCGGTTGATCAAAGAACAGAAGCAGGTGAGGAGAGAGAGAGAGAAAGGTGAAGAAGGATGGAAGGCGAGACAATATTATATTGAATGCCTCTATAGGAATGGCTGGAGGAACTTGAAGAAGCTGACGAAGAAGATGATGAGGAAGAGAGCAAGTTCTGCACCCTGCCTCGAGGCGGTGGTAGCTCGTTTACAATTCGACAGGTCGCCTTCGAGAAAGGGCCGGGATTCAAAGCGCTCGGCTTTAGTATTGTGGGAGGGCGCGATTCGCCCAAAGGCAGCATGGGCATCTATGTGAAGACAATATTCCCGAAAGGACAAGCAGCAGACAGTGGATCCCTCAAAGAAGGTGCGTGTTTTATGCATTTCCAGGAAATTTGTGACCTCACTATGCAAATGGGCTATCAATGTCAAACTCTTTGATTGCAGGTGATGAAATCCTAGCTGTGAATGGCAAACCGCTTCATGGTGCTTCACATAAAGAAGCAATTTCCGTGTTTAAACAAATCAAGACCGGTCAGGTACTATTACATGTCGGTCGCCGCTTGAACAAAAAGCGACGGGACAGTAAAAGCTCCGCTAATATCTAATCATCTTCCAATCAAACCAATATTCAGATAAATCAAATGCTTTCGCTCAAACTACAGACTAATACGTGGAATGTTAAACATTCTTGGATAATTAATCAAATTAATTAACGCAATCATCAGCTATCTATGCATGTCGCGATATTTTCGTGTCATGGCAAATTCAACGATGCCAAATGTTAATTAACATTTGAACTTAATCTCCAATGGAAATAATTGATATCATTAATTGCCGCAGCCGTCAATCAGATACATTTTTGAGTTGGCCCTTGTATATCGTCTCTATTATTAAATTGGGCACCTAAATTACATTGAATTGCAATATATTTTTATTTTATTAAATGTGATATCAATCCAGCCTCCAAAAATTCGAATGATTTTAGAAATGAACAAAATTTGTGATTACATTGAAGAAATTAAGACTGTTCACATTCAAAATTTGTTATTGCAAATTATCAAGAACGTGCCAACGCAAACATTCCAATGCAAGGGTAATACTAACACTAACAAACAGATTTTAACATATTTCAATGAATCTTTAGCCTAAAGCAGTGTTTCTTAAACTGTGGGTCGCGACCCAATTTGGGGTCGCGGTGCCAAATTTTGGGGTGCCGAAGGTTTCTCGAATGCGATGAATATATTTATGTAAGATTGTAAAGGTTTGTTTTATAATAAATTCTATTTTATAATCATTAATAATAATACTAAAAATAGCATCACAAATTAGTACTTGAAATTTTTATATTTAACACCTGGGGTCGCGAAAAAATTGTGGATATTAAATGGGGTCGCGAAGCAATCGTGAATCTCAAATGGGGTCGCCGTGGAAAAAGTTTAAGAAACACTGGCCTAAAGCAGTGATGGCGAACGCGAGCACTTTTTTTGCGACACGGGTCTTGGATGATTTTTATACCTCTGCTTGAGTTTGCGGAACCACGAATTTGAATGTGGAGGAAAGGACCCGGAATAAGGGTGCGCGAGCGCACGCAAATAGTAAAAAGGACAGTCCTAGCGAGAGTTTTGGTCAAGATAAAGATATACTTTTGTGATGTGTGAACACGACAAAAAATTATGTTTATATTCTTCAAATGATGACACACTCAGCTCAAAAGGTTCGCCATCACTGGCCTAAAGCAAGGAGCCAACCCAAGGCCCGCATGGTATGAACAAGGGTCAAACAAGGACGGGGAGTACCCGACGTACATGTAGTGGGTAAGGACCACCAGGGTTTCCCCGTGGTTAGGGATAGTCTCGGGGAATTAGAGTCCGCCGGTGGCAAACCCACGGATATTCCCTGTACTTATTCCGCGGAGTATTGATATATTTTCAAAGTGGCCCGCAAGTTAATTTGGGTTGGCCGTCCCTAAAGTGTCCATCTCCTTTTGAATACATATACAAGCTCTCTGTCTTTACAATTAAATTGAACAAATGTAACGTAATTTCAATCGTGGGAATAGCTCGGAAAATTGTTTCCATACAAAGGTGCACGTAGCTTACAGCGTGGTTCAACTTAATTTATCTTGCACCAAGCTAACCTAACAACCCTTTTTCGCGCGCACTCTACTGAGTGTCGCGAGATCCTATATACCAAGTGTTACAATACTTTGTTCAATGCAGAACCAACGCTGGTATGGAAAGAAAAGAATCCGGAAATGACAATGCGAATCGTTTTTTCTTGATAACGTAACATTCACTAACTAGTTGCTAGATAGAAATACTACTTCTACTGGCATGAAATAACATCAACGAACTAATTATTAGATCAAAATGGATATATAATTCCTACAGAATTACAACCCATAATTAAAACGTCCCCATACGTATACTTAATGACGTCCCATTGTTCTTACTTTTATATACCGAAAATGAGTAATACATAATTGCAATATATAAAAATACAAATGTAATGTAACTATGAATAAGCATCAACGCTATATGGCGCTTTTTTTTAACAGCGTTGTGAATTTTTTCGCGACCTTGCTAAATAATATAAATTGCAATGAACGATGCCAAAACATGTAAGTGCAGTAATTTTATTGTATACTTTTATAAATGAGTGTTCGATTTGATACATTTATTACACATGCTATGTGATTAGCGTGATAATTGCGAAACTACTGTTTCTTATTATGTTGATGTAAATGTCCATCATATTGGCAATAGTACCTCCTATATGCGAATTTAATTTATATTTTTGCAACCTGTAAATATTTTCATAAATGATCAACATATTTCTGCCATGATTAGAAATTTCCTTTAAAAAAGAGTTTTCCAAATTGTAAACTGCGAAAACCACTATCATTATATAAGCAAACGATGCAAAATAAAAGCCAACGTTATAAAGAAATATCGTTGAATAACCTATACCCTTATAAACTCCCTAGAGTTATTTTCATTCTCTGTGTTAATTTTTTTTCTCCTCTGTGAGCTGAGATATGCATAGATCCATGCCTTGGTGAGTGAATGGGCCAGGGAATATAAATGCAGAAAATGTGGTTTAGGTACATCTTGTTAGAACGGTTGCGTAATAAAGTGGTTAATAATGTTTTGTAGCTTTCGTGCACAAACGTGCACAATTCACGTATTATGTGCTTTATTAAGCATACACGTGTAGTTTAGGTGTACGTTAATTACAATTGGCCACTCTCAGTATACGGCCTTCAAAATTGTTTGTTTTCACGGCCTGTAGATTACGAATCAAAGAATTAGAATAGGCAACAGTGTTTATATAGTTTAAAAATGTAATGAGAATAAGAAAGTGATGAAGGTAACCAATTCCATGTAGGGACACCAGAATCACCTTCTTAGCGTGTTTTGGCACGGTTTATAAGAGCAGGATGTAAGTAGTCATCCTTGGGAAGGGTGCATTTGCTTCCTTGCAGACCTCTATAAGTTTTAAACATAGATATATCACTTTCAATCATAAAGAAACATTCCATAATCACATCTATATCTTCAAGCATTGTACCGACCGCTCAGCAGTTTGCTCTGACATACAGGTCGATCCCAACACTTTCTGTCATTGCCAATGCAACTTGATCGGTAGGTTACTGAAGCAGTATTCGAATGTACTAATTACTCGCATATAGACAAGTAGTTCCTTCCTAGGCCTGCAGTATAGTTGGGTGGATCGAGTAGCCCAACAGTCCTTTCTATACCTGAACTCCGCTTGCACTACTATCTATATCTATAAAAATGAATGTATGTCTGTCTGTTCGTCGGCTGTTGTGTGTATGTATGGAATCTCCTCCTAAAATACAAATAATTCGACCGAAATGAAATATTGCGCATGTTCTGTGTACTTCTGGGGCACCACTAACGCAAAGAAAAATTGGAAGAACCTCATGGTTCGAAAGTTATAGCGAAAAAACCAACACTTTTCACGACAAACTGCACTGCAATGGCGCTCGACGACGGTCTACTGCGCATGCGTCTCTGTCTGTTGCCAAGCAGCGATTGTTTACCGAACGAATGCAAACGGGAATGAAATTTCCATGCCATATCAAGTAGGCTGATATAGCGGGGCACGACACTGCAAACCGATTGGTAACAGATGGACGGGCAGAACAGACGGACGGGTAGATGTGCAAATAGTAGTAGAACCCAGGCAAAGCTGGTTACTCCACTAGTATATAAATATTATTCTAATAAACAATTTATTTCATTTAGAAATACATTTCCAAAAATTGCCTATAGTTTAATACTCTTAACAAAAATATTTCGACGTATTTAATCAATTCTTGCTAAGATAATAGCAGTACGAGATGGAATATACACCTTCAATAAAACACATATAAACACAATGAATAGGAAATTGTCACGTCAGACTATACCTGAATAGAATTCGTTCGTCCTGCGTACCCTTCACCAAGCGTGAAATGATTCACATTCACATCGATTCTGTTCATCCCTCCAAACTCACCATCATCCGAAGACAAAACAATTTTCAACTTTCCATTGTCGCCTTGATATCCCACGCGGTAATCAGAGAAGCTTTTACACGCATGAAAGTTGAAAACGAAAACCAATCCAGCACGTTCAAAAGCGATCACTTTGTCATCCTCGTGTTTCCAACTTACGTACGCTGGACCTTTGGCCAACCACTCATATTTCGACTCTAGATGATTCATAGCCGCATCGAAATTATTTAAAAACTTGTACTTGAGCATTTTATCATCAACGAGATTCCACTGGCGGCGTGCATAATGATAGGAACTATCATTTCCTTCCCTGGGAAAATCCAGCCATTCCGGATGACCAAATTCGTTGCCCATAAAGTTGAGATAGGCCTCTCCTCCTAGTGCATGCGTTAGCAAGCGAATTATTTTATGCAAGGCGATTCCTCGCTCGATTATGGGACTATTGTCCGATAATGTGCTCATGTGCGTGTACATCTCCTTGTCCATTAACCAAAACGCAATGGTCTTATCGCCAACGAGTGCTTGGTCATGTGACTCCGCATAGGCAACGCTCGGTTCCATCCATCGGCGATTCGTAAGTGTATGCACAATATTCCCAATGTTCCACTCTTCATCCTTGTGCTCCTTCAGCAGTTCTATCCATTTATCCGGAATTGCCAGTGCAAGACGATAGTCGAAGCCCAACCCGCCTTCGGAGACAGGTCTGCATGTCCCCGGCATACCAGACACGTCCTCGGCAATAGTTATGGCATCCCTGTGCAGAGTATGGACTACCCAGTTCGCCAGCATAAGATAGACCACAGCCTCGGTGTCCACATTCATCCCGTAGTACTGATCGTAGCTACCATCAAAGCCCTCGTTAATACCGCGCGAGTGATATAACATAGACGTGACCCCATCGAAACGGAAGCCGTCAAACTGATATTCCTGAAGGTACCAGCGCAAGTTAGACAGCAGAAACTTGACCACTTCAAATTCGGAGTAGTTGAAAAGGCGTGAATCCCACAGGGAGTGATAGCCACGTGGACCAGCGTGGAAATAACACGAGTCCGTACCATCGAATTGATTTAAGCCATCCAACACATTCTTACTAGCATGGGAATGAACGAGGTCTAGCAGAACGCAGATGCGCATCTGATGGGCAGTGTCAATGAGGCGCTTTAATTGTTCGGGCGTGCCGTAACGGCTCGAAACGGCGAAAAAGTTTGTAACTTGATATCCGAAACTAGCGTAATACGCATGTTCCATTACAGCCATAAGTTGGATGGCATTGTAGCCTTGCCGCTTGATACGAGGCAGAATGCTATCAGTGAATTCATCGTAGCTGCCTATTTTCAAGTCGTTCGTTGCGATTCCTACGTGACATTCATAGATTCGGAGGCTTTTCGGGCGTTTCACTTTTGGGAATTTGAAAAGCGTTCGCTAGAGTTTTATGGAGTTTTTATCAATACTCAACATTCATTTACGCGATTTCTTACTTCCGGCTGTGGTGGATTCCAAAACTTGTGTTTGTATGTTCTTCCTTCACTTTTCGGAGGTTCCACTACGTATGTTGCCCAAGGTGATATTCGATCTAGTTTACCTGATATTGTGTCAACTACGACCTGTAACAAATGCATATATAATAATAACCTGAGGGGCTGAGCCACCCTTGACGGGTTCTCCAGATCCTTATGTTGGGAGATCGGCCCCCTTCATCCTTCTTCTGCCAGTCTCATACAATTTTGGCGATTTCCTTCCACTGTTTCCTGTTCCCAGTTAACCTCCCCAGTTAGCCTCTCCCAATTATCAATTCCCGCCGCCTTAAGGTCATTTCTAACTGGGTTGTTCCACTCAGTCCCCGGTCTTCCTCCGTTTCTGCGTGCCGACTCCCATTTCAGTATAACATAGATACAAATGCATATATATATATAATGGATTCTATTCCACCAATTGGGGTATGGATTGTAATAAATTTTCTTCAATTAACATTTTCCTAACCGCTCGGTAGAGGAGCGGTAACGCAGATGGCCCAGGAACCTAGTAACTTGGGTTCAATCCCTAGCACAGTGTTACCATTGACTGTAGACGGCTAGTACGACATATGTAATGGCAGATGTGGTTGTAGTACGTCCCTGAAGTACTCCCCAACAACCCAATCTTATCTTCCCTTCCAAATTAATTGGCCGTACAAGAAGGATGAACAATGGGTCCAAATAATACAGCCTAAGTCTGTGTGTATCTGCACATGCACTCCAACAAAACAGCAATTTCTAAGTGAATTTGTAATGTTCAACTATTTACTTCAATTTAGAATTCATCAATATAACAATTCATTCATTCATTCATTCAAGATGTAGACTTATTATCAATTCATGTTTCATAAGTGTATAATCAGTAACAATTTTGAACTAATTTAGTAAAAAAAAGTTTTCATTGGTTTTGATCAGGCAAGGCCAATAAGACAAACGGAACTTCGAGTTTCGGATACGAGGAATTTCGGTTTACCCGGCTTCATTCTATTGATCAAACTCCCCGGGACAAGATAATGTAGGAAATGTATTCCAAATTTACGTTTTAAACTCGACTCACCTACTTGGCAATTCCTTGGCCTCCAATCTTCTTTATAACGTATACATATTTGTCAAGATGAGATTTCTTAGACTCCTTAATTCTCCTTAATCTAAAATACGTTACTTTACAAATAGATTGTAGATTTGCATATATAGATTGTACTCTCAGTGGCGTAGCGTGATTATAGCCATGTAAAATTTGCACCAATTCTAAAAAGTTTCTCTATTGCTACTTATGTAACCATAATTGACCATATTTACGGGCAAGTGACGCACAAGCACGGGGAATACCTATTTGGAGTGACGGAACCCAGAGTATTCCCTGTGCTTATCCGCCAGCATTGTCTACGTTAGGGGTCGCCAAACTTTTTAGAACGTCGACCCCTATATGATTTTTCGGCATCTCCATCGACCCCCTATAAAAATAATTTTCTAATTAATCTATCTAAACTTCCGGCATGGGGTGTACCCGATGATGATTACCACGAAAACCGACGGCGTAATAAAATATACCAAGAAATCCTTCATGAAATACTTCACGGAAATGCGAATTTTGAAGACTCACTTGAAACAACAACTTGCAAACACAAGGAAAAGCGAAAATTAAAGTAGGAAAGAGATGGCCCTTCTCGCAAGTATGCTGGTCAAAGATAACCAACTAACTATAAGTAACTATAAGTAACTAACTATAAGCAACGCAGTTCGGTATGTGTGCATAACATATTGAGAATTGATTTTGCTTCGACCCCCAATAAACCCCCTGGCTCAGATAGACCCCTGCCTTCGGCAAATAGACCCCTGGGGGTCTATAGGCCCCACTTTGGCGACCTCTGGTCTACGTGTTCGGGATCTCGCACGTTCCACCTATGAACTGTATCATGTCAACTATCAACATCACCCTCTAAATGTACCGCCCACTGCGGCCGCACCTAATGCACCTCCTACGCAACGCTACTGTGTACTTTATACCAGTGCTCTGTATCCTGTGTGCCGCGACACACAAGTGTGCCGTCCAGCGAACACTGGTGTGCCCTAAGGCCATGGGGTGGAGTGACAATAAACCAGTCTAATCTCGACCAATAACTTTGGCTTGCATTACCCAATATAGAGACGAATATAAAACATTAATGTTCATTAAAACCTTTAATTACTACATAATATGTATAGTATTGAATAGAAAGGGAAATTTTCATTAAAACTTTTAGGTATTTGATCAATTAATACATCCATTTTCGTTTTGGTGTGTCGCGGAATTCTAGAATAACTCATAGTGTGCCGCAGAATTCTAGGATAACTCTTAGTGTGCCCTGGGTCAGAAAAGGTTGCGGAGCATTGCTCTATACCTATATAGAAATGTTGGTAAAGCTAAGAGAAATTGATTGAATAAAATTGCCAGTGTTCCGAATAAAAACGCAAAATATTAAAATAAAGCATATTTTTATAGATTTACTTACTTTAACTTCGCTTAAATGAGGAATGGCGCATGTTCCATCAGGATTAGCAGGAAGAACCAACTCCCACTTTCCGTACTCTAACTTTTTGTAAGGATGACTTTCGCGATTCCAGTTATCTAAAGGCAAATATTTGAAAAATCATTTTGCAACAATTTCGTGCCGATGAAACGCGTACTGAAATCTCCAGTTAAAAACAATTGGTAAGCCGCTGGTGCCCATTCTCGGCATATAATTGAATTATCCGGCTGTGCTCGGATACCGTAATATTTATACCCGGAAGTAAATGCATCGAAACCGCCTCCATCTTTGTGTATAGCTTCTTGAATATCTTTAAAGCATGCATATCTATAAATGCAAAGTATAATTTCAAAATACAGCAACGTTTCATGCAACTTTCACTCACCGGCGTCTAATTTCGCGTTCATAGGGTTTGAGATATGGGTCCCTATCCAGCAGAACATTTAGCTCTGGTACATCTATATCCATCGGATCCAGTTTCGAATATTTGCCACCCATATTAACAGGA
Source organism: Labidoglobus nevermanni (assembly GCA_025447835.1). Taxonomy (NCBI): domain Eukaryota; kingdom Metazoa; phylum Arthropoda; class Insecta; order Coleoptera; family Staphylinidae; genus Labidoglobus; species Labidoglobus nevermanni. Next base: position 13,820 of record JAOEHK010002039.1, read on the forward strand.
ACAGAAATAAAATACGAAATTCAATATATTACAGCGCGTTGAACATGACTGATACAAGGCAAGAATCCGAAAGAGAATGTGGACACGTGTATGTTCATTCAACGACGTGATCCTCTGACTTTCGATAAGACTTATTCTGATTACAAGACCAGAGCTACACTTACAACGTGGAACTGCGTCTATTAATTTGACTTAATTTGAGCTATGAGATTTCTACATGATACGATTGATAAGCACTTTGCGCTCGTTTTATTATCGTTAATTTAATTGATGCAGAAATGTGAGATAACAATATAGTCTACATACTTAGCTGATCGAACATGTTTTCGGCCTTGAAATTCAGCTGAATACTTAGCCCCACATATCAACATATATTATAGTCATGTTAATAACCAATACTTAACGCTTTCGTCGTTGTTTAAATAATACTTTACGACTACTTTGCTATTCCACTGAATATTGAGTTCCGCAGGAATCAGCAGGAATTTTGAAATTCAAATCGTCTAGTGACATTTACACTCGCAATATGTGAAAAATGAAAATCCCCAAAGTAAATCTTCCTGCTCCTAGATTAACTTCTAAATTTGTCAACCTGCAGAGTTATCCAATGTTTTAAATAGAATAATGAAGTGAGCTTAGTTGGGCAAATGTGACAATTAGTAGCAGCCATCACGTTGTTCGGCGTAAAGATGGTGAGGTGATGAAGCAAGCTGCTGCAAATGTTTCCTAGTTTAGCATGAATTGGTTACGCAATAAAAGAATACCAGGGGAGTATTTCCCTGGAAACTGCAGCAGAGGATCATTGCTAAGCACCGATGGGGAGTGCGACCCACAGGCCTGCTACGACAGTTTCAAGCAACACTGGCAACAAGCCCTCAAAATCATCAAACGCACTCAAGTACGCCTTATTTTGCGCACTTTCAGCTCCTTTCGAGGTTATATATAAGGCAGCGTTTCTTAAACTGTGGGTCGCGACCCCATTTGGGGTCGCGAAGATTTCTCGGATGAATATATCCGCCTTTATGTAAAATTATAAGCTTTTTAATGTTATAACCATGAAATCTCTTGATGTATTAGCTTCGGATAACGCACAAAAATTCCCAGGAAATCTACTAAAGATCGGGATTGCCCTGCCAGAATCGGGATAGTTGTAAAAATCAAGAGTGTTCCGCCAAAGTCCGAATATTTTAAAAAGCGGGACAGTCCTCCAAAAAGCAAGACGTTCCTGCTAAAATTGGGATGTTTGTAAATATCGAGACAATACTTCAAAAAACGGGACAATCTCGCCAAAATCGGGACGTTAGGAAGAAGGCAGGTGTTCGAACCGTAGGCAATCCGTACTTTCCGTAATATTAACACCATAACAAGAGGAGATTTAAAAAATATTAAAAATTAGAAGAAATCGCAATTCTCATTTGAGCCCTTCCAGATGTTAGGTCCGTATCCACACCATTACAAAAGGGATTAAATAAATTTCCAAATATTAAAAATTTGTAGAAATCGGGCTCCGAGCAACACCGGGGCCATTTCCCCTAGTCTATATACACTGGTACCTCGAGATACGAATGTTTTGAGATATGAACTGCCGAGCCAGGGATATTTTGCCTTGAGATACGAACAAGATTTGAGATACGAGCAGTCGC
>JAOEHK010002050.1:0-15457 GCA_025447835.1 Labidoglobus nevermanni
ATAAAGAGATTGGCATGCTTTCAACCGTGCCGGCATTAAGAAAATTACCAAGTGTAACTAATTAGAGTAGAATACATACTGCTATTTTATTGCACAATTCAATATTGTACAAATAATTCTCTTTAAATCAACGTAGGCAAGAAAGATTAAAGTTGATTGTTCTTCCCTATATGTGGCCTACCACGGTCACACTGGCGGGAAACCACCGGCTGCAGGCAGGCTAAACTGCTACTAAAACCTTCGGCACAATGAGCTACAGAGCTCATGCTTCTCTCGAAGGGAGAGCTGAGGAAGGTAACAGCCCTTCTGATAGGACACTGTCCCTTCAATTATCATCTGCATAATTTGGGGATTGTGGACTCGTCCACCAGGGTATGTGTGAAGGAGCAGGAGACAGCACATCACATACTAGGTACATGTGAGGCGCATTCTCACATTAAGCAGCGGATATGGGGGAGGAAATCTCTGACGACCTCTGAAATCTCCACTGCGCCTCTAAGAGAGCTACTGCCTTTACTTAGGGATATCGCAGACGGCTCCCTTGGATTCTGAGTATGGGCTGCAGTACAATAGGCCTTTTAGGCCGCAGTGCTTAGGGGGAGCAATACTCCCAAAGACCCCTCCATAAAAAAGGGCAGGGATCGGCAACCTTTTTCTTATTATGGCTGTACTTACAAAACCGGGTAGTTATACTCTCTCCAGATATTATCCTCATTAAATCCAGGCAATACCCTACGAGGTAAACCCGTAATCGTCAGCATATGTATTAAGCATCTTCTGGATTCTACTTCTGTTATTCGATTCGTAGTGCCTGTTGCATGGACTTCGGGTATTCCATGTGCTTGTTCGTTGCGTGGGTAGCATAAATCAGGGAGAATTGGGGAAGTTCAGAATAAATTGTTGAGAAGACTAGAAAATCTGGGTGTTCAGGAATACACACGATGTGACAATTGTAATATAGTAGAAGTAACTACTATTATGGAAAGTGTATATAAAAAGAAATATACTCCCAATCATCATAACCATAAACCTATTAGATTCCCAGGCGATATGCCTAACACTTTCAAGATTCCATCTTTGAGAGTTAATGGTAATTACAGGCATTTTGCGTAGATTCCAGACCTATTTTAATTACCCGTGTCTTCTATGGCACCAATTCATCCATGCACCCATTTCTCTTGAAACCAAGGTCATCATGATGCACTTGAATACCTGCCTAATTATTTCCGTGGGTTTGCCTCGATTGGTATCTATGTTTCCTTGTGGGTCTTATCCTGTATTTCTCTATTCTGTAACATCTCACAATTGTTTTCAAAATATTCTTTTTCGCTATCTCTAGGTATTGGAACTCAGCTTTGCTGCAACCATACGTAGGATGCTGATTTTCTAATCGAACCAGGCTACGTGATTTGTTATAGAAAATGTTGCTCTTCGCTATAACTTTCGAACCATGAGGTTTTCCTAGATTTTCGCCCCACCGTTATTGTCTCAGGAGGTCTCAGATCATTCATTTCGATCGAATTCCTTGTATTTTAGGTGTAAATCAAGAACACATTTAAAGTGAAAGTTTTCTTGACCTCCGATGGAATACGGATGTAGGAAATGTATGTCACGTGGCAAAATTAAAAGAGCATATGTTCCCGATTGTTCGATAACTTGAAAGTAGTTGAGGTTTCGTAGGGAAATGTTGCATGTGGTGCCGATAAATTGAGAGATTTCACTTGCCGATAGGAATTCATTGCATATGCAAATACATATAAAGTGTGTGCACGTTGGGGCCTATAAATAGCACTTATTGTTCGTAGCACTAAGATAGCACACATGGCAGTCAACGTATATTTAAATATTACACCATGTGACACGCTGCGTGAGGTGATTAATCATTTTGTTTGCATTTGGCCGGTTGTGCACCTTGCGTTAACGTGACGCCACGATAAAGCAAAGATTGAAGTCGCTGCGATTGAAGAACTCGATCGACCAACGCGGTCCGCGTTTCTGTTGCCCTGCTCCACGATTTATTGTGGTGCTCGGCAACGAAATGCGAGACATGTACATAAAAGGTTAAACAGCGACTTGCGCTCCTCGAGCGATTGCTTGAATGCTGGTATTGTCTTATAAATGAGTTGTAATGCAATCAGCTAGTACTTGGAGCAAGCGCCTAACGAGATACTTGCTTGCACTGCAAATGTGGCGACGCACCACTAGCTAATTACGACTATGCATTCAGCCCCGAATCCTGCTTACATATTAGACTAGTAAGCTGCTAATGAATAGGGCAATGCGACACTAAGTTAGCGTTTTCATTCAAACCACTCATTGTTAATTGAAAACGTTACTGATTGGTAGTTCAATAAATATCGGAGACTGTAACATTTCCGATGGTCTTTAATTACTCCCAACATGTACACATTATGTGGAACTGGGGATATGGTAGAAAATCTTAGAGATTAGAACTCCAAATAAAGGTATGACGTAAAGCTTCTTCAAATTTGATTGATTCTTCCTTCTTGGCCTTCTTGGCACCACAGACAAACACGGGGAGGGTATACCTAATGTCCTCTTTGGTTACTTGGTCGATGTTAACAATATAAACTTACCTCTTTACCTTACTGGTTTAATTACGAATGTACTAGCAGTTAGGATGTTTCTATATTTTGTTGATATTTGGATTGCGCATGCATTTTATATCTTATCGAGGTTATTAAAATACGCCAGGGATAGGTCACCTATCGGAAGGTGGAGTGACACTCTAGCCATACCTTAGAACAGAGGTCGCCAAAGTGGGGTCTATATACCCCCTAGGGGTCAATTTGCCAAAGGCAGGGGTTGACGTTCAAAAAAGTTTGGCGCCCCTGCCTTAAAACAACGATCACCAAAGAAAGACAGGCCGAAGAGCTAACTATGTAGAGAGAACAAGAAAAAGGCAATAATTGAATTCAATTTTCACATTGTGGACTATCTACAGTCTATACTTTCATACACAATTTTTGAAAGCTATGGAAAATGAATAACTCTAATTTTACCATATGCCTAATATATAGTACTTTCTCCATGGTATTTTAAGGAACGTATCTACTATCCAGAGCGATAGTTCAACGTTCTACCTACATAGTCTTTTGATCATTCCTAGCAAAATGAGAGAGATTGGGATTAGGATATCACCAATATTTCTTAAACAAAAAGAATTGAATTGGAATGTATGCAATTACTTAGTGCAAGAAGCATCTGCGCAATGAATAAATAAACCTTAATTCTGAATAGAAGTTTTCAGCGCTTTAAAATCCAAACAGAACGTTTAGTGTTCATTTGCTTTGCTTCCTGCATGGCGCCATAATAAACAAACTAATTTAGGAAGATTATATTCTTAGCAAATATGGATGCTGGGGAAACTGAATGGAAAGCTAATCTAACCTGACCTACCAAGAAATATTTGAAAGGCGTATGAAGGTAGACGTTGCTGTTGAATAGTTATGAAGGTATTGATGTCGGTTAATAGAGAAGGTAGGTCGATGCGCTTTCCCAACCGAGGTTTAATTGCAACGCGTTGCATACTTTTAGAACAGCTAAATATAGTAGTCAAGATGCACTTTTGTTCGCTGAAGTTCGCGCTCAGAGCCAGCGTCACATCTGACAATGCTAAGCTAACGATATTTTGCTTGTGATAAGGCACGCTTCATTTAATGTCATCATTAACAATGAGAAATCGAATGATTAATGCTGACAATCATTCGTATGACTAAACGGCAAACTTGTACCGCGATGAAACCGCAAAAAATCTATCATGATTAATATAATTAAATTCCAGAGTATTGCTTATGATAATTCATCTATATACACCCATACCTCACTTTGCGTCGTTGTTCCAAAAAACACGATGCAAAGTGAATTAAGATTTTCTGTAGTAAACCATGTAAGAATAGAATATAGGTTCCAGGGTTACGAAAATACTACTATAGAAAATGAACTAAAATAAATATTGAAAAATATATATAAAATTTGTTCACATAAACGTATTCAATTAAAAGTAAATAAACTATTAATTAATTTACGAAAAAATAATAATTAGTGTAATATAATTAATCACTGTCTGATGAGTCCATAGTGGCTATTGTTGTAAGTCGGCTTTCTTTCACAAAAAAATGATCCAATGTCTGCTGAACAGATTTTTTTCAACTTAAAATAAATGTCCTTGTAGCATTTGATATTCGTAGCTACCGCCTGGGACACTTTAAAACTTCTTTCGCTGTCAGGATCGTTTTTTTAAATCTCCATAGCTTCGTCAATCAAACACATCGCGTGGAAAATTTGTTTGGAGATCAAATTTTGTTTCTTGGGGACTTCTATTGAATCGTCACTGTTTATATTAGAAAATTGCAATTCCAGCTGCAATAGTTCTTCATTAGAAATTTATTGATTGTGCGAGGTTAGCAATTCATTTGTCAGTCTCCTCCATACCTTCAAAATTTGACTCTCTAGCTAAATTAGAAATTTCATAACGAACAAGTCATTTGTATGCAAAAAAATAACTACCAATATATAAATTGCAAAAATATTTACCTTTTTTGTAACAATACGTAAAAATTTATATAAATTTATTATTATATTTAAAAAAAGCACAACACTACGTATTTGAAACTGAACTCTAAATTAGCAAAACAAAGTGAAAATATAACTGTATTAAAATTGATTCTTAGACAGAACGGGAATTCCCCAAATTTTGATGACGTGGCGCAGTGAGAAACAAGTATTGCCATCTTAAAAAAAAGAAAATTGCAAAAAAATTAGGACTCGAACCATAACAACTTCGTAACTTCGAAAATCTAACGACCCAGAGCGAAAATTAGTACTAATTAAGCAGCGACGCAACTTCGGAACAACGCAAAACGAAACGACGCAAAGCGAGGTATGGGTGTATATAAAAATGAATGTATGTCTGTTCATTTGTGCGAAATCTCCTCCTAAAATGCAAATAATTCAATCAAAATGAAATATTGGGCATGGTCTGTGTACTCCTGGGATAATGTAGAAGGAAAGACAATTGGAATCACCTCATGGTTCGAAAGTTATAGCGAGGAAACCAACACCTTTCATATCAACTGCAATAGCGATCGACGTCGGTCTTCTGTGCATGGGTCCCCGTCCGTTGCCAAGCAGTACCTAACAATTGCAAACGGACGGGTAGATAACCAATGCTAATAGAGCCGATTGAAACTACAAATCTTCATAGGTTCATAAAGATTCATTACGATGATTTAAACAAATGATTTGGCGAATGAATAAATTGGCAGGCAATGAGAACATCGAGGAGTAGTTTTATTGATGGCTAGACCTGCCAATTGGTACTCGATTATTACAGTCTGGTTTTATAGCGCGAAACTTGAACTTCTATAGCCGCCAGTTATGGGTTTCTTATAATTTGACATGATAATAACTTGACAGTTTCGATTATATTTCAAGGGACAATATCTGATTTAGTAAAATATTTGGAAGTCTCAATATTTTTACTCGCCTGTCAGTATAAGGAATTATTTAGCTGACTTTATTCCAGACTAGTATGACTTAAGTAAATTAGCAATTACAACTATTTACAATCAATTACAGTCGGCATAAGAGGGATGTCTTCACATAAAATATAAAAACCAATACAAGTATTCTTTTGAACTCTCGAAGACAACGGTTTCTTATAGACTCGTCTGTCTTTCTTCGGCAAGCAAAGTTGGTGCAATCAATGGCTTTATTGTCTCAATAAATAGGAGCAAACATAAGTTTTGTAGTTTCATATTTGATTTTGTCTATTCGTTGATCAAACCAGATCGTAGCATATAGACCCTACTATTTGGGCCTATTGTGAAGAGAGGATTGGGTTATTATTACGGTAATACTGTTAAAGTTGTAACAATTATTAATTACGTAATAAGTGAATGTATTTCGGGTAAGTTTTACAGCATTAATTACGCTAAAGATTAGTTGAGTGATTAGTGATTAGTTAAGTGTAGGTGTAAGGAAGAACTGTAATCTACTTTATTTCATATACGGGCCATGTTCGTGAGGGTTTTAGCGATTATCACATTGATTATTATCTTAAACTCGGCGTAATTAGGGAATCTATCAATGTCACTTTTGCTCTTTTTATTTCCCGCCATCAATTTTTGACGCTTCACTGTGATGCATCGCTGCTGGCCATTAATTGGTCATCAAGTAAATAAACAACGGCGCAAATTTACTTGTTCATGGACGTATGGAAATTTTTACTGCCAGACGTCAGTCAAACTATCTTGTTGCCAAGTTTGTACTCCATCGCATCTCAATGACTGTCGAAAGTCTTCATTTATTAGCGAGTTTGTTTTGTTCATTATTTCGGTTGCTTCTTATTAAAGAGGGCCATGGAATTTGAACTTACTTATTTAGTATTGTATTAATTTCCGTCTATATATTTTGGCAATTAACTTACAATTTGCTTAAAATGAAATTACCTATCTAATGATAATGATAACGAGAAGACAAATTATAAAAACCTCATGGTTCGAAAGTCGTAACGAAAAAACAATCAGTTTCCATAACGCACGGCACTGAAATATCAATCGGCGTGTCGCATTCTCGACATTCCCGGTGGTAGTTTAGAGAGTGTAGATCCGTAATAAATGGCGAACAAATGTACGATATATAAGTTTTTCACAAATTCTATGAAATGGCCAATGATAATTAATAATATTAACGAGTACTAAATAAAGAAATGAAAGTTTTTGGTCAATGTTCGCATTCGCACATTTCTCGCAATTTACCGATAACACAAACAAATACAATTTGAAACAATTGTAATCAATTGGGAACGCAAGTCGTACTTTATACAAATGTAGAACAACGAATACACATAATACTTAGAATACATATAATAGAATTCTTGTCAGCGTCACGAATTGATGATAGCGGTTATCGCTAAAGGCGCTCCGAAAATGCAGAAACAATCATCATTGAAAACAGAGCGGAAAATCCAACACAGCAAGGTACCAGACCATGATCCTCATTTCATGCTAGTATTATATATTGGCTATTTAATAACAGATAGATTTGCAAAATTCACGAGCGACAAAGCGCCACATTTGGCTCTTTGATTTTGGTCACAGGGAATTTTCTCCCAGATACCACGCGCATGTGCATATTAGGAACATTTATTGCTGCTAATATTATAAGTAAGGCTCGGATCGATATGCTAGAATAAACCATTATACTATGCTTAATATGCTCGAAAAACACCTTCAAAAAGTATAAAGAGGAAAGTGAAACAAAGAAAAACATTAAAATTGCTTTTTAGGTGAGTTAAATTCTTCGACTTTTGCCGAGTGATCTTTTGTGGCCCTGCAAACTGAAAATTGAAAAGCCTTCGAAATCATGAGCTGAAAATAAATAAGGAGGTAGGCATAGCTGAGAAAAATACATTTAATGAACAACAATTAAACATTGTGGATTATAAACTTATTTTCAAATATGCAGTAGTAATACGAGAATCCTCTCGATCATGAAATGAAAAATCAGACAATCGAAATGATAATTTCCGCCTAGGTAATATAAAATTTCGTTTATTTGACTAGTAATATCTTTAGGAATGTAGATATGAAAATGTCACAAGAACTTATCTCTTATTCGCACATTTTACAGAAAAGAATTTTCCCGTTAGTAGAAAAGGAGTCAGGGTCTTCCTTTGCACATCTTCGGAGTAAAACACTCAAAGGTTCTTTAACTTTGGGCATCGCGTACTTAGAAATCGCACGAACTGGATATGTACGTATAGATAGGATTCTGAACTGAGAGTATTATGCATAAACTTCAAAAATTAGTTCCCGAATTCGAGTTGGAGGAGGGGGAATTTAGAGAAAACCGGACTATTTAGCGCTTTTAAGTGTACAGGCTGCTTAGATGTGGGTCTACGATGCTGCTAAAGCCCATATAGGGATTTATATGCTTCAATTTTGAAAACAGCAGTTTTATGCATTTATATGCTCAATAGATTTAGATCCTATTGACGCATGAAAATACTACCGAATGGCTTCTTTCAACCTGTACTGTTCAAAAAAAATTCTAATATGCTCGAATCCGAGCCCTAATTATAAGCAACTTTGTAATATTTGAATTTACATGGATTATTTGTAATATTTAACATTTACAGAACCCTGTTTTTCCAGCATGATTTGAATGTCTCCGACGATTCCGAATTCTACAATATGATCACGAGGTATCAACATATAAAAATTGTTTTTTAAGTTACTATACAGGAGAATCTAAATAAATCACTTGGGTTCCTTACTTTTTCAATAAATCTAAACAACAAAGTCTCATAACAGCGCTAAACGGATCAGCAACATTGCTAAATATAGATGCCATTTACCATCTGAACTGGAAAGAATTCTACAAACGCGATTAGCGTATGTAAGCAAGACCATTGATCAGAACTTGTAAGAAAAATGCGCGATAACGTAATCAATGTGATCCCAGTCAACATTTGTTCATAAGCCAGAACTTGGACTAGTTTCCTATCGCGGTCCCCGCGAATTTTATGCCGTAAACCTAATTGATTGAATTGAAGTCAACTTGTTGAGTTCCTGGTTCCGGTTCCGGTGCCAATAAGCAGGAGAAACCCAGAATTCCCAATGCATTGATTCTCCTCATAACTGAATCACTACATGAATATGTTCAGTTTCATACTTCCCTGTTCGCATCTTGCATTCTTTTAATCTTCGTATGTTAATCGTGCAACAGTCGACTTCGAAATCAGCCTTGAATGGCAGAATGCAGCATTCAATCGAACGCTTTTCAGACATTGACCTAAACCGACACTAAACGCATCGCTCATATTTCAACATTGAATAGATGAATTCATCTCAGTTCGCAAGATCACATGAATGCAACACACATTTTTATCATTTCTTTCAAGACCCATAAACTTAGTTTTAACGTTATTTTCATGCATTTGTCGGATGGACACTTTGATAACTTTGAAACTAACGCAGTACGTATTTGAATATTTGTCCAATTCGTGCATTTCATTAGCATTTTTGTGTTTCTGAGTATTCGTTCGAATGGAATTTTAAACGAATGCGCAATTAAAATTCTCCTTTATATTTCCTGCGTATTTACATATAGGGCAATTATTTCTAGGTCTAGTGAAATATGCTAAATACCATTTGAATTAATTAGTACACTGTTTCTCAAACCGGGTACCGGGGCACCTTAGGGTGCCACGAAATTTTGATTGTTTTCAAGATGTAACAAGGAATATCCAATGTTCCGTTATTTGACGGGAATTCCCCGAGCCTGAGTTTGAGAAACTCTAAACAAGTGAAACCATTCCATTTGGTGAATATTTCAATTGTATGTTCTTTCATTATTTGCAGGATTGCAATGGAATCGTACGGCTCAATAGCGAAAGCCATAATTCGCCAGATTATGGTGCGTTTGGCTTCGGATGAATGAACCGCATGCGAGCATCTAACGACAATGCCACGGAGGGCTTCCGAAGCTGCAAGGGAGGATATTGCGGCGCACCTGGATTTAATGCCGTAACTTTTCCATCCTAGCAACAGATCCGCGACAAAAGTAACCGGTTCCCGAAAGTTCATTCAGAGATTGAAGATCTGCAGATTCAGAGTTGCGAAAAGGGCGCAAGTTAGCAAATGTGAGGAAATGATTCATGAAATTGCTCGTAAGACCAGGCTGAAGATGTTTTACAATGGACAATGAGGACTTGCATCAGCATACCGCACAGTTTCGAGCGCAAACTGCATGCAGAATCTCTTAGGATCTGAAGAAAAGAACGCGACTTGCCTACCTTCTAGCAAACAGCGCTCTGCTCGCCTTCCTACCTCCGATGGAGCGTCTCTCTGGCACTGCAGCGGACCGGACGACGGTCACACTTCTGAATTTACTCTCAATCTCGGTCGGCTAGTTGCCTGCTCCCGCACTGCTCAATGCCCAATGCTACGCTGCGGCAATGATCGATGCCGGAGCCTGGGTGAGCGCACACAGCGCAATCGAGGACCGGCAATCGAACGAGTGCCCGAGTGGAAGTCGCGAGGCGGACACACTGCTCTGAGGCTGTAGACCTATGCGCTGCATTCATGCGGATGGAACCAGACTGCCTGCCAGGAGTGCCCGTCTGCCTGCATGCCTGCCTGGCGGGTCGACCGCTTTATTGAATTGCAAAAGTTCCGCAGCGTTCCATTCCGCATGTGCTTATTATGCGCTTTTCTATGCAAATCTGAGACCATGCTCTCATTGTTTTCCCTTATTCATGACAAAAGCAATTAAGCTTCCTTTCATCTTCCTTTTCTGATAGCTGGGTATAGCCAGAAGATTATTAAAGCTGCGAAATTATTGATCACCCGAAAGCTGCGTACTTCTGGCGCCATCTTACAATATTTTATCAAACTTATACTGATAAAGCTCAACTAAAGATGGTTGTCCTCGGAGTTGTTATCGAAATGATGAAAGAACAAAGTTCATGACTACAAGATGGGAATTACAAGCAAATAAAACGAGCAAAAATACCAATTATCAATTTTTAATAACTAAGGAACTTATATTACTTAATTGCATCACTATAGCTTCAAATAGGCAAATAAACATGGTATTGGGGTCAAGGGGAGAACAATATTTGTTTCTTCTAAAGTAATAGAAGCAATTGCCCAAAAATCATTATCTCCACTAAGAAATGTTGATCCGAGAATGCTGATATACTCAAACACTCATTGTGTAACATATCCATTACTTTTATGCTAATATATCACCTACAGGTGAAGGTAAACCTTGATTTCCATGAAATAATGCGTGAATTATGATAGCATCATTCACATTGATGCTGAAAATTAATTGAGGGGTTTGATTCCAAAAGTGAGGAATCAACCAATAAACTTTTAGGTAAGTTTGCCATAGAAAATGGGTAAGCTGATAGATTAAAATTTGAATTTCAATATTAAAGTAAACTGTAGTTACAGTTGGTGTAATTTGAATGCTCAAGTTTCAGTTGAGCGCTAGAGATGGCGCGTGATGCTTGAAAGTAATGAAGACGGGGTGATTTTCAATTCGCCTCAATAAAGTCGAATATTCAATTAATGTAATTCGCAAACAATACAAATTCAATTCACATCCGACAACTGATTCAAATGAACATTTGCATAAATGTCTTTAGGCATCGCTCGATTTGCGGTTGTTGCATTCGCTGCAATTAATTTTAAATACAAATCGTAATTTACATGCGCATTTCGATTAGAGAGTGCTGTGGATTTGCAAACCAATGCAGAGCTAATAGATTCCAGCGCCAGAGCAGATTTTTCTCATTTATTTCCAGTGAAAGTCAATCAGCGATTTCATTACGCGAAGGGAACGAGCTCGGGGAGGGAATGCGCCATTCAACCCAGATCTGCAGCGCTGCGTCCTGCATCGCGAAGGGGATGCGGTGGTCCAGCGAGAAAGACCACGTTAACGCAGTGCAGTGGAAATTAGATGAACTCACCAGATGAACGCCGCCAAATCTATTTAGTTTCAGTATTGATTGTGTGATTTCACTTTTTTCCCAAGGGAATGCACTCAATTCATTTCTTTTCCGCCACAGCAACCCGAGCGAAGTATGTTTGAATTATGAAACCTCGTTCAAATAAAACTTTTCGATTTCCTCTATTTCTTCTTAAACTTATTGATAATTCGATAAACTTATATATAGTTAAATTTTACAAAAACATTCATTTTACGAAATAAGGAACTACAAAGGATGGAAAATGAAAGCAAAGAAATGTTACTAATATATGTTAATATGGGCTGAATAGTTTCCATCAACTCGAAGCGTTTTTGCTTAATTGTTTGCTTATTAATTCATTGTCAAGACATGGGATGAGCTTCCAGAACTTGTAGACCGACGGCCTCTACGGCATAGACATTCTTTAACATAGACAAAAGGGCAGTAATGGTCATAGAAGCCGATGTAACTATGACCCATGTAATCAATTCATCAAACCGCTCGGTAGACGAGCAGAAACGTAGGAGCCTAGAGACTTGGGTTCAATCCTCATCTCAAAAATACATCTTTTTATAAAAGAGAATGTTCGCACAATAAAGTGACCACATTTTCTTGGAGTTAAAGCGGGACTAACGACATTTTAATGAAGGCAAAGTGGGGCACAGTGCCTAGAATTACGTCGCACTTATTCCCAGGTCAAGGTACAGCCGACAAATACGGGGGATTCCCGAAGTCTCGTTACTAGGGGATGGGTATTCCCCGTGCTATATGTCATATCGCTGTCTTACTTATTAGGGTACGAATTATAAAAAGATCGTCTGGAGGTTCCCTGATGCATCGTATGGATTGCTTCCACCTGGAGCCAGCCCTGGCGGAACAGTTAGGCCCAAATGCTTAGGTACACCAATAGATAAACAGAATGATCATTTAATGTGGAATAGTAAATGCAAGAAGTATGTTCAAGACAGTGGCGTAGCTACGGGGAAGTAAGTGGTGGCGTAATTTGTCACTCATAGGCAGATCATCATAAAACATCTGCACTGCAAAAATTAATAGGGGCCCCATGGTTAGAATTCACCTCCAGGCCCCAAAAATGAAATTACGCCACTGGTTCAAAAGATTAAGGAAGATGCTCATATGCCATTAAATAGAAAGGCAAATGAGAAAAATATAGTAAATATAGATGCCAAAATTAAAGCTTTAGGGCATCAATAATATTGGTCTTACGAATATACAGATTTTAAAAACATAGAATTTGACTCTTATATAATTTCTTCAAATGAAATAAATAATTTAAATTTTCGTTTATTAGATGTAGATAATCGAATATCAATCCCATATAAATCACTCAATTCATTTCTTTTCCGCCACAGCAACCCGAGCGAAGTATGTTTGAATTATGAGACCTCGTTCAAATAAAACTTTTTGATTTCTTCCATTTCTTCCTAAACTTATTGATAATTGGATAATCTTATATGTAGTTAAATTTTACAAAAACATCACCGATCGTCAATCATTTATTTTTTAGTAAATTCTAATTCTAACTGGTTTCTAGTGTACAACAAACGATGGAAAATGAAAGCAAAGAAATGTTACTAATATATGTTAATATGAGCTGAATAGTTTCCATCACCTCGAAGCGTTTTTGCTTAATTGTTTGCTTATTAATTCATTGTCAATACATGGGATGAGCTTCCAGAACTTGTAGACCGACGGCTTCTACGGCATAGACATTTTTTAACATAGACAAAAGGGCAGTAATGGTCATAGAAGCCAATGTAACTATGACCCATGTAATCAATTCTTCAAACCGCTCGGTAGACGAGCAGAAACGTAGGAGCCTAGAGAATTGGGTTCAATCCTAATCTCAAAAATACATCTTTTTATAAAAGAGAATGTTCGCACAATAAAGAGTACCACATTTTCTTGGAGTTAAAGCGGGGTAAACTACATTTTAATGAAGGCAAAGCGGGGCACAGTGCCTAGAATTACGTCGCACTTATTCCCAGGTCAAGGTACAGCCGACAAACACGGGGAATTCCCGAAGTCTCGTTACTAGGGGATGGGTATTCCCCGTGCTATATGTCATATCGCTGTCTTACTTATTAGGGTACGAATTATAAAAAGATCGTCTGGAGGTTCCCTGATGCATCGTATGGATTGCTTCCACCTGGAGCCAGCCCTGGCGGAACAGTTAGGCCCAAATGCTTAGGTACAGCAATAGATAAACAGAATGATCATTTAATGTGGAAAAGTACATGCAAGAAGTATGTTCAAGACAGTGGCGTAGATACGGGGAAGGTTCAGGGGGCCCGTAATTGGTCACTCATAGGCAGGTCATCATAAAACATCTACACTGCAAACATTAATAGGGGCCCCATGGTTAGAATTAGCTTCCAGGCCCCAAAAATGAAGTTACGCCACTGGTTCAAGAGAATAAGGAAGATGCTCATCAGCCATTAAATAGAAAGGCAAATGAGAAAAATATAGTAAGATGCTATGTTGTCCTTCTGTGGAATTGAAACATGGACATTAACAGATATCAAACTGAAAAGACGGGTAACTTTCTGACTCTGCACCGAACCATGGACCGAACAACCAACGTAGAAATACTCCTTGTTTTTGTTAGGTCGACATTGGTCTACCTTCTGGTTCTCCGCACGTCGATCCTTCCGGTCCTGCTCGTCTCATATGTACAAAAAAGTGCATGAGCTCATCCCAGGGCAGTTTAGCCATCTCGGCGTGGGTCAGTGCCTCTTTCCCTAAAGTAGCCTTTTCATCCCCTTCTAAACAGTGCCTGCACAGGGTAATGAGTCCTACAAGTTCCCTTAGCCTTGCTCTTCCCCAAGAGAGTGGAGTTCGAATGGAGGTACTTGATGGAATATGGTTAAAAAGGCAATCGTTTTCTTTTTCATCCAGGTTTAAAAAACATGCAGGTTCTTGTTAATTGAACCTACGTCAAATTTGAAATGCTTGCATCATCACTTGCGAAAATATACATGAAAGCAGAAGCATTGTCCTTACACAGTGCTCAGGATATGGCAGCTCCACCAAGTTTATCGCTCCAGGAGCATTCGGAATCGATGAAAACATACATATTTACCGCACGTATTATCTGCAATTGAACGCAAACTGCAGATGGCCGCCGCTCTCACCGGATAAATGAAAGCGGAACTGCGGATGCGACATCTGCATGGAGCGCACACCGGCAGCGAAAATATGCGCGCTGCAAGGTGAATACGATTGGGGTCGGCGAAACAGTGGAGAATAGGAAATCATATTAACGCATGTGCACTGACATAAGCACTTAAAATAAATCGCGTTTTACATACAATGCATTATTCATGCCGTCAAAGCGATGGACTACGCATTATTTATACCGCCCGCTCGTCTATTCGATGCTGCCTCGCCCCTGCTTCCACTACTCACCCTGTCCCACGCGTTCGACTGTCTTTTCAATAACCACAGATTCCTGCAATCCTTAGGCGCATCTGCACACCAATATTGAACAAGTGTTTATTTAATCCGGAAATATGACCGTGTGCTACAAATGGAACAGTAGGCGACAATTTTACAATAATTTGCTTCCGGTTAGAATTCCCATATCTGTTATTGCCGTTGCTTCCTTAAAACAATACATCGAAAATTGTCTGAATTTATGAGCGCTCTAGTTGGCTTTCAATCTCGTTTCTTTTAGGAGTGGTAACAGGAGAGCAGAATACGTTTGTTCTTCTGATACAAAAATACAAAATTTCATGAGTATTTGCGCCCTTTTTGCAGCTTTAAATCAAAAACAATTTGAGCAATTGTTACCAGAAGTTACCGTATTATTTCTCGCGCAGTCTGTGCTCCTGATACAAGTCATCGATAATTGTAGATACTGAGAAGTATAGAAATATGTTTTATATTTATTTCTTAATTCAGGGATGTATCGATGAACTGTGAGGTACA
>JAOEHK010002061.1:0-15447 GCA_025447835.1 Labidoglobus nevermanni
TCCTAAATACATACTTTTTCCGGCCTAAAATAGGGCCTTTTTTGCAGTTTTTGGCGTCCTAAAATCCTGTCTCTACTGATATGTTATTGTGAACATATACCTCTCCATTTCAGGATTAATTCCCAATACAATTTCTTGAATAACGGTTAATTCCAGTCGAATATTCATGAAAGTGTTCTCTATAGTTTTAATAGAATCCTTCATCCATCAATTTCTTTATTCATGTAAGCTTTACTTCGAACAGTTATAGGGAGGTTTGTTTGTAATAAATCCTTGTTAATTAACTGAACCAGCACAACATTTTACTGCAAATTAATGGTGAATTATGTAGCATAGAGCCAGGAATGTGTCTTTGAATGTGAAGAATACAAAACGAGGAAAATAAGAGTATAATATTGAGACATGCATGTTTGATGGTTCTAGTCAGGATGGCACTAATGACAAAATCCCGCCGGTATATATACGCCCCTAATCCTAATCTAATTATTATTGAATCATTTAGTGCATGCACAAAATGGCATTGTTGCAACATTGCGGCATCGTCAATGTCCTCCTGGCCTATCTATTGCCTCTACACGCCGAGATGAAAGCTGCCTAGTTGTGGTCTCTTGTCACATCAGCGTCGCAATAACAATGCATGATTAGATATCAAACATGAATCAGTTGCGCACTGTTCTAATACGAGGAGTTTGCCTAGTGCTCCAAAGACAATTTGCATACTTATCCTCTGGGAAATTAGTATCTTATTTACCCATTCCTGGTGTAATTTATTGTTTGCATTTGCAAGAAACAACTAGAGTTTATGATCACATAAGCCTGCATCCAACATTTAACAATTCGAATTATTTTTCACTCGCAATTGCAAAGAAAACACCAAGGTCCATATCTTGTAGTCTACTATAGGATATACTCTCTGAATTTAGTCTGTTTTCAGCTCGTTCATCTCTGTAATCCGTAGGATGAAGATTAATGCGATGTTCTAATATAATCGAATAACTGAAATAATTGAAATACAAAGTTCCAGCAAGGCCGATCCGAAAAGTGTAATTAAGTAACTTTTCAATTTTCAATGTTCGATGAATTTTACAGATCCTACGGATTACATTTCTGGAGGGATCTCTTAGCCCTGTCACTTACCACTACCAATAGACGATGAAGTGAAGGAAATGAGGTAGTCGATTAATATTCGTTATGAAACGAAGTTTTTGGTGAATATGAGAGCATCCACTATAGCGTTGCTGGTCCATGTAAACCACTAACTTATATTTTAACGAGACCACTTCTGGCCTTTGTGCAGATACGTAAAGTTTGCAAAATATATTACACTGGCAGAATGCACCAGTAATGTCACAGGCTAATAGTGTCCCAAACATTCATTCGGTAGCAGTTGTGACGCTTTCCACCCGCTTCCCGCCGTTTTTGGAAAGAATGCAAAGTAAACGCATGCACACAAAATCTAACCACGAAACGCGGAAAAGATGTGGAAAATTTATGAGCCCGCCGGCTGCGCACCCCATTCGCCATACCGAATGACTTTCTGGCCAATTTCATAGCTGGGCTCATAGTTAACTGCTGCCGTTGGTCGCAGCGTGCCCACATTTGCGATTGTTTTCCGGATATCGCGAATTTACCTTCATCCAGTACTAAGAACCTGCTATTTTGCAACTTGTTATCCCTTTTCAGGTTTTGCCAGTGCTAAACATGGAATATTCGCTCATAGAACACCTACACATGTTGACAACATCTCCATGCTATAAATCTATTTACATTTATAGTATCTTCTTCTCTTTCTACTTCTTTCTTCTTATTTAGGCGAATCACCTCTTCCTTCATCCGCCTCTCGATACACTATCCATTATATCTCCAGCGTTCTTCAAAAATTTGCTTTGAAACCTTAATATCAAAATGAAATGCTTTGCTGGTTTAGTTTTATAACTTATGTCATACATTGTTGAGCCTTGTTTGCAGGTCTTGCATAAATCACGACGAGAATAGTTTTTACAAGTGGGTATCTCCTTCACAAATCCATTTTAATCAGTTTCATCAAAGTGCTTGAGAGGTAGAAACTTGTGCCAAGTTCCATGAGCGAACCTTACTGGGAGTTTTTGCCGGAGAGTTTCCGGGGACCTGACCGCCGACGAAAATTAATATTCATTGTGTTTTTAATGTTATGCAGGAACCGGATAGTTTCAGCCTAGTGGATACTTCGCTTAACTTCAATTCTCTTGGGTTTGTATCCCGGTAGCGCTTTACCAATACAATACAAGGTGGATTATAGAGGAGTCTCCAATTTTTGCCATCTTCAGATGCGACCACTAGTTGGAGAAGGCAGGAGAAGAGTGTACACGAAACTATGATTTAATGTATTCATTAAAACGGATTGAATTTAATTGCGCAAATTGAAAAACGCACACACTACGATAGAGGAAATATGAAAAACGAAATAACACTGTCAAAAATAGAATATATGATTGGGTTTCCTACGCACAAATCAATTCAAAGTTAATTGCGCGCATCTTTGCACTGCGGATAGCATGGATACCAATTTATTGATGACAAGTTTCGAATCCGCATAGGCAAGTGATAAACAATTACGCGCTCGCGATTCGCCCACATTTAGTTATTGCCAGCTATTATTTATCAAATTCGCATTCCGCCAGGTTTCTATTTACGGCGGGGATATTTTAAAATAATTTCATCTCGCCGCATTTGTTTCCAACAGAACACAGTTCCAACTGGCAGTATTCACTATCATATCAGGTGACAAATGTTTAGGTAATGAAATATTTAAGCATTTCTTTTCCAATGTATAGTATTCTAGTCTGTGGTGTAATTGAGCAGATAGGCATATACTGGAAATACCATATAAGAGCAATTGTAAAGTATAGATTAATTTTAGTATTGTCCCAAGGTTCGGAAATGCTGTAAAGTCTATTAAACAGGAACAGTAATTATATTATTGTAATTACCTATTTAATTATGTTATATTTCAGTGGCAAATTTCTTAACCCCCTATAACAGTTTACTGCCATCATATCAGGTTAATTTTAAGAAGGATTTGTCCATTATTTCCTGCCCAGGTTATATTTCCGCGTCTATTATAACAGGCGACAAAATAATCTTTGAAGCTTTGTATCGGAACCTGATATGTTCTTCTTTCTGTACAATGTAGAGTCTACATAATGCGATTTGGCGAACTATTACTAGTCCCCTTTATGTCTTTACAATCTTGAATGTAGCTTTAATCCTCTTTGAATATATTTTAGCTGCTTCTTACGGACTAATGTTTATTGATGAACGGAACAGAACAGAAAGGATTGTGAGTACGGTCTTGCCTCATTGGAGACTAGGAACCGACTGACTTCCCGGTCCCCGGGTTGCCCAGGACCGGCAGTTGTTCTGCCAGCCTACTTAATAACAACGGCCAGGCGACTACGATAAGTGTGCCACTACAATATAAACATGTAAAGTACAAAGAATTCGATTGCCATCAAAAATAATTTACGACTCAAATCAGAATCATAGGATCATTGGCGGAGTTCTAGGAAATAATAACCGAAGAGGACCTAAAATCAGATGACTGGACGATTTGTAATTTTATATAGCTTATATTGTATATAAGGGCATTTGAAGAAAATATATATTTCACAGCCTGGATTAGATCGATGTAGGTGAATGTAAAGCTAAGTAGGTCGATAAGTTAGGGAATTGAAATATCTTTCCAAGAATAATTCACCATAGTGTTGTAATGCCAGGTGCTCTTAGAAATGTTTTGTATGAGTGATATTAATATTATAGTTGGCTAGTTTGACATTCAAGCGCCCAGTTTAGAAAGAAAAATTGGTGGGTTTAATAGTCCAGGAATATGTAGTGCGCCGAAAGGACAGGCGTGGTGGCAGTATGCTCTTCCACAAATGCCCAAAGTCCACGAGGACAATGGTACAATTGAATAATAATATGATTAAAGCCGACACCAGAGTCAAATGACAACGTTCCCAGCCGCATGCAAATGAATGGAATTCTCTTAAATACAGCAAACCGTCGTAAAATGGGGTATTTAGGCCACATGCTGCGAGGACCAAACTGCCGGCTTCTATAGACAATAATGAAAGGAAAGGTCCGTAGGGCCGTAGGACCAAAGCTTTCATGACTTTGCAACTTGCAAACATGATGTGGCGTCAGTTGATCGGGTTGCTACCTACAGATAAGAATTTCTTGATGGTTTTCTACCTTTACTATAAGACAAAAACGAATGAATGTTTTGAAGTGTATAAGTTTTGATGTAATACAGGAGATAAATAAACACGGTGAGTCATGTTTCTAGAAAATTCCCGATAATACTGCAACTTGAAAAAGGCAGCGTAAGATTAATGTAAGATTACAATGCATGAGACTATTGTGCATCTCGCAAAATTCTCTACGGAGTAATCTGGGACCAGGATGGTGAGCCTGTTACGACAAGGGTTACAACCTGGCCCGGGCTGCAAATTCATCCACACGGAATTCCACTAGTGCCTTTATTTACGGCGTGTGTTTGTAATTTTATTAATTATAAAGCAAAATTTTGATGGGGTTTGCTTCGAGTAAACTTGATTCAACAATAGCCGGATGGAACATTGTTCCATCGTACTCTCCATCCCTATAGCCGAATTACCATTCACCTACTACACTACCTGGGATCTTTGCTAGCTCATTTACCTAAATAAAGTACTTGAATATCATTGGCAAACAGATAAACTAGCTAAATCTTATTCCTGTGTTGGTGATCAATGATCATATTGGATTCGTTATGATTTTACAGGTTATTTTGCACCCAAAACAGCGCTATCGATAACTGCAGACCCTGCAGACACCCTTCACCTCGAGCACCGCGGCCTAAAACACCTATTGTGCGGTGCGCTTCTAATTTATAATCCAAGTGACAGCTCCCTTGGAGGTATTGTAGGCATGTCCTAGGGCACCAAGCCGATCCTCTTCTATATGCGGTGCCTGATGCGATGCAGTCCCATCCAACGAGTCCCCAATTACACAGGTGGTAATTGAATGAATGAGGCCCGTGACCTTCCGTAATTTGCCTTTAGTGGGAAGCAAGGGCTCCTTAGCTCTTTGGGTGGATGGTAACAGGAACAGCTTAGCTTGCCTATGTTCCCATGCTCTAATATACATATTTTCTCCTTCCGTTCTCGTGATAGGCCCTAGGTAGGGAAGGGTCCAGAATCTTTTGAATCTGGGCTCGCTAATTTTTTTAGCGGCCATTTTGCTATCCGTGCAAATGCAGATACGCTCCCATATATATGACTTTTAGTTTATGATATTCCTAGGCCAGGGATACCATGAAATCTCAAGTTATACCTTTTCACTGAGACAGATATAATATACTATAATATCAGTTTCATATCATTACCAATTGTGAACAAATTGCAATTAATCAACAATGGAACGAATTAATATTAAGTAGCCATATATGTACTTTTTGTCCAAATTTCGATTGTTCGTATATTATTTCAATGAAGTAGTAGATAAGATGTAATGATAACTAATGTCAACTTTAACTTGATAAGTTTCCTGAAGATAAATTCGAATACCATAACTGCATATTCATACTTCGCTAAATAAATAATGTTTATAACATCATTGGGTAATGAGAATTAAGCATTAACTATTCTCATAGCCTGTGTGAGGATATTTAAGTGGAATTACTTGTTATCCAACTTTACGGTGAATAAACCGGAATTATTTGGCAGCAGTTGAGCCATAGTAGCGAAATAATGTAAACATTTCACGTGCGCACAAATTACAGAAGAATGTATTGAAAACGCCTACAAAACTATTACAGCGCTTGATACAATGCCAATTGAAATTCCACAGGCTGGGATTAAATAAAGCGGTGAATTAATTCAGTAATAATTCACTACAAAAGAGACGAAACCATTCTGCTCCATTGTGCCTTCAAACATTACCTTATCTCTTTCCATTTTCACATGGTTTAATTATCGCATAAAATATCGTAGATATACCATAATTGCTAAATATTGTGAACAGGTTTCAGGTTCTTATCCCATATAAGCTGGATATAGATGAGGTTCAAAGCAAAGAGTAGACTGGGGCCCTTTTTTCTACGCAAATTTCAATTAAGTTTCTTAACACGTTACGTTGAAGCCTGAAATAATGGTATATGGTCTATAGTAGTGGTTTCCATCATTACATTATTACATCCCGGAATAAGTATAACACCCCGGCCTATCCCAGGCGGTGAGTGGCATGTAAAGTCAACGCATAAGTTCGGGGAAACCCTTAGCTATGCCTAAGTTAGACGGTCCTTCACCCCCAAAATTAAATCACTGCAGCGACCACTTTCGGAATGACTGGTCTATAGGTCTATGGAATTCTATCTCTACTCTAGTTATTAACTAATTTTTACAGACAGAAAGGTTCCCAAGAAGAATGTTGATTAAGATTTTTATGTTGTGAGTCCTTAGTCCTTTTTTTAAAAGGTTGAGGGCAAATGCACCAATGCACGACAGTCACCCGCTGATGGGTGACCCATGTATGGGAGTGACCGCTCGGACAGGCAGCTGAAGGCAGTGCTGCCCTTGATCGACCCCGGCCTTATGCTATGGCCGTCCTCTTGGCTATATGCTATACTAGCTGCTAAGTCTTAGAGGGTGGAGACGGGAAGCCCAGAAGAAGAGTCGAGCCTGGGCTCGTTGGAGAAGTCTAACCTGATTAATTAACCTAGCTAGAAGCGGGAGTGCCAACCAGACTTCACGGCCTGGCGTAGTTGTCGGATTCCCGGGGCGCGAACCGGGAGATTGCGGATATGGCAGGGTTCGAGTGATCCACCACTGAAACACGGAGGTTTTTCGCGAGTTTGTCACGGATCTCAGCAAGAAGGGCGATTCCGAATTCTCGGAAGATGGTGCGGTTTCTAATGTACCAAGGTGCATTGACAATGTACCTCAGGATGCCAGGGTTTAGTTCCACCCCAGATGGGGAGGGCATAAGTAAATAGGCTGCGGATGCACGCTGATGCTGCCCGCAGTTTGGTCGAGGAGAGGATGCGAGGGTATATAGTCCTTAGTCCTTAGTTGTGGACATTGTTATAAATAGATAAAGATTGAATGTGAAAGTTTCAATCAAATAACATTATGTTCAAGTGAAGAGCTACCATAGGTGTAATCACATGGAAACGAAGTTGGTTGATTGTAGGTCAGTGGGTAATAAGGGTCGCGGATGAAACGCGGATGGTTGCTGATTGCGCTCGCAGTCATCGCAATGCAAATGAGAGCAGGCGCATTAGGGGCAACGAGCGCCAGCTCCAGCATCAGCATCAGGAGCAGCCGCGGCCGCCGCTGCCGCCACCCTCCCGCTGTCGTCGGTGGCAGCCGTTTGGTCCGGTGGTGGGTAGTTTGCGCGTCGCGACGCTAATGCGTATGTTGAAGCAGACACGGCTGGCGCATAGAGGTGCACAAACAGAGTGCGTCGCGACGCTCGCCTCGCCGAAATCCCAGGCAGGCAGTCCTGGACCAGCGCCATCCGCGAACGGCATCGTCCGCTCTTCCGCTCTTCGGCGCGCGTGTTCTGAGCACCTGTCGCCTGCCCAGCCGGCGATCATTAGGGCACTTGTCTAGTCGAGATCTCGGTCCTGATAGCGCCTCGTCTAAACATACGTGCTGCCCAAGGAATTTCACCTCGCGGTCCAGCAACTTCCGGCTAAGAAGGTTGGTGTGTGTCCTCTGTGTGTGATTTGCCGGTGCAATCAGCGCATTTTGCAATGCGAATTAACAACGTGATTAATGGCAAACGCGGAAACAAACAAACTCGTAAATAACGCATTCGCAGAAACGATTCCAGGACCTGTGTTCATCCTTGTTTGGCCACATTTCCGCCGCTTTTCCATGCTGTCCAGCGGCCAATTAGCGTATTTACCATCGGAGTTTATTTCCACTGCCGTTTCCGTTCTTTCCGAGTTGTTAACCTTTCACCGATTCAACGCAATCTCATCTCAATTGAAAATTGATTTCCACGATTTCATTATTTCCAACCGGGTCCCGAATCAAGTGGGTAATTGATCATTATGCTTGTTATCTAGCATGAATAGGATTGAAGGAGGAATGCATATGTGATCCAGTTTCATCTCACGGCGAGGATTACAAATTACATTTTCAACGTTTACACAGCTTTTTTCGTCTTTCGATTAAATTCTTCATTATGGAAAAGTAATTAGAGGGCGTTGTGGTTCGATTCGCGTGGGAAATCAATGCATTTTCCGGCCGCTGTTCGCAATTATTAATAACGACGAAATATCATTTCTAGAGCATCGTCGAATGGACGAACTTGTGCGTATTTTTAAGTCAAAATGAAATAAAATTTCTTGCAGCAGATAGCCAGAGAACAAATTACCGCGAATACATGGAGCAGTAAAAATGCAGTGTAATATGGTCTCTTGATGCTGTGACCATCAACGCGTGTTTCACATTCCGACAAAAATGGTTGCAATTTTAGAAAATCCACCTACACATCAAATGATAACTGCACAATCCATTCGGATAGAGTTTCAAGTTTCCATTAAATTTCGTATTTGTCGTTTAGATATGGGGTAGAATGCTTGACGGCAGCCTTTCCGCCCTACCTGCATTTATTTCACTTCCTTAAATGTGCAGATTTTCACCGGCTGCAGTTTATCGACAGCGGTTGGCTTTTCTTTACCCCAGCCATCCGCCATTGGCAACGGCTTTGTTCTTGAAAATCTAACCTATATTTTATATCTCTTCTGGGCTACGTCTCCTAGTATTCGTTAAGCATATTTAGGTAGTTTAAAACCAAGTTTTCCATTAATACTGATACTAAAAGAAAATAATAGCTCGTATATATTTGAGAAAGGATGCCCGGTCTAATAGAATGAAAGGTTAGATGGCGTCTTAAAACGGCTTTGCTGTGATTTTGGCTCAAGTTTGGTGGAGTGCATTGATTCCTAATAAATCGCGAAATAATGCGCAATTGGGCAAATCTTCTTATGTGTGGCGGACGAAGTTGCTGAAGAAGACCGCTCAAATGCTCGTTGAAATGCAATTCATTCAATTCGACTTGAAGGAATGGATGAAAGCAAAACAAGCAGCGATAACAAAGAGTATTTGCTAAAATTGAATTTGTTACCTCGTCGACGGGCAAAGTAAACTTGCAGCCCTTATATGAATAAACAACAGGTTTAGGCAACAAATTTCGACGACGCTGGAAAAATTCATATTTATATGCAACGTTTTAATACAAGTGGGAATTAATCTTTTTCGTGAAGTAAATCTGTTCCTCATAACTTATTTTTCTTGTGATATTTTAATTCATCGAATTTAGATTTATTTTCATCAGTTATGAATATTCAAAAGCTTGCTTTTAGAATAATTTAAATTGCCTACATTTCTATCATTTCAATAACAGGCACACACAAAAGCTGGTGACTCTGAAATTATTATATTGTTATCATTCCCCTCATATCATTTCAATAGAATAATGTTTTTTTACTTGAATGTAATCATCATGCCAACTGACATCAATATTCCTAACTTGAATTATTTGTTCGTCTTTTTTCAACTATTTCCTGCTTGAATAATACGATGGCTTTCTCTTCTTTGTTTTATCTCAAAAGTCGTCTACACTAGAATAGCCTCTTTTATATGAATTCAATTTCACTCATAAAGATTGGCTCAAAAATTATCCTACAAGCTGAGGTTACAAATGTCATTTTGTATGCTATTTGTGGATCTGATATATAGTAAGAATTGTTCATCGTAAAATTGGCAAAATTGGAAGAATCAACGTCAGCTGCTAAAACTTGCAAGCAGTTGATACGATTGTTTAATAAACGATTGATGGTTTAATCGCAATTGAAAAATTGCAATGCAAATTGCTGTTTACTTAATAAAACCAATTGCAGGATTGAATTTTATCCTCAGATATAATTGGAAAATGGCAATTGGCAACAAATTAAAAACCCCGAATTACATAATTTATAAAAGCAAGTTGGAAATGTACGTGAATACAGACGGGAAATTACAAAATAAATAAACAAGTTTTTTCTTCAATGTTATTGCAACTATTGGTTGTGTGCAATGTACGTGACTTGTAACTTTTTGAAAACTTTATAGGACATTTTCTTTTATTATTATATTTAACATTGAATTGGATGGTGAAGAAATGTGGAAAACATTTCAAACTTTCAAACAATTCACTCTTGCATTTTTATTTGCAAAGCAAAATTAATTATTTTGTGAATATTGCATGCGCACTTAAAACTCCTATAGTATTTATTCAATCGAATAACGATTAATGCTAAATTGAGTTTGATCATTTATTTATTATCTCTATACCATTATTATTATCTATACATCCAGGATCAAATGAAACCCCCATGACACTTAACATCATGAAATTTTCAATTGACAGCCAATCATTGAATGCTTTCTTTAATGAATTCAAATAATTTACATAATTTTAATTAAAATTATTTGAAAGAATTCACTATTGAAGAGTTAAATTTTATGGTTTTCTGTAATTATGCCGCCATTTAATAATGAATGGAAATAGATAAAGCGTGGGTCAAACATTTAATAACTTAATTTGGTGTGATATACAGCTTTGTTTTCTTTGCGTTGCGGAAAATGGTTCGCGGAAACTGTGCGAACAACACACATTCAACTTCTGGCGAGCCGAGGAAGTGGCTGATAAAAACAACCAAATGCGAAAAACGGAAAATTCAACACACTGCATTGTTACATATGTCTGCACGCTACTGTTTTTCCTCATTGATTCATTCTTCCTAGCACGTGTGGCAAAAGGGCCAAACGCCGTTTACATACGAAATGTATGCAGACGAGCTTCTGCTCTGACTTTCACAGCTTCACCCTGACAGCTCCTGCATTCAAAAGCCCAGAGTCTGCATTATGAAAAGATGCAAATTTACACGCTTCTTTATTACCTCTTTCTCATAGAATAATTTAATTATAATTACACACTTTCTCTATTCACATACGGAAAATTGCAATAACGGCATTCTTAATCTAGATAATCATACTCATTATCATTGTGTAAATTGATAGATAAGCCTACTTCATATATGCCTTCCGATCTCATTGGTTTCCTGCCTTCTCTCTCATTCAACCATTATCTTATCTTCTCCTGAACCCTTAACTTTAATTTTCCTGCAATATCCGTACTAACTGCTTATTAATGGCTTTCTGTTTACATTAACTAATGTTTTTTTCATTCCAATTAATTATTTGTACCATTGTATATGAGTAAACTACCATTATAACAAATCGACATGATATTTTGCAGTCATTTCTGAGGTTAGAGGTTTAAACTGAGAACCTACGCTGGGGATTGAACCTAATACTTTCTGTTTCTCAACCTAACATTTACACGCTAGGCCACTGAGGATACATGTGAAAGTGACTAAGAGTTCCACTCGTTCCACTAGTTCTGCAATTGCGAAATTAACGCCAAATTATAATTAACATTTAAGGGCATCGTATACATTTTCATTAACTGGAAAAATCAACAATGCTCCTTAATGTGCATGACATTGCAACCTCATTAGGCTGTTTTATGTGCCCTTGCACCTTTGTGTGCACATTTGTTGTCACTTCTCGGATTTTTGTACAGTTAGTACCTGGTGTAGCGCGAAGGCCCTACAGGCAAGCATAAATTCTCATGTTTTGGATCACTGCACAAATATTGGTTTACCTAAATTGGAAACAATTCAAGTGCATCAAAATACGCTTGTGATGGCTTTGAACTTGTTATCACTGTCGTTGCACAACTCATATTACTTCCTTTATATGTTTTACTCTAAGTCAACCAGAAATTTATTCCTTTCCTAATTTACATTGTAAGGAAAAGTGTATGCTTATCAGAAATACTTTGATAACAAGAGTTTCGCTAAGGCGAATGTTTGACATCGCGAAATTGATAAGATCTTCAACACTTAGCATGAGTTTTGGAACATGTCTTGCACATATCCAACATGGCCGCACTCCATCGTAGAGGGAATATGCACTGAGGGCAATTGCGCTTCATTAATCAAATGTGTTTTGCTCATAAGTCACAATCTGCACATGCAAGTGCCTTGTGTTTGCATTGCTTTACGATCTCATTGCCTGGAGGCGGCATGCAACACGAAACATGGAGTCTGGCCAAAATATAAAACGCTAAAATAGCTGCCCTCATACCAGACGTTGAATATGTGCTGAAAGCACAGCGACTATGGCGTATTGTTTGTGTCAATCATGATAAAGATGTGAAGCATCATCAGATTAAATCAAAGAGACATTTATTGCACACACAGGCGCACAGCATCCAGATCATTTGAAACTCATCTTTCAGGCACCAGCTCACTTTATAAATGACCATGCTGCGCTTGTCGTTTAATTGCAAAGATGCGAATTAGAGATTGTATGCAAAGATGAGGATGCAGACAAATGTCTGACATATACAGTTCATTTAAATCTTGATACATTCTAGGTTGTCTCTATTCCAGAATAGTAACAGTGCTCTTGTTTCAGTTCTTTTCTTTTGACATCTATTGTATATTTGGAATAATCGTGCTTTATGAACCAACTAAATGTGAAATGGTATATGGGAACATTTATTTTAGGATTAAATCAAACTGTCGCATTGCATTGTTGCTTTGTAACAATATATCAAACTTAGAATATTATCAAAAAGCATATCAGAAACGCTTCCTCTGAATGTTTGCCAACATTATTAGTTGATTTATAGACGATTGTTTGTACCTCTACCAGAATGAAACAGGTCTCTGCACATTTATAGCCATAACGGTCGAATTATTGAACATATAAAGACGGTAATATCTTTATTGCATAATGCCAATATCTGGCAATGATTTTCGACTGACATAAATGCAAATTTCAACTTAAGGTTGAAATTAGTGGCTAAAAAATGCAAGGTAGAGTTCATTCGGGTATATACACGTCAAAATTAGTCCAAGGGACAATTGAAGGATTCGATTTGGGAAATTCTTTTCATACAACTAGAGTTGGCTCTTTCAGGTTACCACTTGTTTGTTGTTTGTCACCCTCAGGTTCGTTTTGAAAGAGCAGGAACTAAATTATACACCAATATTATCCTATGTTACAGTTCTGGTTAGCAAAATAATTTCTACCGATGTTGAACAGAATTCAGGACGATAAGCGGCAGCAAGGGATTAAATATAGCGAGTAAATATACTATTGTTCAAAAATATAGGTATAAATATGGATATAGACACAGGAATATATACAAATATACAATAGCATTAGGTTATAATAGGAATAGCTTAGAATCAATTTTGCAATAATCATAAATTGGTAATACCACGTATAATATTGGCAAACTATGCTAAACTATGTTGAATTCTGATAATGCATAGAGAAGTAAAATTCATATTCTGACGGACAATAATATTTGGAAAGATACTAAAGGCAATCTTTCAATATGCTACTATTGAAACTGCGTTAATGTATTTCATTTTCTCAGTGATTTATAGTCAATATATTATATCTGAATTCTGGACTAGGAATCGTTAATATTTTTCGTTTGAAAAAGTTGCTCAACATTTGTATGCAAGGAATTTCTTTCATTTCTTACCTCAAACAAACATAACTCAACTTTATGCTTTTCTAACATATTTATGGACTCGGTCACATAGATTTATTTCAGATATATTCAGGTTTCATTGGAATATTTCGTATTATGTTACAATTCCTTCAATTTTGGATAAATTAATTATTGTAAATTCAATCAAATAATTGCAATATTTTGTTCATTGTAATTGAGTCATCATAAAATGTACATGATTAATAGCAATTTTCGGGTAGAATGTTCAGTAGATAGAAAAGTTAATTATTTTAAAATTGAAAAACGTAAATTATTGGAAATAATGATTTAACCATTGAAGCAAACCAAAACGAGTAAATTTTGGCTCATGATCTGATTCAGTTCCTTGAGGTTTCAATGGCAAATAAATTATTCTTGTGAATTTCATACTCAATAGTTTACTGACCCCAAAATATATACATTTTACAGAATATCAAATACCTCTTTCAAAATTTATTACTTTTAAACATAACTTCGTCATACTTACAATAAGATGTGACTTGCAGGGGCCTACGACAATGAAACTATAAATTACGGGGAATACCCTGGGTCCTGTCACGAAAGATTGGTATTCTCCGGGCTTGTCCGCTGCATCCTGACATTAAGGGGACGATAACACCAACAATATCGCTAAAGAGTCTACGGGACAATAGAGTTTGGGTGACACTGTTCTTGAACATGCCAACGAATGGAAAAAAGCAAACTAATAAGTATGTTAAGATTTTATATAAATGTTAGCAATATATCTTCCCATTAGGTAATAATTCATGAATATCCAGAATGTGAATCTAGGTAATTCACCTATTATGAGAACAATGTAGCTGGCTGAGGAATACCAAGCAATCAAATTGTGAAATAATGATTTCGAAATGAAACAAAGCAAACCATTTGACACGTTCGTGTAAGAATGATATCTGATTTCACAATGATAACAACGGCGACGATGTTGGACGGGAGAGGATTTGGAGAGGAGGTCTTTTGTTGAATAGTTTCCTTTTATGTTACAGTTCATAAATTGCAGAGCCTTTGTTCGCCAACGAAATTGCGCCCGCCGAAATTATTCAGCATCCAAATAATCATTTTTATCCATGTAATATTATGTTTACTACAATAGTTAGTGGCACTGCAAAACGCCACACACAGAGACGCTTTTATTTCGAATGGCGAGGAGAATGATGGGATTCGGTCACGGCCCATCTTGCCATCTCCTAATCTTGGCCTCATTGCGCAATTTTATTAATAGATTACATTAAATTCGCAGCTGCACAGGTGAACATCATTTGTCAGCAATAATATTCGCTGCACTTTATACTCTTCTAGCATTTAAAAAAGAGGGAAAAAATACTATAAAATTGATGATGATAAATAATTAGCCGAAATTAACAACTGACAACAACTACCGAATGAAACATTTGCATGAGTTTCTACAAATTTGTCATGCTATAAGCACAATATTATAATGTGGTGCACGATGCTAATAATTAGCACAGCAGCGCATATTGTGATAACAGCAAAGCGAGATTATAATGGGGCGCAAAGTTACTACCTATTCATATTTGATTATGGCAATTGCACCGAATAAATTTACATGGACAGGTTGCCTAATATTGACATCTGTGCCACATATTTACCATATATATATTCTCTTTTCGATTCGAGTGTCTCTATTCAGGGCCGGCGCAACGTTTTGCGGGGCCGGGTTCAAAAAAATTTGCGGGGCCTCGCTACTCAATAAATTGTATATTGCAAAGAGAAAATATTTGTTAACATATTTGGTACAACTTAATTAAAAAACAA
>JAOEHK010002072.1:4929-15443 GCA_025447835.1 Labidoglobus nevermanni
TGTACATCCACCTTCTGTGGCCACTTAGTTTAGAAAGGAAGATTGGTGTGGGGTTTTGGAATGGGATGGGGAATCGTGGAGAAACGAAGTGCAACCACATCTGCCATTTTAGAAGTCATACACTCCCCCCTCTAATGGCCGCTCGATAGTCAATGATAACGCTGTGCCAGGGATTGAATCTAAGCTCCTATTTGGCCCATTTTAAATCCTCCTTCTATGGCCACTTAGTTTAGAAGGGAAGATTGGATAGGGGTTTTGGAATGGGATGGGGAATAGTAGAGAAGCGTAGTGCAACCACATCTACCATTTCAGATATCATATCATTCTCTCTCTGAAATGACCAATCTCAGCTATTGAGCGGTTCTGGAGAAATTACAAAATACAACTCCAAAATTTGGAGAAGCCAATTTTGTCTACACGTTTAGTCATTGTATTTTCAATGCAATTGTAATTTTGGAATGTTTAGAGTGATATTTACTCCGTGGGCATCGTCGCCTTCGAATTGTCCGAATCGTTCTGCACTGATATGGAGCGCTGCGAATATATCACCGAATTGCGCAAAGGGAATATTCCCGACAGCACACGAAATAACCAGCCGCAACTTGCAACTATCATCTCGAAACTGGTTATTGAGCAATCGGCAAAACGGCCTGATGCCACCTCCCTCCTAAGGATGATTAATGCCACATTGAATGATCTTAACACCGTTCAAGAACTCCAAACGATTGTCGCTGAGCGAGAAAGTCAGCTTGCGGCAAAAGACGTGGAAATTCTCCAGTTGAAAGAGCAATTATCACGCTTACGATCTGAGGTTTCCGAGTCTCATACTGATGAAGTATTGTAACCATGTGTTCAGGGTCCTGTGTCCTTACAATTCGAACCTTCGAACCCGAATGAAGGTTAAAGGGGGACAGTTCCACTTGCCATGAATGAATTTTACTTAATCCCTTTCATGGCTACTTTGTAATTTAATTCTGAAATGTTCATGCGATTCAGGGAGGCTCTCAAGTTGACTACATGAGTGCATTATATTCTCATATTAGAAGCCTATAGTTAAATATTCATCGGAGTAAGTGTCTCATTTACTTCAGAGTGTTCTTAACGAAACCGAAATGGACAAGAGGCGCAGTTTGAATGCGGTTTTGACGAGTGAGGCCTGAGAATAAAGATACAGAAAAAACAGAAACTTTATTTGAAAAACATGAATCAATTGTAAGTTAAATTGCATTTGTTAAAAATACTTCTGAATGGGTTCGCCCAGCACCTTCTCTAGCTCCTTGATAGTTCTCTGACACGCCTTTTCAATTTCTTCCTCTTCATCCTCCAGCAGCTCCGCCAAAAATGGAATGGTTTCTGGCAATAGTGGTAAGAAATCCTCTCCGACTTTCTTGCATATATCGCCAATGCAATCTAAAGCCAAGAGGCGAATAGTCGCACTGGAGTCTCGCATTTTCATTAGAACTTGGTAATTGAACTGTTTCCATAGCGCATCGTCAGCGGTAGCGACTGTAAAGTTGACAAGAGTCGGTATTACAATGCGTCGGATTCGTTCTTGGAAATCTCCAAGAGTATTGTCCAACTGATCTGCCAGGGGTTGCATGAGTAGATCGAATCGTTCTCGGTTCATAAATTTTTGGCTATCGTACAGAAAAACATTGTTCAATGTGGACAACACGTTTTCGAGGAGTTGCACATTGTGTTCTACATCGGAGAAGAATAAGTTTTCCGTTTTCGTGGCATTGCAAGCATCCAGTAAATTAGCAGCATTGCTAAGAAAGTGTCCAGCGAAGAGAACAAAGAGACCCTTTAGTGCATTTGCAAATGTCGCCGATAGAGCATAGAAAGTGATTGCTTTGGCAGATTTCCCATCCGATCGCAATGCCCAATCATAGAGTTTATAATACAACGGTCTGAACGAGGTCTCAGAGAGTTTTAAAATCAAACTCTTGAACGCATTGATAACATATGCTTCAACAATATCAACATCCGCAATTCGGTGAGCGGAATTAGAATCCAATGCTTCAGCTCGGAACTCCAAAGCATGCAGGAAGAAAGTTGTCAGTTCAGGCAAACTTTGTTTCAGCTCATTCCCTTTGAGATGGTTTAAGCAACCTGATAGGATTTCCATCAAAGGACCGATTGATTCATATTGAGAATTGCCAATAATAGATTTGTACGTTAGGTCAATTGAGGGAATCAAAACTCGAGCTGGTATCAATTCTCCCAGTTTGTCCCGGACATTCGCGAGCTTCATTGTGATTGGTGTTCCTTTATCCTCAAGTCCAGGCCATTTCGCAGAGAGATTGCACACTATTTGCAGAATTTTCCTCAAGTATGGGCTCAGAAAGAGCGAAAGAACGTCCAAAAGCTTTTGCAATGTGCTCATTGTACTGATGAGCAGTAAACTTGGCGTTTCTTCAGCGACTTGCCTCTTTAGAATCTTAATCAGAACGGGCATGAATCTGTTGAGCGCAGCAATGCAGTGGGAGCGCAAGTTCGTGCATAGCTCCCCTAAGCATAGCACCGCGGAAGCTAAAATGTTGTTACATACATTGGTCTTTATCAACTCCGTAATGAAATTCAAAATCTGTACAAATTTCGAGGGGTTGTGTACTGCCAGGAGGCGGATGAAGAGCTTTAAGCTCAAGAGTGCTGTCTGAATGATGACTGCCTCATCGGCATTTAGATTGCTCTTCTCCACCTCTTTGATGATGACAATCAATGGTGGAATCATAGTGTAGAAATCGGTCTGATCGCGATCCTGGAAGAACTCCGGACTGCGCTGCAGTTTGCAATTCAACAGCTCAAGCGCTCGTCTCTTGACGGTGTTCAATTGATGCGTTATCAATCCCTTGATGACCAACATGAACATTTGGCTCGTGAGCAGCGCATTGAGACTATCTAAGATATCATAGGATAAATGCAGCATCACTTTCCAATACTGCGATTGCGGTGTGTTCGCGTGCAGTTCTGCAACTTTACTCGTACTTTGTATATACGTCAACACACTAACAATCATCCTCTTAAAAGGATCTTCTAATTGCTCACTCTGCTCCGTGTCTAAATTGGCGACATTGTCGACAAACATTTTGCATCCAAGTAGATTAGCAGTGACCTGAATGAGCGTGTACTTGTAATGCCGAAACTGCTTTGGTGTATTGCTTTCTATACCGAAAAAGATTGCGAAATGTTCGCCATTTGCCGCCTCCCGATAATCCTCCTTATCAACTGGCAATGTTTTTAGGAATTCCAACAATTTAATGCAATTGTAAATGACAATATTTGGCGGAAATTCCAAGCAAAGAGTCTTTGCAATATCAAGACGCTTGCTGATTTGCTCTTTCGTTTGTTGCTTCGACAACACATGCGATTCGAAAATCAGGAGCAAAAAGATATGCAGGCTCTCCTTAGGGTTGATCTGCTCTAGGAATTTCGTGTACAATGGCATTCGGCGGTGATCCGGCACGTCCAAGATGGCGTCCACGAAAACGCGGGAAACATCAACGATGCTCTTCATATTGCGATTCTTGCCGGTGACAAGAATCGGAATAATTGTCTCGATCGTCTTTGTGATGATCTGGAAACTGTAGGCGTCATCCCGACGCAGCACTGAGGAGCCCATGAATGTGAAGATGGCCATGATATGATGCAGAACTTGATTCGGCAGGAACGCGGCGACTTTCGCCAAGAGGAGTAAAGCGTGGTGGTGCGTTTGCGGGTTTGGCGAAGCCCGAATGCATTGGACCACCAACTCCATGTTGAAAATGGCATCGGGAAGCGATTTCGGGTCGATTTTGTCGCAGAAGTGCAAGATGCTCGTCAGGACCAATTGCTTCGGATACTCGACGCCGGATTGCTCATCAAAGTCCAAACATTTCTTGAGGATTTCGAACAGAACCGGCACGAGCTTGTCAACATTGCGCAGCTTCTTCTTATCTTGTATGAATTCCAGCACCGTGACGCCTTGTTTCCATTGCAACATGTCGAGGATATCATTTGAGGGCACAACGCTCACTCTGCGACGAAGACGATTCTGTAATTTCAGCGATTGCACATCACGCATTGTCGCCAAGTGATGGACAATCGCCACTGCGTCCAAGTCAATGTGCTTGAAGAGCTTTGTTGCCGCTGGAACAAGTTCCGGGTTTGATGACGTGGTGGTCATGCGGATTACTATATCGAGGACAGCTTTCTGGATAGCAGCTCCAAATTGCGCAAAGACATCCTTCCGAATTGCATTCATCATTACAACTGCCGGGGATGTGAAATCCTCCAGGACTTGATCGTTCCCAAGCGCCCATTTGACAAATACCCAAATTTCGCTTTCAGATGTAGTGGCAGCAGCAATCTTCCCACAAAATTGTTCGATACAAATTTGCACCATTTTCCAATGAATTGGTGAACTTTGTAGGTCTTTTCCGCATACTTGCACAATGTCTTTGTACATAATCGGATCGTCCAACTTGCTCAGAGCTGCAACTATGCCGTATTTAATGTAGCTCGGAGTGGCAGAATTGGATTTCAGTAGAAAACACATCAAGGGCTCAAATGCCTGTGTCGACTGTGTCTTTTGCATGTGGTTGGAAAGAATCACCGGAAGTTGATGTTCATCTTGGCTTATCTCAACTTGGCCATCAAGGATAGCGGTGATACAGGGCGTGTGGTTGTCTAGAAGGCGAAGGCACTCCAGGGCAGTACAACGAATTTCTGAGTGAGAATTGCTGAGGGCCATTAACAGGCAAGGTAGATGGAGGCCATTTTGGGGAAGAGACTTGTATTTCGATTCTTTAAAAAGCTTTTTAACGCTTCGCAATGCTCTCAATTGCATTCCTGGTGATACTTTGGCATTCACACAACAGGAATAATTCAATAAGTACTCCATTTCGGTGTTATTTGGACAAAATCGTTGGAAGAAACTCTTCAATGCCTTAGCAAAACTTTCATAGCCTGAACCTTTAGTTAGGAACGCTCCTTGCAGTAAAAAATTGAATAAGTCCAAGTAGCTTTGACTCAAGTCATCAACTTGGCTTAAATCACTGTTGTGCAGCATTCTAGGTGGCATTTTCTGCATTAAATTCTCCACGTATTTCAAATACGCATGGAAAGATAGTTTTGACTCGGATTTAACATCAACATCGTTATTTCTTTGTAAATTTTCACATTGCTTGATCAGCAAAGGAATTGCTCTGGGTTCAAATTCGGTGGATGTTTCAGCGAGTATCATGGCTATGGCGAATTTAAACAGAGTTTTTTCAGAATTTCTACTTTTTCCAGCCACTGCTAGAAGATGCTTGCAGTTAAATTTCAGGTCCTTGATGTGCGTATGAACAAGCTCAACAACCTTTGTTTTGCCAATGTTTTGCATGTTTTTGAGGTACATTTGAAGTGGTTCCAGTGCTTTCAAAGCCGAACATTTGGGGATGAATTGGGTGGCTATGATTTTCGCGCATTTAACAGCAGTTGATGATTTCATGTTGTTCAGATCCCAAGTAAGAGTGAGAAATGGCAATAAAGCAATGATCACTTCATAGTCGTCAATAGCATCCTCAATGTTTACCAATTTACGTATTATTTTCGTTGCAATTTTCTCGAATGCGTGCTTATACAACAAATCCAGTAAGATTCTTATTAATTGATCTCCAGGGAATATTTGCTGCAAAATGGTATCCGGAATCAAAACCGTCTCATTGAAGACCATTGCCGATTCATCATTAAGACGATCTATGAATAGATTCTTGAGCAAATTCTTTCCGCGATCACTCAATGTGCCAGTTTTCAACTTTAGTGCAAGGTTGTTCATTGCAGCTTGGCGCAATTTCTCCTGTGGATGATACAGATCCTGGAACAATTGTCCTCCGACATACCCATTGGTCGAATCCATGTTTGCCATAATCTTCTTCAGATTTGATTGCTGCGATGACATTGCTTGCATGATT
The DNA here is from genome assembly GCA_025447835.1 of Labidoglobus nevermanni. NCBI lineage: Eukaryota > Metazoa > Arthropoda > Insecta > Coleoptera > Staphylinidae > Labidoglobus > Labidoglobus nevermanni. The sequence goes on from JAOEHK010002072.1 coordinate 10,866, forward strand.
CTTCCAACATTTCGATCAAACATGTCTGGATATTGCCGTTCGAGCAACTCAAATATCTCTTTTATCCAGGATAATTCCCGTGCGATAAGTTTCGTGTTTGTCGATATTGCAGCTTCGAAAAACTCGCTGGCCGATGTTTCACTCAGCTTGAGCTGATTCAGCAATCCATTGAGAAAGTCTAAGAGCTTTGATTGCATTTCGTTGCCTTCCAGTACACAATTGAATGTCTGGCATAATAGCGAGCACAGAAATGAATCAATCAACAAGCCTCCTTCTGCGAGTTCTCGTAGACTTTGCGCGAACCACATGGAATTATGCAAAGCCAAGTTTTCCACGGCTCTAGCTGGAAAATGTTTATAGGGTTGATACTGGTATATAACCAGTAACGTCAAGATGTTTTCCTGGCGCAGAAGTGCAACATTGAACTGTGTAAGATGCTCCACCAGGACATCCAACGTTTTATCACGTAATGTTGCCTTGGTCAGTAATTTTGCTAATACAATGCAAGAAGATGCAAGGAAATCAGGGATGTGACTCTTTAATCCTTTGATAACTGGCGGCAACATCTGCACCACCAGAATCTCATCGATGTGAGGGGATTTCTCTAATGCGCCCACGAATGTTGAGCAATAGAAGTTAAACCAAACGGTCAAATAGCTGGGTTTATCATGTTCCTTAACTGCTGCTAACAGATTATCGCTGAGCAATTGAATAAATGAGGCATTTCCCGCTGCATAATTATACAAAACATTCTTTGATAAATGTACGCCTGGTTTTTGAAGCGGCTTTAGCCATAGCCATCTTATGTCGTTCTGCTTGATGTCTACAATTTGCAAAACTCGGACGAATATATTCGTGTCGTGATAAGGCAGAATCAAGAGGATCAAGTCGTCCTTATTGTATTCGTGAATTCTGTATCGGTGCACCAGCCATTCTAGCGATTTGTGGGCTGCTTTCATGAGGAAGTACGGCGTTAAAAGATGCAAATATCGTCTCAAATTCTTGTCCAATTTTCTGTTAGCATCCGCAGATTGCACCGACCTTTCAAAATGTTTCGCAGTAACATGAAACAGAGTCTTCTCAAACTGAATGAAAACTGGATTCTTGGTCTTCAGCTCTTCGAATCCATCCAAGCCGATTTGAAAGACGGTTTCCCTGGAGAGATTCGCAGCTTCCTTAACATCGAAGAGGATCGAAGCACGTTTCTTATCCGAGCGTTGAAGTTGGGAAGTTTGAGGAACTGCTAGTCGTTGCAGTTGCTCAGCTAAAGACGTGCTCATCTTTTCGTTCCCCTGTAACTGATAATCTGTTTAGATATTCTCTAAAACTAGCACATTTCTTACTTTTTCCTCTGTTCACAACACCTTCCAACCTCAAGGATTGGTCAGGTTAGGGTCAAAACTAACCTAGAAGAGGTCCCACCAGATCTTATCATGGGTGTTACTATTCTGCAACAGTTCCAGATAGCTGATAATCGTACAGGTCCCCAAACTATCGATTTGCTAACGAAGAGGATTCTTGCCTTGGGTGCAATCCAACAGGGGCAATTCCTGGTCGACTGCGAAACCTATACTTCGGTACCACAACTGGGAAGCCCCAAAACGGTGCATCTTCTACATAATTCCGAACAACCTGCGACGGTCTTTTCAATTCTCGAGTCTGGCGCTCGCACCATTCATCTGACCACGGATGGATTATTCGACCTGCTGATGATTAAAATGGCCAACTTCTATCAATCCAAGAAGCAGAAGTCTGAATCGAAAGGGCCACGATTTGAGTTGGGCGACTTCTGCATCAAACTAGGCACAGTGTCAATCAGTGCCAATTTTAAGGGCATTCTTATAGAAGTCGAATATAAAGCGTGTTTAGTTCCCAGCATGTGCTGGGAGCTGCTTCGCGAGTTCCTGCAAGGATTTCTGGGATCATCAGTACCGAGTTCCCCACCCCCATACCTTGCGAATCGGATGCAGGACAATTACTCTCCCATAGATACAATTCATCAGTATTTGGAACATTTCGCTCATTTCCGAAAGTCACTTGGTCAAACACGAGTTTAAGAAAATGATAACATATATTATTACCTGGATTTACATTAAACACCCTCAACTATACATTGTCAATTGAAATGGAATATTTTAGGCGCTTCGTATATGCGCTTGAGCATTTTGCATTACTTTAAGAGCACCTTTATTAATAAGCTTCTGCGCCAATTGCACGCCTAAATTCTCAGCCTGCTTGAGAATTTCATCTGCGATTGTTTTATGTGGAACGAGTCCACAATATGTATACATTTCGCCCTTATTTCCATTCGCCTGCCCTTCACTTGCATTTGCCTTCAGCACTTGAGGATCATTCTTTTTGTTAAAAAATGGACACTTGGACACGTCTACATTACCATTGGCTACATCATGCAATGTCAATTGTGAGGGATCATGATGGCCATCTTTAGCCAGCTCAAGGTATGGACACTTGCCCATAAAATCAGCTCCTACTGGAATCGTAATGGGACAATGTTCATGTGTGTCATTTCGCAACAAATCTAAATGAATATTCCCACAACTGGAACTTGGAGCAATCGCATTATCACCAATATCATTGTTATCCTCATTCTTTTCAACTTTCAGCTTCTTCCTTGGTTTTTCAATATTTTGCTCCTCATTATCAATTTCCGCATGCTGGCTACAAATGTTATTACATTTGACTTTGTATGGACATGTCCTACTGCTCTGCTTCAAATCCAGTATGACCTGCATGTGGTCCTTAATCTCCTCACTCCCATCCAAGGACCAAACTGCGCCAGTGACGCCTAACTTGTGAATGCTGCCATCAATATGTTGAATTTCGGAAGCAATGGCCACTGGAGCGCTGCAACCACCCTCTAAGGTGCAGAGGAACTTCCGTTCTGCAATTACTCGGATGCCCGTCTCATAGTCGTATAAAGGACTCAATAATTCAATGATCTCCGCGTCATTCGCCCGACATTCCACTGCTAAAGCTCCTTGACCAACCGCATAGAGGAAGTCTGAACAATCCAACACCTTCGAGATGCGCCGTTCCCATCCCATTCGCTCCAGACCGGCAGAAGCTAGCAGGACCGCGGAGAACTTGTTCAATTCATCTAGTTTGCGGAGGCGAGTGTTCAAGTTGCCCCGAATATCCTCCACTTTCAAATGTGGGTAGTTCTTCGACAATTGCGCAGTTCGTCGTAAGCTAGATGTGCCAATAACGGATCCCTCTGGCAAACTATGCAAATCCTTTTCGCTAATGTCCTTCCTCAACACCAACGCATCTCGAGGATCTTCTCGCTTCAATACAGCGCCAATAACCATCCCTTGAGGTAGAGTTGTTGGCAGATCTTTCAACGAATGCACCACAAAGTCCACCGAACCATGAGCGAGTGCAGTTTCCAGTTCTTTAGTAAATAAAGACTTTTCTCCGATTTTGGGCAGTGGTATATCAAGAACCTTATCGCCCAAAGTCGTCATTGTTACTGGAGGGATTCCAAGCTGTATTAGCACTAGATTGACGGCAGAATTATTGTCTTCTTACCAATTTCAAACTCCTTGGCCGGATATATAGCTTTCAGTTGCGCTATCACATGTCTGGTCTGTATTAATGCAAGCTGGAAAAAGGACGAGTTTAGATTCACAATTACATCGTGTTTGAAGGACTCACTTCACTCTTTCGAGATCCTACGTTGATTTTGCGACATTCAGTCATGATTACTTTGGAAATTCTTTCAGGGATAAGGATGAAACGAAGGTAGCAACGAAGCTAGTGGCTAATGAAAGTCAAACAACGTCTATAATTAGTGTATTCTCTATTATTCGAGTGAAAGTTCCATATTTTTGCCACATGATGTTAAAAGAGAGAAAGTGAAGGATAGAAGGAAAGACGGAATTTGTTCATGACAGAATACATGATTGATTACAATATGCGAATGTAATTGAATTTTCATATAGGGCCATTGATTAGGATTACTTCTGACCCTGGATGGAAATATGGAAATTGAAAAAACACGTGTTTTTAAGCACGTAACCTAATTGTTTTGTTTTCGATGGCATGTCTTGTTCATATTTGGAACAATGTTCGGGAATAAAGGTAAACGTGTGAATGATCGACCTGAACCGATTGTATTCAATGGAAAGAATGGGCTTTCATCCGCAAAGAAATCGAAATTGGAACAAATGGCATTACCGGCTGCGAATGGAAGTCCCAGCAAAACGCGTTTATCAATCATTGAACAACGGCGAAAACTGCCAATATTTCAGCACAGGAATCAACTGATTAATTATATTCAGAATTACGAAACGCTCATCATTCTGGGCGAAACCGGAAGCGGAAAAACGACGCAAATACCACAATATGTTTACTCGGCCCGTTTGCAAGGAAATGGTAAGATAGGCGTAACGCAACCGCGAAGGATGGCTGCTATCAGTGTGGCTACACGAGTAGCAACTGAACTCGAGAATGGTGTACGTATATCCGAGTTAACATGAAGATGAACGTTCGAATGAAGAGACTGATACTCCAAATGTTAACGATTACAAATCGTGTTAAATGTACATCGAAAAGTTG
>JAOEHK010002083.1:0-22263 GCA_025447835.1 Labidoglobus nevermanni
AGAACGGCCATTGCATAAGGCCGGGGTTTAGTGGGTCGGTCGAGGATAGCACTGCCTTCAGCTGCCTGTCCGAGCGGTCAGCCCCACACATGGATTTCCCATCAGCGGGTTATTACCGTGCATTTGCGCATTTGCCTTCAATCTCTTAAAAAAATACCTTCCGACTCCCTCCTCCTCTGTTTCCGGCTATGATTCTTAAGATTCAATAAATAAATGAAAATCGTAATTGTTATATTGTTACATATTCCTCGCTTTGAAAACTCATTTTCGATTGAAAATTGTTTGCACTTTTAATAAATCAAGGAGAAGCCAACATTGCTACATTTGATCTAATTATGATTGCATTTGCAGCTTTCACTGGAAATATTGAAGATAATTGAATTATGGGTTTAAATCTATCATGCTGTTTGTGAATTATTAGCGAAAGTAATTATTTTATCTACTTAAATTAGTATTATTTAGAACTTTGCATCTATGCTTGCTTCGTTGAATTTCAACGTAATTAGTGTGTGATTAATTCATTTAAACATTAAAAATAAAGTGCGGTATTGATATGTTTATTGTACAACTACATATGCGTGCATAATTCATTCACAACTCACTTGCTCCACGAAACAAAATTTCTCCTGCAAATTATTATCAAATACCAGATTGCGGTGAAACATAACGTTTGACATAATTGCGATTATAGATAGGTTTAATAACGTTAAATAATGCAGTTTCTTCTTCTAAATCATATCAAATTATCACATTATATTTAAATTGCTAATTAAAGTACATCCAAATTCATCCAATTCATCCAAAAAAGGTCAAATATTTTTTAGTGCACTTGAAGTTGGAAGTTTGATTTGTGGGTGAATGGCACTGGTAATGCTATCTATATTTTGGAACAGGAATGATCCTAAACATCAGCTTCATAAATAACTGCATTAAAATTTCTATTTGATGACGTTTGATGGAATTGTTTTAAAGAAATATAGAAATCTTGTTATTGGTGGTGTTTTATCTGGAATATATTTTAGGCTTTTGTGAAAGTATGGAATTGTATCAAAAACTACAAAATTCCGGTTATACTTGGATGATGTATTTCTATGCAATAATCAGGCTTCAGTAAGAGCACCAGTAGATTACTCTTCTTTAGCTCACTTATTTTTATGAAGGCCACAAAATTATAAAAATGGTCATCTTCCCTTGCACCCAAGAAGAAAGTTTTAGAACCGTTAGCGGTCACATCCTACCGGATGGAATAAATGAGATTTTTGTAAATTCACTTCTTTTCTCGCGATTCGACTGTGCTGTTTTTTTTTTGAATTTTTATTATTAGAATCATTAGTATTATATGGAACGTACAGATATCCTATATATATCCTATATCCTATATTTATTAGCTAATCTATTTAAAAATATTACCAGTGAGTGTGTTCACTGACCAAACGCAATAAACCGCAAGTACCGGATTTCATTCTTCTGTAATTAGTAGTGTGTGACTTCAGAGAACAATGAACAGTAGAAAGAAATTGTTAAAATTCATGTCACCATGTTGCAAGTGATCATTGAATAACCGATTAAATAATAGCGGTTTCGCTTACAATCACAGTCATTGTAATCGAAGAGAATTGAATTATTTCTGCCCAATTTACTAACATAGTAATAATTAAGGGGTGCTATAAGACAGTCGTTCAAAAAGGCATCGACAAAGTCCATACCTAGCTCAGTGATAATCGTTATCATTTCGAACGTAGGCACAATGAAGAGTTAACAAAAAAAGATATGAATTTACAACGATCTGTAGAGCAGTGGCATAGCTATGGGGAAGCAAGTGGAAGAAATGCGTCAGGGTCCCCGCTTCAGGGGTGCCCAATTTACTAACCTAGTAATAATTAAGGGGGCCTATATCGCAGTCTTTCAAAAAGGCATCGACAAAGTCCATACCTAGCTCAGTCATAATCGTTATCATTTGGAACGTAGGCACAATGAAGAGTTAACAAAAAAAGATAATAATTTAAAACGATCTATAGAGCAGTGGCAGGGGAAGCAAGTGGAAGAAATGCGTCAGGGCCCCCGCTTCAGGGGTGCACCGTTTGCACTAATGAAACCAAATTCCGATCCACAATTTGTCACTCATAGGCAGGCCATCATGAAACATCGGCACTGGAAAAATTAATAGGGGCCCCATGGTTAGAATTCGCTTGCAGGCCCCAAAAATGAAGTTACGCCATTGCTGTAGAGTACGCAGGGCCCAATTTGAAACATCTGCTGCATCCCTTTCATACCTGCTTTAGGTTCAATAAGATAACGGTTGGAATTGGCGATAAAAGGTTCAGATCCAGGTACGGGATATTTTCGTAGATTGAGGCCAAAAGTACTGAGATACTGGGCTCAAACGTACAGCTTCAGATATTTAAAGAATTGCTACATGTTGTAGTATAGCAGAAGACAATATTGTCTGTATGTGAATTTCTGTAATGTGCTCTACCAGGATGAGAATAAAATGCACAAAGTCTGCATTTGAAAAAAGCCAGAATTGTCTGTGATTTACTTAATGAAACTGCAAGCAAACGTGTATTTTTATAGGAACCAGCGACAACAATAACTTCAGGCGGGAACTTCCTCGGGGCACCCTAAATAGCCACTAGGGTTGTAAATGAGTAATTTACCGAAACTGATACTTAAATACCCGATATGGGCATCTAAATCGTATAAAAAACATGAAACAACGCTTATGTGACAATAGTTTATTGTAAAATCCACTAAATTTAAACATAACTCTTCCTAGCCAAGCCTTGAATGTAAATATCTACATTATATATAGTACAAAACTAGAATAAATCAAGTAAAGCAAAGGGAGGCTTGGTAGGTTTCTTGAAGGGCGAGTGGCACACGCAGCACTTAGGCTCTGCTATTTGGGCCCATTGTAAAACCTCCTTGTACAGGGATTGGGTTATTGGGATGGGATTAGGAGTTATAGAAGAGCGTACTCAAACCACATCTGCTATTTCAGGATGCTCCACTGTCCTCTCTCCACTGGCCACTAGATAGTCAACGGTAACGCTCTCCTAGGGATCCAAGTCGCTAGACTCGTGGTCCATCTGTCAACAAGAAATTGTTCGTGAAGTTTCAATATTATGACAAATGAGTAGAAACTTAAAGGAGGTGTAGCTACATTAGAATTAAAGTGTCCATTCAGAAAAAATTGAAGCAATAGGTGCGGTTGTACTTGAAACTGAATCTTGGCTTTCTATCGTAAATGCTTGCCTATTGATTAATTGCATGTTATAATTGCACAGGAATGCAATCAAGCGACAGGATAAAATGAGACCAAAATGAAATTGGTCGATTCCCTCGCCTATTAGAGAGGAACAGTTATTGCTCGATTGGTTCAAGTCACGTTGATTGAGAATGAAACACGTGTTTTAAACGCTCCTTCAACATTTTATCACGTTGTAGCGACAGGATATGAAATAACTCGCTGTCACTCGCACAAAGTCATGTCGTCCAAGTCGTTGCGTGGTAACTCGGTGCAAGATGTGCACGCACAAGAAGTGAGTGTGGCGAACGCTTTCGTTGGCATCGTCCACCGACACCTCGCACGCTGCACGAAGTAGAAGACAATAGCAGTGACCTAGAGAGTAGAGGCTTTCGGCCGGATTGTCGATTGGAGAAGGTATGCGTGCGCTCAGTTGCTTAGTAGACACCAAGAGGTCTACTACTTCCACACCGCTCCACAGATCCCCTTGCGCCACCGCCGCCCCGATCTTCCGGTAAGTGCCATCGTCATCTTGCTCTAATCATCATCAATCAACCCTACCACTCGCACTTCCACCCACGACTTCATTGGCTTAGCATCGATGCTGTCCTCGCAATTGTTGTGCGGCGTGCCCTTTTCTCGGAAGACGTGCGCGGGATTCTCTTCGGCCACGGAGATTTCAATGCGTGTGTGCATCGCGAAACTTCATCGGATATAATCCCATGATTTATGGATATACATATATCGGAATATTGAATTCGCAATTTATCTTGTTGCGATTATTGACGCGGTCACCGTCCAGTTTTGTGATTGCCTGAGGCGTGATTGCATTTCCGATGAAAAATAACGGACTTCGAAACGGATACCTGATAGATGTGTCCGGTTTTCTGGACATATTTCATCGAAACTAAGGCGATGTACCGCTTTCGGAGCTTTTACAAGGATATGGATTTTTATGTATGCGAAGTCATTTGTAAAACGTCACCAACGATGCAGCTATGAATATCACCCCAAGAGTTGATTGTGCGTTCAATGAGGAGATGAAGTCCGTCGATATAAAACACTGTGTCTCAAAGTTGGTGTCGCGGCACCTTAGGGTGCTCCTCAAGACTGGATGAGATATGAGGAGGATATAGACCTCCATGAAATCTACGCTACATTGTCAGATCTAGACTTGATGAATAGGTCAACGAGCAGTGTAAATTACCCCATGTTCGGACTATAATATGCATCCTTTTGCATTGAAAGATATACTCTAATTTTGGTGCGGCTTATGGTATGAAGCTAATAAATAGTAATGATATGATTAATGATTCTCAAAGTGGGTGCTACCGCTCTGTGGTGCGCGCTACAGCGATTTAGGAGGGTGCTGAATAAGTCTGGGGCAATAGGTAATATTTTTTTCTGAAATGTGACTGAAAGTCAAGGAAGTTTGATAAGCAATGGTACAGATGATATTAAAGATTACAGTCCGAATATTAGGGTATTAAATATATTACTAAGATAACACCAAGGTGACCGTCCATAGACCTAGCAACAAGGAGCAGAATCCAAGCAGTAGATATGAGATTCCTAAGTCAAAGAAGGAATGAAAATAGATAGAATATGAAACGAGCATACAATCGAAAAAAATACAGCTACGTATGGTTCGGACACCTAAATTGCCTAAACAACCAAAGGAAGTTCGGGTAGAACACAAAGATCCACCACCGAAGACCTTGAATCTCACAATCTCAGAAAAGTGACTAAATTTGTATACAAAGAAATAATAACCTAATCTAAGAATCATATAGAATCCATAGACCAAATGGTATAATGCAGAGGTCGCCAAAGTGGGGTCTATAGACCCCTCAGGGGTCTATTTGCCAAAGGCGGGGGTCTATCTGAGTCTATTGGGGGTCGAAGCAAAATCAATACATCACACATACCGAACTACGTATGCACTTATAGTGGCCATCTCTTTCCTACTTTAATTGTCGCTTTTCCTTGTGTTTGGAAGTTGTTGTTTAAAGTGAGTATTCAAAATTCGCATTTCCGTGAATTTACAGTCGGCCCATCCATGAAGTAGATCTTGGTATATTTTATTACGCCGACGGTTTTCGTGGTAATCATCATCGGGTACACCCCTTGCCTGAAGTTTAGATACTTTTATTTGAAAATTACTTTTATAGGGGGTCGATGGAGATCTCGAAAAATTATATAGGGGTCGACGTTCAAAAAAGTTTGGCGATCTTGTGCGATCCCTGGTATAATGGAATCCATAAGTACAACACTTTTTCTTGTGATAAGCACGTTCTTTAATACAATTTGGCTATTTTGGAAGACAAAAATTTATTCTACTGAAAGAAGTGTGTCATGAGGCAAATACATTTGAGAAACACTGATCATCTTCGCAGAGATGCTTGAGGAGTTATTGGTGAAATGCAAAGTGATTTGCGCATATGCCGCTCTCAAGATGCGCGCTAAAACTCAACTTGACCGACCGCTTTTACATTCGCGCTCATAATTGTGTGTGAAAGTGGCAAATTTCACTGGAATTGCCGACAAAGTTAGCAATTAAAAGGATGAGGCAAAACCCATTTTCGATGGAAAAGTGAATTTTCGAGTCACGAAATAACGTACAATTCCATTTGTTCCTGCATCTATTCAATTCGAAGGTTTTCAAAGCTGAATTATAGGACGTAATGTGTCTTGCATTGTGTTGAAGCACATAGTAAGTTTGCGCGAATAAAACTGTCTCAAATGTCGCCGACACTTGCTCCTACAATGTCATCCATAGAATCATGGCTTTCCACACTGTTCTGCAGCTGCCGCAAGGATTTTCTGAATGTTCTTGTTACTTGTGCGAAAGCTTATTGTTCACATTCACCATCTGCGATATTTACGATTTGTAAACCTTCCATTACATGACTTTGTTTAAGCATCGTTATTGTTCCTTCAATTATATGTCATTTCGAATTAATAAAATTGTGATTTTAGTCATTTCAGTTAAATCTCGCAAATTACAGAGAAACGCTAAATTTGCTGTTACTTAGAATGCACTTTGAATATTCAAGTGAATAGTAAATTTGAAAGCAATCGACACAGTTTGAATTGTTTATATGTGACAATAAAGTATTTTGTTTGAAAGTACGAGTTTCTTGAAGTCGACACTTTACCTCACACTTTTGCTATCAGTGCAGATGTGCAACAAGCAAGTCTTATTTGTCACTTTTGTCACATACAATTATAGTCATGATGTTGTCATGTTAAGAGACTGATGAAACAGTCATTTTTAACTGCATTGCAAAACTCTGCCACCTCGTTTTTTGTTACATCGGGATCGGTATACCTTCTAGTTCCCCACACCTTGGTCCTTCGGGTCCTTTTGTGATATCCCACCATTATTCACCTAGTGGTCTCATATCTTCAAAGAAGTGCATGATCTCATCCCTGGGCAATGTAGCCGTCTTAGCATGGGTCAGTGTCTCCTTCCCTAAGGTTGCTTTCTGTTACAACTATTCGTATATTTCCTGTTGTAAATCGCTGCAATTAAGCGTGGGTATTTTGGACGGCTGTTCTTTTGATTTTTACGGCCGGGCTAATTTCGTCTGTACCTGCTATTGCTGGCAAACTCTGAAACTTATGGCGTGCCCGAAATCTGTGGCTGCTATCACCGATTATCCCCCCAGCAATGTATATATATAGATGTACGTTTGTGAATTAAGACAGAGTTGCAAGAGATTTGAAGCAGAGTTGTCATTTCCCTTTGTCGTTCAACCAAGATTGTCGTGGTGCTACAAGTCCAGTAAGGCCGATCGCAACCCCTTGCGTACATCGTGGTTTCCTGCAGCACCAGTTACGCCACTTTGGTAGTCGCGTAACATTGCAAGCTTGCTGTGAATTAAGCAGCGAAAGGCTACCTTGTACCGAAAGGCAGTGGACGTCTCAATCAATAAAAAGTCCCGCGGTCTACAGATGTGGGACACAACACTTTCCGTTGCACCCTTGGTGCGATGCACTCGCCCACTATATACATTCTCTTCTAATCAGTGTCTCCACAGTGGACCCATGATACCTGCGACCTCGTGACAGGATGTATTGTTCAATATTGTTCCAGTGCTATTCCAGGGTGTAGCGAATTGAAAAATAGAGATGTAAACAGTTGGACTGACCGGGACAGACTCACTCGTTTATTTCCAAACTCTGTTTTCCTTAACCACTAAAACAGTTGAGTTCTCCAAAATCACAAAGCGGGTATTCAGAGCCTACCCAGCAACAAGACAATAAAACGGAGGTGTGGGCACTACACAGGGTGTACAAATATTGAGTACGAACGGATAATTTATTGATACTAAGTTTGCGTTTTTAATAGTTAAAATTCAGAATTCAGTGTTGTTATTAAACAATTTGCAGCAGAAACCAACTATGCCCTTCCTTTTTATTGATCAATTTGTGAAGCTATTTCAAAACAATACATTAAGGATTGCAGCTTATGTGCATAGTTTCTTGACATTTAATTTGCAATTGGATAAAATCAAGAAATCTCTATGGATCCATCAATAGCTTAACGTTGTGTAGCAGTCTGCAAGTTGCAATAAACTAGTTATAGCATTACATTCCAACGCAGATTTTGTTCTGAGCAAGTTCACTAATAGAGTGAAGTGATTGCAATTATGTTCCTGTTTGTATGTAACTACAATATTGAAATAACACGTGCTAAAATTTGCTTCAATTCGCTATACTAATCATTATCCTTTTTACAGTTTCTTAGCTACTCACAGTATATCCACCAATGTCAAAACCAGATTACTTTCCCAGTGAAGATAAGGCACGCAGAAGCTGATTTATTCAAAGTATTCACTTACATTGTCATTATATTCTATGACAAGAAAGGGCAAATTAAACAATTTTCATCAATTTTTGCAAAAATGGCGTGTAGACTCCATATATTTTTATGGTAGGTTTAACTTGAGTGACATTAAACGGTAAATTGTCATCATAGATTGAATCAGATTCAAGGTCGTCCACAGCATTCTCCTTACTTACAATATATACTTGATTAGAATTCTCGTATTGGAACATGTGTCAAGATGCTTGCTTATGATATAAAGAAATGAAGAAACCCTTATTAAGTTGAAATGTTGCATATTGCTGTTTCCGCATGTATTGTTCATGGCGATTTTAATGAAGAAAGTAGTGGAAGTAAAAGTTCGCAATATCTTTTGAGTTCCTGTTTCGTTTCAATTTCACCTTTCTCCTCTCATCACTCAATAAACATGGAATCTGCTTGCAGCTTCAGCTAGTTTCTTAAATGACCGACTTTGTATCCTATAAACCAGTGTTTCTTAAACTGTGGGTCGCGACCCCATTTGGGGTCGCGGTGCCAAATTTTGGGGTCGCAAAGGTTTCTCGAATGCGATGAATATATCTGTCTTTATGTAAGATTGTAAGGGTTTGTTTTATAATAAATTCTAGTTTATGATCATTAATAATAATACTAAAAATAGCATCACAAATTACTTAACTTTAAATTTTTATATTTAACACCTGGGGTCGGCAAAAAATTGTGGATATTAAATGGGGTCGCGAAGCAATCGTGGATCCCAAATGGGGTCGCCATGGAAAAAAGTTTAAGAAACACTGCTATAGACCAACAACAAAACGTTCCCCTAGTCACAGACCTATGTCTGTTCCAAGAAACTCTGCAGACCAGAGAACAAATGTGGGAATAAGGACTCAAAAAAGGGCCTGTGTCACAAATATCCGAGGGCTCTGTCAAGTATAAATCCGGTCCAGGACGCAATGAAGTTAAACTCAAGTTTCACATGACCTTTTCTAACTCCAGCCTGAAAAGATGCGACAATGACACAACCGTCCTGTCCTCCATTGGCATTTGATGGAGATGGAATCGGTTTCGAAAGACGTGGCGGTTGAATGCAAACAAAGGGCGAGAACAAGGGCTGGAGAGTCCGTCGAGCAGAACGCGGTCCAGAGCCAATACGATTATAAACACGTGAGCATACACGGAGTGCAGTCAAGCATCTCGAGATTCTTTCTGAACTGCGGCTGCCTCGAGAGCCCGTCCTCCACTTCATTACCGCATTGTGTCCGTCTGCGGCCGAGGCTGAAAGGCACGGGGAGGGTGCACATCCATTGGTCGGGTGGCAGCTGACGCTGCTCACCACGCGGAATCGAAACGACCTTCCAGGGGAATTAGCAATCAGCGAGTCATTTATCAGCCCCCTTTGCCTTGGCCAACCGGCGGATTATTCAATTGGCGAGCGTCTGCAGTGCGCCATGGGAGGCGAGCGCAAGAAGTCGAGGCTGGCCAACGAGCGGGTCGTTGACTTGCGGTGCCACATGGCGCACTCGAGGCCCGATCGCATTCCGCTGTAATGCAGAAACAATGCCGGCCCAGGGATGCCATTACCTGCAACTTCTGCGTGTGCCCGCACTGGTGGCAGCAGTAGGAGAGGTAATCCGGCAACGAGGGCACGCACTTGAGCACATCGCACTGCGTCGCACTGTACTCGTCCACCAGCTTCCGGTAGTGCGTCCGGAAGCTGGACCTGCTGCCCGCTGTCGTGCCGGATGTGCCCAGCCTACCCATTTCAATGGCGTCGCTGGCGGACGACTGCAGTAGCATAACAGACCGGAAACGCAATGTGGGACAACTTCACAACTTGCTGAACTCAGGCTTCTGAGGAGCGCAGACGCAATGCGCTCAACACGAGCTCGCCAGGCTTACTGAGCCAGCTCTCCGGCCGATGTGTGTGGGTCAGGCTCTTCGGCAATGTGCCATTACCAGCGATGCCGCCAGAGGAATGTTGTCACCAGCGCAAAGCGGACGAAACCCATGACCATTGTACTCGTATACCTCATAATGGTCCATTAACCTTTCCTAGCCCATTGCCATATCTAGCCAGGATAACCCTGCATTTTTGGGGGTTTGGATGTCCTTATAAATAGCGTAATTGTGTGTCCCTGGCACAACAAGAAAAATGGCGCCGAGATGCATTAGCGGGAATCATTGAGGGTAATAAATCTTGCAAACATTCCGGACTGAGACGGCCTGTCGGCAAGGACAGCCAACATTTGCCGCACCCGGAAGCGGCAAAGTGCAAACAACATGCGAGTAAATCTCGATTTGGCGGCGCGTCCGCAATGCGTTCATTCCAATCCACCCCTAATGCTTTTTTGCCGCTTCTTTCATCTCGTTGCCGCATTTAAACGCGAAACATGCCATCTACCTCAATCCCGCCCACTACTCAACCCCTTGTTAGTTTGTAGTTTATTTTTGCAAAATTTCTGAGCATTTTTGTTGTAATTAACTGTACAAGAGTAGCGGAAATCCTGCTTCGAACAGAAAGACGTCGATCAAGACATCTTCTTACCAGGCAATCGAGTGGATAGAGAAGGCAAGCTGGTAAACGCATGGAATTGAAATCCGATATGCAATTCGACATTTTCCGACACGCGCAGCCATGAAAATTGCAGGCGAAAGGAAGCTGCTCTTCATCAATGCTGCAACATGTTTACATGCCGGTTTCGGAAAAAAGGACGGCGCCAGAATCGATTGGAAATTTAAACGAGCGCGCTGCTGCTGGAACCTATGTTCAGACCTGACCCGAATGCGGAAATCGGGCGGAAGCGCGAGTAGGTTGAGTGAATTCGAGTGTTCTGCCGCAACTGCATCCCTCCGGAGTGAAGAGAGTTTTGCACTCGCCGACGCGCTGCTTATCCTTTCCTCGTCCTTTCGCCTCTCGCTAGATAGCCCAAGATAAAGTTAAGGCGCTTTAATGGACCGCCATGCGAGACATTTTATCTGGTTCACACGCGTTATGTGGTTGCCCAGGATAACGCGCACCCAAATCCTGGTTGCTCAGGAAACGTCACGAATCGAATGGCGAAGAAGATTTCAGCACAAGATATCATTTCTTCCTTATCAATTGCTATTAGACATGAAGGAAAACGAAAAGGTAGGGAGGAAATTTGTGTAATGCAACAATAGGGTAGTTTGAGATAAATTCGAAACACGCTCATTATTCACTCGGCCAGTATGATTTTATCTCCGACAATCTCATTGTTTGCCCAACTGGCATTTACACTCTTCCAGTTTCACACAATAGGGGATGAAAACCACATATTCATCGAGAAAATAGGCGTCTCGACACAGATTCTCGGAAATAATCAACAGGATTTACCTCAAATAATAATTTGAATAGTAATTAACGTTTTATGCGCCAAATTATTCAGTAATTGGAAAGCAACCCTAATAAACAACAATTAGCGCTCATAAACGAGCAGTTGCTGAGGTGGTGAGCAGAATCGCGCATAATTATAGGAATTTCCTCAAGTCGTTTGAATAAATTACGCAGATTGCTTGAGAACTCGTTCGCAGTGCCCAACTCTCGCTCAACACAAAGAGAGACCTCCTAACGGAACATCAGATAGCGAACCTACCCCAATTCCCAAGTCATTGAATTGCTAATCAAAAAAGTCCAATCAACAATTATGCTTAGATGCCAATTAAGAATATCACTGATACAAGGTCTCCTTCCTCTTCTTTAATAAAATGCTAATTCCTTCTGCCAATTAAACTTGGATTAATTTATGCAGATTTATACGCCAGATTCAATGAGCAAATGGCTGATTAAAAATGCGCCAAGACGAGGAAGGAGTCTCCTTCTGGAATTGGCTTCGTTTGCGATTAGAAGGACTACAAAGACCGCGAAGAGCCTCAGCGGCAAGGAGGTCTATTGAACGAAGTCCCACGTATCATCACAGCCCTAATAAGCGAGTGCTGATGAAGTGGAAGCAGTAACAGTACTCCGGGAGCGCCGGATATGCGATCGCCATTCTTGAATTTAATTAAGGACGCTCTGGGACTCATTCAGAACGGCGGGCGAATAGAGAAAGGATATCTGACGCGTTCAAGGGTTGTCCTCACGTGCGGAGACGTCGGTATATGCAAACTTTCCGAGGACTAATTTGTGACTCCTTTATGGGAGCTAATATAGAACTCATCAGAAGGAGTTCTTTTCTAAATCTCCGCACAGAAGCGAAAATAGATCAAGAGAGGATATTATTGGGCCTTAACAGGTAACCTGGTTACATCGTGGCCGTAATTAATTCGTCGTTCGTGGTCTCGAACTAAATTACGTGGTATTGGGGTAGCGGTTGGCAGCTGCCGGCCATCCCAGCCCTCAGATCGTAATGCTAGCCCATGACATGCCCTCACAAGTCAACCAAACATCTGGCTAATGATAAAGCTCTTTATAGAAGTAGATGTGACCCTGGAGGATGTAATTTGAGATTGCCCCACAAAATCAATTCGCCTAGAGTGGGAGAAAAGGCGCAAAGTCTTCGACTGCACCTGGTAAATCGCCGCTATAAATTACAATTTCATTTCATCTCCGAGGATAAACATAAATCGCGCCGGCCTATGATTTAAGCGACATAAATCACTAGCAATGACTTGCAGACCGCTACTGCAGTTCTTGCAGCAGCCGCAGTCACCGACCCTGCGGTGTTATTCGTGGCCGCCAGATGGCTGGCGATACGCATGTGTGCCCTTTTTAAGAAACTGAGATAACCACTTGCCTGCTGCGGCGAGATGCTGCGAAACGAGTGGCAGTACTGCTGGCCAAAGTGCCCTTTCGGCTCGCGCGCCACAAAGCTGAAGAGATGCTGCGCTGGATCACAGGTAGCGTACGAGATCCGGCGGAGAGCGTGCGCCATATGCACGACCTGCAGAACAAGGCGTTCATTAGCTCTGCCCCAGCTGCACTTCATCATCTTAATGCCAGGGTTGCACGCAGAATGCATCCACAGAGGTTTTTTAGCCAGGAGTCCCGCTCTAAGTCCATTTGCATAGTTACAAAGGCCATTTTACATGAGGTGGGTCTTGGAGGGTTCAGGTATATAAATCAGTGGCAGTGCTTTCGAAAGCTGGCAGGAATCGAGGTATAGATCATTCAAGGGGGAAACTTAGCGAGGTCTAGAGCTGTAAGTATCCATATAACTGCGACTTTGTATCTCTTAAACTGCGATAGTTCTGCCATCTGTGCGAAGCACGTGCAACCATCTAACTTTTAAACACATTTACCTGTAAGCTGCAGACTTTTATTGCGAGTTTGAAAGTTTCTCATTGCAATTCCAGTTTGGGAAATTTATGGGAAATTTACCATGAAATTAGTGGTTATTTTGGCAGAGAGTACCAAGGCACCCGAGGTCGAGTGACAATCTTAACGAATCGGGGTAGCAAGTAGTGTTATCATCGCGAATAAATTGCGCATTTATGCGCATTATGAATTTCAATCGTCTATGAAAGTTTATTATTTATCTAGCGCAATATCGCGTCGGTCGCAGCCCATTAAGTCTTCCACTTGCCATGTATTGCGCCCTGATGTGATTTTATTCGCCTGGAATCGAGCGATAAATTTCCCTGCGCTCATATTTTAATTAACCGGCGAGAATCTCCCAGCATAATAATGAAACTACGCTCCAAATACTTGTAAAAATCGGTTAGTTTGAAGAGTAATTCACAAATGCGCTGGCAATTTCGAATTTGTTTCAAATTGATCGCAATTCATGGAAAACTTTCACTCCCTCGTCCGCATGTAATTGCAGAAATTTCGCTGTTAATTAACCGGCGGCAGTTAGTCATTAATTAACAATTTCAGTTGCGCCAGACCCACAGGCCTTATTCATCAATAATTGAAGCACGCCGATTCGGAATAAAATGCCGCGCCAACGAAATTATTCCAATTTGAGCGCGCTTAAATGTAATTAATATTAATCAGCATTGTTGAGCCATTTCCCCGTGACACATTGCAGACTGGTCGGCAGCTTAATTCACTTGTCTGCCACTTAAATTCGTTCTTCGCCCTAATGGCCGCAATTAAATAAAGCAACATTGCAGTTGTTCTGGAGTGGGGAGCTATCCGAGCCTCCTTTTACAGCTCCACTTGATGAAAAACCTAATGTAGCTAAAGTAATTTGCGCCATCATCAAATGGAAACCATTTTTCTCAGACATCCCCCATCCCACCGCAAATAAAAGTTGCATTAAAACGAGATAGATCCGGATTGCGTGCAATTTGTCAACCGAAATGAAATCTAAATCTGCAATTAAAATGCGCGTGATTAATTGTCGTGCGGGGTGTGCTTCCAGGGGTGGGCGGATTGCAATGGAAAACAAACTTCTGCTGCTAATGGAACCGAATTAGCATTCGAGGGCGAGTTTAAGGACTCTTAAATCTTGCCACAACTTGAGCAAGCCACTAACTTCCTTCCGCTTGTTGAAAATGGATAATTAATTAAAACACGTTTATTTTTACAAGACCCCGACTCATCAAGGACCACAAACAGGATTAGATTTCGAATGACGTCTTTTCCTGGTTTCCAGGATACAGAGGCAATGATGACGCCGCCAACATCAAAGATCTAAGTGAGATTAATGCCATAAACAGGATTCGCTCGTCGAAATGTGATCAATCATCGAATTTGCCGCAATATCGGAAAAAGCCACCCCAAATCCTTGTCAACAAACATACGATCGCAATCACTGCAATTCTGATAATCGAATCAGAGAAAACTCTTCATATAAGATAGCAATTCATTCATAGGATGATGGATCCTACCAGGAAGTGTGATGAATGCCGGAGGCGTTCAGTTTGACGCTCGACAACAAAAGGCAACATGTGCCTGCATCCTGCAGGATGCGACGCGCTTAATTTGTCCAATCCATTTGTCCGGCCTGCGCGCAGAATGGCGGCTGAATGTTGACGTGCAATTTAATTCCCCGCTGTTATTGATAGCGGGCGCGCATCGTTAATAACAGAAGCGTCCCGACGCGCGCCGAAAGGACACGCGTCCCGGTGGCGCAGGACGCGCATAATGGATTCCTCCTGCTGCTTCCTTTTACACTTCTGCTCGGAATATCTCCTCTCGCCTCTTGAGACTTAGTGGACGAATCGATAGTGTTGTCCTATTCATAACTTTTTCGCTCATTTACTTATATTCTGAGCCATATTGGACGCGTTCACTTGCATTCTGAAGCTGTCTATATTGCAATGTTTCAGCGCACGCAGCGAGCGGATAATTGAAGGGCTTTGTGATCGCGAAACGAATCAAACAACGCGCCCTAATGGCGACTGCGAGAATAATAGGATTGCGTAAATATATCAGCCGGATGGAAATGCGCCATGCTGAATGCCGCAATTTTTCTACCTTTGACATCCGACGTTCCAGCATTCGCATCATTCTTAAGCAGAGCGCCCGCAGTCATTATTTATTCGCGACTCCACTTTGATCTCTCCGCACACTCCGCTGCCCCTATTTCATTAATTACTAATGTCAGAATGACTTGGCGTTTTTACCGATGGCATATTTCGTCAGAGGCCGGAATGGCGAATCAACTCACTGCCAGCGACACGTTTGCGGCTTTCATCCATCCTAATCAAGTCCCGCGTATCACCTACCCCTATTATGATTATGATGCCAGTGCAATGTCATGTCACTCTTCCCACAGGCTTGAAATTCGTTTATTTTAATGGCAATATTCTAATTCTTGAGATTGAACACATTTCGTTAATTTATTAGAAATTGTCATTAACCAAGGAAGCTTTCACATTTGAGAAAATGGCGAATTGCGGGGCTGCGGTTGGCATACTAATGCAACCCTTGCACTCTAGTGATAAGCGAACATCATCAACGTGACCACGCTGTGAATAAATGCGAGCTGATTTGCGGTCCATCAGTCAGTTATCAATCTCGCCTATCCATCACTTAGGATCAGTCGGGGTGGTGATTTGGGGAGCAAGCCTTTCATTAATATTGAATCCTAACCTAACCTAGCTGCAAAGTTTTCCGCTTCTTTGTGAGATATGCAAAGTGCGCCAACTTGTAAGAACAAAGTTTTAAAAGTACTAAACATTGCCTCGAGGAGCATCTAGCATTTAATGGCAAAATATAGTCCTACTAATTTTCGAATGTCATTGCAGGAGCCTTCTTGGATTGCCACTCTTGAAAATTGAATAGGAATCCCTAAAAACAGATCCCCTATAATGAAGGCCTTGCGCAAATTCCCTCGAGATGATTGAATCTACACGTGGCCTACTCGGGAATCAATAGCCTTGCGTTTGATAACAATGCTCTCCTTGTTCCCCTGTCTCTACTTCAATATAGACTTCGGGTTGTTTCTCTCATTTGCTTTGCATTCGACAAGTTTTCTCTCTACCAATAAGGACCTCATTTAAATAGCATTTCAGGTATCCAATCAATAGGAGCTTGTAGCCCTCGAGCAAGATTGTGAAGGATATTTTCAATTTTCTCAGTTACCAATGCAAACACAAACAATGCCAAGACCAATAATTGCAGGGAAAGAACAACATTAATAAATGTCAAATCAGCTTAGTGCTGGTGTTCTGCACAAAAATGCTGGAATTTCTGCTGGGATTTCTCTTAGCTGCAGTAACAAATTTCTCCGAATACTTTCCTGCGAGTGCCTTATTTGAAGATAATAAACTCGCGCACAAATAGAGGGTGCAACAATAATTCAGGAAGCGGACGATCGGAAATTAAACGCCAGACGATTTTATCTCACGTTGAGATTTATATGAACATCGGGTGAAGGATCAAAGCGCAGTGGGCAGCGACGAGATTTGTGGCGATTTAATTCCTGCGGATAGCAGCCACGTTTGCATAATATCCGGATATCAAAAGCTGCTTGACATTTGAATTAAATTCACTTTATTCCAGGAAATCAGCCTCTCTGGCTTTCCATCACGTATTCCCATGTGGAATTTCATATTTACATATGTGGGTTTTTTCAAACGCCACCCTTGTGCGATTGGCTGGTTAATCAATAGTATTCTGAATAACAAATAATCAGCCTCCCTCGGGTATCTCATCTTGTGCGCATTACATAATAACTCATTTACGTTCATCCCAAGGATTCAAAGGCCTCGCTAAATGGAGGCAACGTCCTGATGCTGGATGCGAATTGCGACTTCGGGTGACCCTGACACCGATAAATCTCATCGGCACACGACAATTCAATGACAGGGAGAGGCTTTGCATTCCCTTCATTTGCATCACAACGCAGTGAGCACTTGTGAATATATGATAATCAATTCAAATATGAATTCATTAAGCAATATATCTTGATTACACAACAAACTGGAAAAAATCTGACGGCTGGATACATAAATTGGACAATTTTATGTAAGAATTTGTTGAAAACGACCGTATTTCGATATAAATAATTGATTTCGAATGGCAATATCCATCGTGTCTTATTATATCTGAGTATTTGCAATCAGATCGTTCTGCCAATTAATGAGTATCAACCAAAACGCCATCTTGCGGGTGCACCGAGGAGTAATTAGCAGCGCTTCTGCGAGATGGCGCGTCGGACCACGATTGAACAATTGTTGCTAATATTCCAACGAATACAGATGAATAACATCAACAATAATGTTTCCTGATAGCTGCAGATATTGCAAACGTGATGTAAGAGGAATTAAATCAATTTATTAAATGACTCAAAGAATATTTGAGAAAAACTTGAAAGCCCGCCGACTGGATGCATAAATTGTACAATTTTATGCAATAATTTGGCGAAAACATCAGTCTTTGGATATAAACAATTGATTTCGTATGGCAATATCAGAGATGCAATAAAAGTACTTCGTTATAGTCGTAATTATTAGTTATATACCAGAGCGACATCTAGCGGCTGCTTCAAGGAGTAATTAGCATCGCTTCCGCGAGAGGGCAAGCCGGAGCGCGATTGAACAATTGTTGCTAATATTCCAACGAATGCAGATGAATAACATCAACAATAATGTTCCTGATAGCTGCACTTATTGCACACGTGATGCAAAAAGAATCAATTCAATTTATTTATTGACTCAAAGAATATTTGAGAAAAACTTGAAAATCCGGCGACTGGATGCATAAATTGTACCATTTTATGCAATAATTCGACGAAAACATCAGTCCTTGGATATAAACAATTGACTTCCGATACCAATATCCGCCGTGCAACAATGTTCCACGTTATTGTCTTAATATGTCCGGGTATTTGCAATTTGAAAGTTTCCGATATTCCTCTTTGTTAATATGCAGTTGCATTCAATAAGAATTGCATTTTAAAGTTGCTCGTCCGTCGCCGGTAATAATTATTAACCGATATGGCGCGTTATTGCAATTTGTTGTTCGTTGATTAATAGTCAATGACTAATATCCAGTCGTCAGACGCGGGTAATAAATTGTGTACCTTTATCAGTACAGGTGACTGGATGATTTCTCTTATTGTAGTTAATATTCAATTTCTTCGCCGGATGTAAGTTCATTATTCGTCGTTATTGCTGTTGCCGTGTGTTATACGCGGCTGCTGAGCCGCTGCTTCCGCTGGGGGGTATATCACTGGTGTGGTCTGTCATCGGAACGCGCGCGAGTGGCGCTTCACGAACGCGCCACTGATCGCGCCACCCGCCGTCCCCTAATCGCATGTTTATTGCTAATTATTTATTTGTTATAATATTCAAATATTTATTATTGATGCATTTTCTCAAAGCCATTGTTATTGCACACATTATTCAAAAAGAATCAACTCATTTATTTTAAGACATCGTGAGATATTCGCAATTAATTGAAAAATCTCGGTGATAATTTCGTTCCCGATACCTAAAAAACGTTCTCAAATTCAGAATACTTGATGTAAATGCATAGTTTACCTCAAATTCGCATAAAATCTAGAGCATTTTTAGTTTATAGGCATAATTTTGCACAAAATTTGAGAATTGACCATTTAAATCAGTTTCAAAGTGAGCACTAGTTCTCACCCTATCTAGCAGTATATGATTGTCTATGACTCGCAATTTTTATTACTTCTCACCAAATGGAGCTCACGTCCTGGCGCTGGATGCGAATTGGAACTTCCGGCCACCCTGACACCGATAAATCTCATCGGCCCTTGCCAATTCAATGACAGGGAGATGCTTCTGCATTCCCTTCATTTGCATCACAACGCAGTGAACACTTGTGAATATATTATCGAATATATCTTGATTGCACAACAAATTCATTAATTTGCAAAATAGTTTAACATCTTCCCGCCACTCCCCACGCCTGATTTAATGCATCTTTTAGGGCAGCTCTCATTGTTATGTGGCGTACACTTATTTTATTAGATATTCAAGCCGAATGCCTGCTGCAGGGGTTGAATTGTCAATGGAAACTCTTTACTGGCCACTCATGAATGGCGAGTAAACTATTCATCACTCAACTCAATCATTTAGAGTAGTCGCTAACATTAAATTTCAATCGAAGGGTTGGACACGACATTTTCTCAATGTGATAAAGGTTTGGACCATTTCAGAATTTGGACTTCATTTTGATATGAAAATCATTCATTTACCAAGTGATATACATTGGTTTTCCCAATCGCAGTTCTGATCGCCTGGAGCTCTACTAAGAGCACAATACCTTAAGCTGGTCTGGCAGTCGGCATTACCCGCACCCTTCAGCCCTACGAGCGCGTATCCTAGAGCACATTGTCGACGTACAGAAACACCAATATATTCTCTCTGAGGGGATTTAAATATCAAGATTGGAGAGTGAATATGTAATATATTGTAGGTGCAGTCAGTTGCGTCGCCGGGAAACGGGGAGGCGGAAAAGGGCTCTCAGATGGAGCCCCTGTCGCCCGCAATGTGGTCACCGACTGCCTCCCAGCTCGGATTTGGATTTAGCTGTAAGATTCACTGCCTGCTTGCCGCTCGCCAACTTTCCAGACTTTCCACTTGTACATCCTCCACATCTCATCCCTCATCCCACTACAAGAATCATATAGTCGCTCCGCGTTAACTTAAAACGTTATTTTTGTGGGGTGCACCAATAAATCATTCGATTTTTGATTCAATTTCGGAGTAAGCTTATCCCACTGAGTAGTATCAACCCCTTCGTCAATATACTGCTTTTAAAATCGAACAAATGGATGGTCAAGCATCCTGAAACAATGTCGAGTGCGAACTGGCATCCGGCGACCTGAGTCCCGGCAGATTCGCAAGAGTTATGAGTCCGGGACAAGACAAATGAGTGCACGCATATTTCCCCTGCCGCCCGTCCTCGTAAACGTTGACTTTGTCGCATGGTGGTGCAGCTAGAAGGGAGGCTGCTGGGATGACCGATTGCTCACACTCTCAATTTGCCCGCTGCCGAATGCTTCATTAGCATAAGGGATGCGGCCCACATGATCCTCCGACCTCATGATCGGATAGAGATACCGATATCTGGGCTCGCCGCTTTTTAACCGGCAGCCTAAATGAACATCAGCTAATTCAGCTACAATCGCGTTTCCGCTCTGATTCATTGCTACCCTTTCAATTTATATGCTAAACACTTTTTATCTCCGCAACAGTGATCAACTCTGGAATGAAAGTTGCATCCCCTTGAAATCATATGTGAAATTGTGGGCTTGTTTATTGCTGCAGTTCAGCTCGAAGCAGTGGGTTCTAAGACGCGCCGAAAACAACACATTAGCGGTAATTAGTTAGACGCAGTCAACCCTCATCACCGCCACCCTCACGCTCGCATATTCAATTCGTCGCGAATTGAATTCACCCGGAATTATCCCGATTGCATCTCAACTGGCTGCTGAACAATGTGCGAATTGTCGCATTGTTCTATTTGCTCCATCAATCTTCGTGGCGAACTGATTTCATAGCGAAATCATTTTGCTGTTAATTTGCTCACGAAATTGCATTGAATTTGCCATGTTTCAGTCCTATCCGGGGATTCTAAGCTAAATTCTCAATGCCTTGCTTGCTGCAGCATGATAGCAATACGGAATATTGATGCGAGTGTCCTCGAGGTATGGGAATAGTGCCACATTGAGCTGTGGCAAAGTTGTGGCATGAATTTATGTTTGCCATTTGTAAAAAGGACCTCTGTGCTTATGCGCAAGCAGGAAATATTCAAAACTGAGACGCAACGAGATGTTGGGGCTGACAAGGAAATCTAATCGAATCGATTATCCTTGTACGGATGAGCGATGATGAACAAATCCCAGCAAAAAGAAGGATGTTACCCTGTTCGTTATCCTGATATATGACAAATTTGTGCTACTTGCTATTATATTCTAAACATGGACAGCGATAACGCATGAACGAAACATGCTTAGAGATAAGAGCGAGCACAGGAAAAACGGTCGTCAGGGTGGCAATGCCGGAAGTTTCCGGTTGCTGCGTTTCTTTCTATTGCCTAATGAAGCCGACGAGAATGCGGGCGTTGATCAAGAAGAGGGCGCAAAAACAAGGTTCGGAATTCCGGTTGCTGGCGAGATTCGATCGCGGCAGTTGGGGGTTGATCGGCTGTCCTCCACCTCCTAACAGGAATGTCGAATGCGCGGGGTTTGTGTATCAGGAGGATTACGCAAATAATTGAGATCAATGCTCGCAATGGGGAAGCTGGCCGATAAAGTTATCGTCGTGAAGAGTTCGAGAATGTTTACCTTTTCGTCCAGGCTGCATACTTTAATTCCGGCGAGCGTCACCACCAATTTAACATCACGTTTCTTCGCTTGCAAATCACCCTGAAACGAAGAGAATGAAACATTAGTTTTCAAGGAAACGTGAAGGAATATTATGTATTTAACAGTTTAGGCTAAGGACTATATTGGGAATGAATTGCAAGAACTACTATATCGAGAAAATTAATAGGCAAAGCTGAAATATGTATTTCGAAATAGACAATTGATTTTTGTTTCTATAAACATTCTCCTTATCAGAGAGACTCGAAAAATAAATAAATGGTGTAGCTTTACAACAACGGAAATAAATAAAATTGGCCTCTTAATTATTGTACATATTGTTTTACAAAATAAAATAATGTTAATTAACAATTATGAAATAAAGCGACATCTCGAGGGTGCATTAAGGAGTAATTAGCATCGCTACCGCTAGAGGGCACGCCCGACCGCGATTGAGCAATTGTTGCTAATATTCCAACAAATGTAGACGATGA
>JAOEHK010002083.1:22363-37335 GCA_025447835.1 Labidoglobus nevermanni
ACATCAACAACAATGTTTCTGATAGCTGCAGTTATTGCACACGTGATGCAAAAAGAATCAAATCAATTTATTAAATGCCTCAAAGAATATTCGAGAAAAACTTGAAATAATCCGACGGCTGGATGCATAAATTGTTAATTTCATGCAAAAAATGATGAAAACGTCCGCATTTGGATATAAACAATTGATTTCTAGTGGCAATATCCGTCGTGGATTAAATGTTCTTCGTTATTATATTGTCGTTATTAAGTTATATATCAGGGCGACATCTAGCGGGTGCATCAAGGAGTAATTCGCATCGCTTCCGCTAGAGGGCACGCCGGACCGCGATTGAGCAATTGTTGCTAATATTCCAACAAATGTAGACGATGAACATCAACAACAATGTTTCTGATAGCTGCAGTTATTGCACACGTGATGCAAAAAGAATCAAATCAATTTATTAAATGACTCAAAGAATATTCGAGAAAAACTTGGAAACCCGGCGACTGGATGCATAAATTGTACCATTTTATGCAATAATTCGACGAAAACATCAGTCTTTGGATATAAACAATTGACTTCCGATGCCAATATCCGCCGTGCAATAATGTTCCTCGTTGTTGTCTTAATATGTCCGGGTATTTGCCATTTGAAAGCTTCCGATATTTCTCTTTGTTAATTTGCAGTTGCATTCAATAAGAATTGCATTTTAAAGTTGCTCGTCCGTCGCCGGTAATAATTATTAACCGATATCGCGCGTTATTGCAAATTGTTTGTTCGTTGTTTAATAGTCAATGACTAATATCCAGTCGTCAGACGCGGGTAATAAATTGTGTACCTTTATCAGTACAGGTGACTTGATGATTTCTCTTATTGTAGTTAATATTCAATTTCTTCGCCGGATGTAAGTTCATTATTCGTCGTTATTGCTGTTGCCGTGTGTTATACGCGGCTGCTGAGCCGCTGCTTCCGCTGGGGGGTATATCACTGGTGTGGTCTGTCATCGGAACGCGCGCGAGTGGCGCTTCACGAACGCGCCACTGATCGCGCCACCCGCCGTCCCCTAATCGCATGTTTATTGCTAATTATTTATTTGTTATAATATTCAAATATTTATTAATGATACATTTTCTCAAAGCCATTGTTATTGCACACATTATTCAAAAAGAATCAACTCATTTGTTTCAAGACATCGTGAGATATTCGCAATTAACTGAAAAATCTCGGTGATAATTTCGTTTCCGATACCTAAAAAACGGTCTCAAATTAAGAATACTTGATGAAAATACATATTTTAACTCAAATTCGCTTAAAATCTAAAGTACCTTTAATTTATAGACACAATTTTGCTAAAAATAATCCCATTGATAATCTTAATCAGCTTCCAAGTGAGAACTATTACTCGCTAATTTATCATCATATGATTGTCCATGACTTGCAATTTTCTACTGCTCTGCAATTAACTTGCAATTGTTTCCATATTCGCCGAAATGCAGAGTGACATTTGCTGATAGCGCAGACGAAAGCTTTGCTTTTGTCCCGTTGACATTCTGTCTGGCATTTGTCTGGTGGCGCAGAAATGTGCTCTTTGCATGCTCCCGATGCTCCTTCCCTCTCACCCACTTTGCATCCGCTGCACCCGACTCGCCGCTCGCCCTTGCGTCCGCCTGGATGCAGCAAGATAAACGCAACAAAACCGCCCCTGAGGTTTTTGGTTAATGCTACCCGCCAGCAGCATGATCTATCGCTACGCATTGGTTTTGGCAACTGGCTTCCCGGTTTACCCCTGTCGGACATTTACAGTCGTTTGCTAAAGTGCTAAAGTGCCGCATTTGCTTACATTCTTCACCCCGGAATGTTTATTGCCGTTGACATGGCAAATCATTAAAAACATTTCAACTTGTTTGCAACGGATTCAAGAATCCAACAAACGAGACATGAAATTCAATGGGAAAATTGTGGCTTGTATAATGTTCGAGGGGACGTAAACATTTGCCAACCCCAGCGTGTTTATCCGCAATCGATGAGTTTGTGGTGGCTGGCGACAAAGTCGAAGTTATCGTCGAGCGCGCTATTTTCATAATCAAATTGTGCACAACGTTTGAGCAGCAAATGTAGCGGAAGGCGAGATGCTTTGCCAACTTCAGGAAACTTTAACGTCTCGCCACTTTCGCCTGCTAGATCTACGACTGCTCCTGGAGTGTCCTCTGCTATCCTGTAACACGTTGCTGTGCATAGGTAATTGAACTCGTGCCAGATTTATTGATTTGCCTCACTTTTCTTCTTCAACTTTCCATCTTTCCTCAGAGTGGATGAATCTGCCAGACGTTCATTCAATCAGAGAACTTATGCCATAATGCTTTGCCAGGATTCGCTTTTTACAAAACGTTGAAGAGACCAGATGGAAACTATTTGCAAACTACTTATTTGTGGTCCAAGTAATCTATGCAGACTCCCAATCCTAACCTAATCATGTTCTGGAATGATTCGTTCAGTTTCTGTTATCATTTCAATTCAATTTAAAATCTGGGCTTCGAAACTGTGTCATATTTACAGTATGTAATTCTAAAACAATATCAATCACCACTGGAACTCCAATTGGAATTTGCTCTTTTGTCTGCTACAAGAGAACCAAGCATTCATCGAAAATCAAACATGGCTGAGCGAAACACTAATTATGTGAGCGGATTGTAGGACTTCTATTCCAATAACAATAAATAATAGAATCTGGTTTTGTTTTAGTTATTCATATACTGCCCTTAATGAATAGAATATCAAGAAATGCTAAATTGGATACCAAAGTACAACAGAGGTTTACCATTTAGCAATTTGGAATCGTAATTACTAAACCCTAAATTTAAGTCTTTTATCGGTATATTTTACCTGACGTTGACAAAAAAGGGCAACGAGGAATGCGCATAGTTTTTAACTAACAAGAGTGCTAAAAGATGCACATACATGCAAGGGAGTCAAACTGCAAATTCCCGAGAGCCCCCGCTCTCCGCTCTAACAGGAAGTGTGCGATTGTTCCTTGTTCGTCCTGTTGCCAGGACTCACCTCGCCGTATCCTCGCAGCGAAATTATCTCCCTCCTCATAACTCTTCTCAATGGAGCGCCGTTACCTTAAATTACATCTCCAGGGAAGATTTTAATATAAAAAACATTTCATCTCGCATTTTTCTCGTCGCCGACGACAAGAAGGCAATCACGACGATGCGAAGGGTGTTGGATGAACTCAACAAGTGCTAATTAATAAGCAGCCCTTGATTAAAACGTGTGGTTCACATTCTGGCATGGATTTTTCGTGTCAGAATTGATTTCAGGTTGAACCTTTGGATTGCGAAAGGAAGCCAGGAATTCCGAAATTTTAATGCAGCCACCCAGAACTTTTAAGATGATTTATATACCCTTGAGACTTGTGGGTTGCATAACTAGAATGAGGTATTTACCAGTCGATTGAAACAACTTTGCTATTGTTTACTTAACAATAAATTCTTAGATTAGACAAGGAAGTGTAAAGTTGGAATCACCTTCAGGAACAACGCATTTGTATGCAAAGAAGACAAGCTGACTAGCAAAGTCAACATCCAAAACGGTGACATTTCAACCGCTGACTCTCGGAGAAATGTTGCTCCAGAGGACTTAATTTCATACTTCCTATAGTTATGCAAACAATTGCAAAATAAGCTTAGGATACACAACAGCTGGAAATTTGAATTTGAAAAAGTGACGAAAGCGAATATGTGCCTCTTATTATGCGATATAAATTGGAGTCCTCGGGAGATGCTCGAGACTAAGAGGCAATTTTCCCCTCGTCCACTCGCCTTAGTCTTCGCTTTTCCACCTCTCACAGAGTTCCAACATCCCTCCCATCGACAAATGCATTCTTATCTAAATATTAGCCGTTACAAGATGCTGCGAGTGCCTTCCAGATGCATAAATACTTGAAGAGATCTAAAAGCATTTCGCGATTTCGACAGGACGCCGACGGGCGACGAGTTGACGTGATCCTTGTCGCTTCCGTCGCGCATGCGCACGATGCGGATGCATCAATCACACTTCCGGAATTCGCGAGCAGGAAAGAAGTCTCCTAGCGCGCTCGGAAGATTCCAGGTGTCAGTTTCACATGTCAAACGGGCTTTTATGGTGTTTAGACCTCACCATATCCGGACAGCAAAATCGGAAGATCACGCAAACCGGAAATTCGTGATTATTGCTTTGTTACTGTTTCTCTTTTGTTCGCTATCATGCGAGCAACAGGGGTGAATAAACAAAATGTAGGTGGACGAGATAGAAATTGATGGGTGGCGTGGGGTGCACTTCCTGCGCACTTCAGGATGGTCCCCTGAGACCATGCCGGACACTGCAGCAAAGACGGAAACATTTCCGAATATTTTCGAAAGTAGTTTCAATTCAAACATCATTGTGAATTTGTTCTGGAATTTAACGTCGTGGAATGATAATTGTAATTCTGATTTATTGCAATTATTATTTCGAACACAATTGACACGATAAATTGAAATGTCCTTTGTTACTAATCAGTTGGCAAAAAACGTGGTTTATCGATTCGTTTTGTTTCGTAATTTATTGGAATTGAAATATTGCAATGAGATAAAAGGGGATTATTTATGATACCATTCATTATGTGATTGAATATGAGGCATTTCCATGGAAAATACTGAAATCGAGGACCCAAATTTACGACCTTCATTAGTTCATAGTACTGAATAGATGAAATATTAATTTATAGCTTATACTTTAGCAAAAATAACCTAATCTATCAACCCTAATTGAACCCTCCAAAATCACTGCGGCAATTAGCCGTTTGAGCTTCCTTCGTGTCCTCCCCAGCCCATCCTGCCGACTATCGCCATCTCGATAGCAATGGTCGAGAACCCAGGACCATAAATCGCATTCAAATCGCGATAAGGCGTTAATAAAAAAGACCCTAGTCCCAGAACATAAATCAGCAAGATTCTGAGGATATGTTGCCGGCGGGCAGCGGGGTAGGTTCTTGTTTTTCGCATTGCTGACCATTTGGGCATCGATTCGCTATTAACCTAATCCGATATCAGTGACGTCAGCATGTATGTGCAAGTGTTATCTTCCGACAGGCGGCACAGGGAACAGGAGAGCCGCAAATGCGAAGTCGTCGCAATTCCGGCACTTCGCCTAATGGCCCAATCTGGGCACTTCTTTGCCCGCTTTTTCTGCTCGACGCAAGTGATAAGTTACTCAGATTGACGTTTATTCGAGCCCGCATTTGCCATGAGGGACTCGTGAACTTCATCATTGCCCATCCGCACACCTGCCAATCGTCCTGGACGCACCCGGCAGTCGCCAGGACAACGCCATCCCTGTCAGGAAGCGAACAAAAAGCGGCAAATAACGGGCGCGTCATCCAATACAATGAAATTAAATTTCCACCGAACAGGAAGCAACTAATACCACCCCTGAGGGTGCCACTGATACCCCGCGAGGGAGCTGCGTGCACAGGTGAGTCATCGCATCATTATCAATGTTTAGGGGTTAATAATCCTCCGCCTACCATGATTAAGCTGACATGCAATTCAATTAACCTTTCCTTTCCAGCATCCCTGCAAAGAAGAGATGGAAATTCGATTGAGCATTCATTCGATGAAGCCGCAATTAGATTTGGTTAGGTTAGTGAGTTTCCGCAATGTCCCAGATCCCAGCGGCGGAGGCGGCACGAATGACACACTTCCGGGGAGCAGCGAAGGGGCGGCGATGGAGCAGAGTGTCGATGGTCCCACGAGTGAGATTATGTGGAAATTTCACGGCGTTGTACATCCTCGGGGCATTCTTTTTGCTGCTCCCCGCCATGCCTCGCTGGCCGCCTTCAATTTTCCGGAATGCGCGAAAATGTGATTAATATGGCGGTGGGTCTATTGGGAGGATCAATGATGAATTGTGTTTTTTCCACCTCTTTTAATCACAATCATGCTTCAGCTGTTTGAACACATCGTCCTGAAGATATCTGGCTATTGTCTAACAAAGACGTCAATTTCGGAATGGATATGGATGATCAGAAACACCTCTTCTGCTCGACAAACAAGCCGTGATCCTGGCTCTTGTTTTATAATTACAACCAGGACCGAATTATAATTAGCGGCAAGTCGCTGGCGCCGGAAAAGTTGGCGCATCTTGCGCGATTCGCGGCTGCCAGTTAATTGGACAAACTTACTTCAATTAGCCGCATGCCCCGAAAACCAATATTTGCTCAATATTAGCGAGTGCAGCAGATGAGCAATGCGCCCACATTATCGCTCCGTTATGATTACCAAGTAAACAGAATTACCGCCGGACTGCGCACAGTGCCATCTCTCGCCAATCATGCGAAGCACAAATACTGTTAATATCAAGTGAGAAGAGATAATTTTACTGTTGTTTTAATCATAAATATACATTATAGACTCGTGAAAGCGATGCAATTTCGGCAACTGTTAATTGCGAGTTCGAATGCATTTGATTATTCGGCATTATTTTCCGATTTCATGAGCTGGGGAAAGTCCAATAATTGCAATAATAAATTGAATAATATTTCCACCATAAGAAATAATACGGGATGTCATGATTGAAATTACGATGCATTGTAAAATATTTGATTGCTACATTCATTGAAATTCTTCCGGAGGAAAGTTATTGCAGCCTCTCCTATCAATGCTAAACAAGGAACGTGAAAATTATGATCGTATTTCCGGTCTTTGTAATCTTTGCGAACTTTGTATCTTTGCGGGAAGGTATGTGAAAATTTAATCCTTCCGCTATACGGATGGGTTTTATGACAGTGTCCCTTTAGTCGTAAACCATATGCCGGAAAGAAAATTCATTTTCTTCGACATGACGAGTTATGAAGGCAGACTGAAAGGCGGCTTTGATTTTGTGTTCGTCTGCGTCATAAATGAACAACTTTCTTGTGTTTAAACCCAATTTTTGAAAATGCGTTACTTAGCGAAGAGACGAAAGTATTTATAAGTCCCAGACGGTGCAGATGGCGCTCGGCGTTCTTATTGTGGAGCTATCTTAAGAGCGGGCAATATCCGGCGCACCTGACGGGCGCAGATCATAAATCTCAATGAGTGCCCGTCCGCCTCATTATCCTTGCGGCCGGCGTCGTCGCGCACTGCGGCGATTTCATTAATTCTGCAGCGCGAGCGCGTAAATCATCTCCGCCCGCGACACATTCTCGCAGCATCCGCATCTGCAGCACAGGTGCAAGCAGCGCCCCAACTGCCAGAGACGGCGACTTTGCCAAGGACTGACTAATGACAATTGCACACTCACCTGATGCACAAGGTCGCCGGGGGTGGCTGCGACGCTGCGACGAGCCCGACGCGTTGCACCCCACTGTCCTGCGGGCCTGCGGGTCCTGGCGAGTGCGCGTCACGACTGAACGCGGACGCCGAGCGTCGCGACGCAGGAACACGTGCGATCTGCCACGCACGCGCAGTGCCCATTGCCAAGACATTCATCTGCCTCCTTGTACTCCACTTTCCGGAAGTCGGCGTCCAGCGAATCGCGACATTTCCTTGCACTCACTTGAATATGAGTCACTTCTTCACATTAGGATGACGCATGTTGGAGGGTGGTTGTGGAATGGGCCACGTGCGCGCACACTCACAACCACTCTGCACCCCCTGCTGCCCCCATGACCAGTAGCGGAAGGCGGAAGGTTGGGCGAACTTTATTACTTTTTTTGTGTAAAAATCGGACGTAAATTAAGCATTAGATAGGTCAAAGTGGATGTCAACTTGCGGTCGTCCCTTCCTTGCGCATCGCATTCTGCAGCATCATGTTGATGATCTTCGGATCGCCGCGCTCGTGTCCACTCTGCAGGGCGCTGCCGCCCTCCTCCTCGTCGCCGTCGTACTCGATGCGAATGTCGTCCTCGTCGTCCTCGTCGTACAGCATCGCCTCGTCGTCGTCGTCGTCCGTGACCACCTCCCGCTTTGGGCGGCGCGCCACTGAAACACCTCATCATGCATCACCCGGTTATCCGAGCACCTCCCCGGAGCTTCTACTTGCTGCCTTCTGCGTCGTGGACTTGCTCTTTGTTCTCTTGAGCTTGCCAACTCGTCGAAGTATTCTAAACGGATACGCGTCGGCCAAGTGGTGGCTGGACTTGGTCGTGCTGGTCTGATTCACGTGTTTCGGGCGAGCGTATTGCTCCTGGGACATATCTTCGTCCTCATCGATTTGTATCGGAGTTACATTTTCGCCTTCGGTCAAATCGTCCAGATTCACATGCGCCTTTCTTCTGCGCTTATTACCAAAGCTCCCCACGGTCTTTGCTGAAAACAGAATGAGGCAGTGATGGTGTTTGAGCGGAGAACGAGCACCCTAGCTACCGGTTGTCCTGTCGACATAGTGGTAATCCCTAACGTCGTCATGAGGACTCATTGCCGGAGCAACTCTGTACTTGATCAATTGAGCAGTGCTCACCACCAGAGCAGGAAATGTTATCATGTGCTCCTCCATGTCCAGCTCATCGTCCCTATCGTCCAGCTTCAATTCAGCCAAATTCTTCCCAGACTGATGATGTATAGGTCGGAGGTAATCCGTAGTGCGAAATTGCCTCTTCAGGCTCCGCTCCACGGGTTTCTGACCCATTCGCAGGTACTCTTTCAAGTCCCTTGCCTTGCTCTCAGATACTGGCGCAATGGAGGACACTTGGATCTCCTTGAACGTGTCCAGTGAGTCCGTGCTATCCACTGCAGGTTCCTCTGGTTCCATCTCGGAGCGAAGGACCATCCGCAGGGTGCTCGTTGCCGGCGAGGTGCTTCCCGTCAGAATTCCAAACTGGAGCACCCTGTCGTCAATGTCCTCCTCGCGTTGCTTGCGCGAAATGCGGTGCATTTTCAGTTCGTCGAATTGTGTCGTCATCAGCAGCCTGTTCTTAGCCTTCCGGTACGGCTCCGGCATGATGGGGAACGTGGCGTGGGTGGATCCCTGCAGAACCGGCACCACACCCATCTTCATCACCGGCTTCTCCGTGATGTCCTTGAAGTCGGCGTCGCGCTGGAATTCCTGGACGGCAAGTCGCGTCGGTTTCTGGGCCTCGCTGCGATTCAGCGCGCCCGGCCCATCGCAGCTGCTTGCGCCCTTCATAAACACCTCCATGCAGTCGGTGCTGTGGTTGCTCCAAACGAACGCGTCCTCTTCCGGCGCCTGATTCGACTTCTTCACCACGAATATGTGGCTGGAGTTCGTGGCGGACGTGTTCGTAGACCTGGCCGGATGGTCGTCGTCGGCCACGATCCGAATGTTGATCTCGTAGTCGTTGGACTCGTTGTGGGCGTGCGCGCCCTTCGACTTCCAAAACAGCTCCCGCCTGCCGACGTTGTGCGGCTGATGCACCCTCTCGCGGTGGTGCACGCCGTTCGTGTTGATGTGCGGACTGGGCGAGAGTTTCCGGTGAGGTTTCACGTCATAGAGCGAGTTCTTCACGCGATGCGGGTCTAGGGCGTCCTCGACCTCATGCGGCGCATCCGGATTGTCTTTCGCCGTCTCCTCCGTGTCCATGTTGCACACCTTGCACTCCTCATCGTCCTCGTTGGTCTCGGCTGGTTTCTTGTGCTCGTGAGTGGCGGCCGTAGATGTATCCGAGTCCGCGGACCCTTCTGAGCTCGATGGGAGTTGCACAGTGTACGCGGTCTCTGCAGGTTCGTTTGCGGACGAGGTTTCAGAACTGGACGACTCCTCCTCTGTGCTCGTAGACGTTGGCATCGCTGTGGATATCGTTGTGGGCTTCGTTTTGTTCGCACTCTTCGCGTTATAACCTTTCTTTCCCATCAGCGGCGCCATGATCGTGGCCTTGATCTTATTCAGACAGTGTTTGCGGCGGTTCACGTTGCTGATCTTGAGCGGGAACGCCTCGTAGATGTTGGCGAGCGTCTGCTTGAAGGCCTTGCCCAAATTGGAGCGCACCTCGCGAGGGAGGTCGTACGGGTATCGGTGGACCTGCACCCGCCTGCCGCTACGCAGCGGGATGCTGTTGATAAAGTCCTCCTCGCTCATGTACTCGACCATCTCCGGCTGCGGCACGGCGAACGTGCGGAACACTTTGGTCGCACCTCCTTCCTCGTACACATGACATTTACACATCTGCATTTCGGAGGTGCAGCTGGAAAACGAAAGGGAACAGGGGAGGGATATGAGTAGGCGTGAAGGTACCCCGGTTACCAGCTGGTTCCTGGGCCCAGGCAGTCAATGTCGCCGTTTCCGCTACGGAAAGATTACGCGAATTAATCGGGTGGGGGGATGAAAGCCAGAGGCCTATTACGTCTCGCGATTGATGCAGATTGCTTCGTCGAACTGCGACACGCAGCTGGTGTCCGTGCAGAACGGGTTGCTCCAGTCTGTCCAGAAGGACGTGATGCGGCGCGGTCGCGACGACTTCCGGTCGCAGGGTTCACAAAACTGCGCGAATTCGCGGACAGGATATTAGGATATTAGGATTATGGGCGCGGGGTATACCGGTTGGTCCTCCTTGCAATTGCGGTCGCACTTGATGGAGTGCACCCGTCTGTTGATGGTCCTGGGGTCGCATCCGGCCAGGCCGCACACGTTGTTGTCGCCGCAGAGGCTATCGGGCAGCGGGGGCTTGAAGCACGTGGGGAAACCTTGCACCTTGTAGAGTCGCGAATCGGCCAGATCGTTGGCGCAGTTGCACTGGGGCGCATTGAGCGCCAACAGGGTGAGGTCGCAGAGGCGGCGATGAACACGCGTGTTGTACATGCTCTTCGTGTAGAAGTCGCAGTCCTCGGCACGCTTGCGCTGCAGCGACGCTGGGCACAGCGACCATTTACTGAGGGTGTCGTCGTCGCAGAGGCCGAGGAAGTACTCCTTGATCCCGCCCTTGTCGCGGTCATAGCGGCGCGGCCGGTTCTCGACAAAGAGCTTCAGGAACAACGAGGAGGTTATGGGTGGTCAGAGGAGGCCAGGGGACGCCAGAGGTCGGGGCTCACCGCGAAGTACCTGTCGCCGACCTCGACGAACGCGCACTGCTGCAGGTGCAGCTGCTTCACCCAGCTCTCAATGTTGTAGGATGGCGGGTCCACGTCGAACGGGTACACGGAATTTTGCACGTGCTTCTTAAACTCGGCGCCGGACACGAGGAGGGTGCGGGAAAGGGTCATCGTTAGCAGGAAGCACAAAAGCATCGTGTGACAACATTCTGACGCAAATTGCACATGACAGTGTGCTGGCAGGTGGTCATGGCGACCACATTAACCTTCCTGCGATACCTTCGAATGGTCAATGGTCATGGTTCACCTCCGATTGCGATTTCGCATTGATTTCGCGCGCCCACTAAACACGAGTGCCACTTGGGGAGATTTTATTCGCCCTCGCACAAATCAGGCGACTGTCTAAGACACGAGACTGCCAGAAGTCTTCCCGGGCACTCCAGGGTCTCGCAAGGAACTATAAGCAAGACAGCTGGAAGCAATGACGATTCACTTATGCTGTAAAATACGGCCGCCTGGAGGGTGCGCCGAAGAAATATGTGCAATTTCTTTCCACCCTCCATGTGCTCGTTGCTGGGAATGCCGGCATTCTTGCACGTTTAACGTTAACAATAGACACGAAGTGAATCAGTATTATTAGATTCGTAAATCTCACTCACCGTCTTCAATTGGAGCTGGCGTCTGATGAAATCAGGTCCAGTCGTTTGGGGGTGGTTGAATGCGTCGAAAGAGCCCAGATACTGCAATGCAAAGCGAAAACAATCAGTTTTATTATGGAGTCTGCGATATCTAGATGGCGTAAATTTTCCATTGTGCCCATTGTCCAGATGGTCGTCAGCTCCGGGGCGTCCATCGTAAAATCGGCGTTTTAGTACTCGCACTACCCTCGCAAAACGACCAAACAGTAAAATAATAATAATGCGCAAATGCAATTTGACTTCTTTGTAAAGTACTTCTGTCTGCCGAGATAATACCAGTTAGGGGTGGCAAACGAGTAGAAAATTGAATGAAAACAAGGAATTGACGGTTAGCCAGCAAGAAATTGAATTTGTATCGTTTTTCCCCGCTGCCAGCCCGGCTAGGGGGTGCAAAGCAGGCGAACGCAAAGATACATAAAGGTCAAGATATCCAATCTTGTTGTTTTTCGGCGCCGGGGATAATTCGATTTGGGTCGATTTCCATTTATCCCCGAGTCCCAAAACAAACAGGATGCAAAATGTGATGAATTCCAAAGTGGTTGGCTTATCAATAAAAGCACAAAGTTCGATAACTGATAAGAAAGAGCGCATATGAAAATTGTAGGTTTCTATGCTCCAGCATTACAGAGTCCTGCGAAAGTATTGATTTTGAAAGAGATAGCCAGGAAGGGATCTGCCCGCCAGTAGCGAGTGAAACGAGTGCCTCCCTTCATTCGAAGAGGGCGCTAATAGGGCGATTGAAACGAAATCTGTGCGGCAATCGTTGAATAATTAAGCTCTGAAGTATTCTCGTGTATGAAAGCTCGCGTATTCATTTAATGAAATTTTTGCGAACGCCAAAAGAAAGGGCTGCTTAATGCAGTGTTGATGCGATTTATGAAAATTCCAGTGCACCGGAAAACAATCTGTGAACCGCGGGGGGTGGGAGGACGCAGCCACAAGCCGCATCTGAAATCCAAAGTGTATTAAAATCGTGCAAAGTTGTACTTTGCGGCTGAGTAGCACGTTGAAGCAATTAGCAAGTCATAAAGTGTTGTACACGACATGAATTCCAGTCATTAATTAATAAAGCCAGACGCCCAGCGCACTCCGACGCTCGGTTTCCGCCAACTTCGCACTAATTGCTTTAGATATTGAAATGAAATGGTTTTTCGCATTGTCCCCGCTGCTTCCGCCCCAACTTAGTCCTCAGACATACAAGCTACGCGAATGTTCTAACGATACAGTTGTCTCTTGTGGCAGGAGGGGTGATTAATTGCATTCGCAATTTTATGCGCTGCCATCGATGCAAATCACGTTCCATTATTAGCCTTCCAGGCGGCGTAATTGGCCCGAGTTCTTCTCTAAGTGCTGCCATTACCAGCTCGAAATGAGGAGCGATAGTTCACGGGTTAATGAATTATACATCGCTAATTGAGTGGAGTTGTTGCACTAACACGAATCATTAAGGTGCTCGTTACTTCAGAAAAACGCCAAATTGATGGCCGCCTCCATTACGCCAAAGTGGCTGTTAAAACCGGAAAACGCAATTCATATCTGTTTGCGCTGCTCCTGTTTCCTCGTCGGCCCATAGGACATCGAAAAACGGAAAACATCAAAGTGGTACGCACTCTCGCTCACAGATGGCAGCACTTCAAGTCGGATAAATGTCGGTGCGGCAGGGCTCCGAGGAGCTGGATGATATTAGTTTACGCAATGATTGTCGAATTGAATTTATGCGCGCAATGATAACAAGTTCGCAGAGGGCGCTGTCTTGCAGTCGGCTGCGAAAACATGCTCGGCAAGACAGGGTTTGAGTTACCAGTTTCGCATTAATTTAAGTTGCGAAAAGTTAATGCTCCGAGGGGTGCGCGCCCTGCGCTGCGAATTTATTGATGCCGCTGGCGAATTTTCGCCAGCGGATGCTGGAGTAAGTCATCTCGTCGTCAGTTAGCGCAAATTGACGGGGTGACCGGAAGCGTCGCGGATGACGCCAAAGGGTGGAAAAGCAGTCGGCGCATGGCACCGAGTGGACTGGAATGCGAGCGCCTGATTTTCGGGGATGATGGAGGGCGCACGTGTGCGAACACAACAAGCGCGCAGCGGCGTGCAGAGGGCGCTGCACTCGCCGGCGGGAATTTTTATGGCGTTACAAAGTTTCGAGCTTCCGTAAAACAGACTGGGAACAAAGCGGGCGAGATTATGTCGACAATGGGGACGTTTTTCCGCATACGCTTCTTCGGCGCGAGTTCGTAAAATCCTTCGCATTGTTTCAGGCGCCATCTCGCATTGCAGAAATCTGCAGCAGTGCGCGTCTTCGCGAGCTGATTTTATTTATTTATTCATAATGCATTCGCCAACTTTGGACCATTTGAAGCCGGAAGTAATAGGACATAATAGCACCTTGTGACGTATTTCATTTCCACTTATCGTAAGTTGGCAGGGGGGGTGATTTCCGTATTCGCGGCTTGCAATTGAATGTTGAATCGAAGCGTGTAAAACAAATCGACGAGTTAAATGTTAATTCATTTCACCGATTCGGATAATAGGTAATTGTTCATCGTATTAATGCATAAATATTCAAAGCGTCGCGCCGAACACGAATCAGCAATTACTCGGTATGTAGCGAAATGATAATTATTTACGAAGTGACGCCAATCGAGGCGAACGCGAAATTAAAGAGTAATTTATTGCGATCGCACATTCATCAACGATTTGCTTAATGCATAACCTGGCAGCAAATTCAATTGGCTGTTCAGGGGTGCATTGGATTGTCACATGCAAAGCGAAAAAGTTGCGCAACTTTTCGCACGTCGGAATTGCGCATTAAGCCAATGAAACTGGCGAATTTTCCATTTCGATATAGTTAGCCGCTGTTATTTTAATTAAATTTTGCCAGCGAATGACCTAGCTAGCTGCCAGCCCTATTGTGAGGGCATGCGGGGTATTGATTCGATTCGCAGCCCATCACCCGCGAACTTTTTCGCGAGCCAAAGGGAGCCCATCGCCGAATAATTAACAATTAGAGAGCAAGGATTCGAGGCAAGCATAGAACACTCGGGTTTTATGCAGCAGCCCTTTATCCCGTTGCATTTTTCATCACTTTGATGGCGACGTATGCTGGTGAACCTAATTCGCAATGGGAACACACCCCTGTGCTGTCCATGGGGGCGCGCCGGCTTGGCAACAATGGAAATTTGAGCGGCAATGCTGTTTCAATAGCAATGGCATTCATTAAAACCAAGATTTATCGAGTATAGAGAATGTTAAGTACATTCATTCCCAGATTTGGCATTTTGCAATGCGGTTAGAATATTAGTATAAT
>JAOEHK010002094.1:0-15440 GCA_025447835.1 Labidoglobus nevermanni
CATTTCATTACAATCCGTTGAGTATTTTAGACGCCAATTGCGGGCGACTGGACATACTTAAGATTTTATATAATAGATCATTCGAAATATAGTTAGATTTCGCCATTCACGGTTTCCTCTTTAATCTTTAATCCGCTATTTGTAGGTATAAAATTTAATCTGTAAATTTCCGTCCCCCATTTATACCTGCACAGAATACCACTTCATACCACTTGAAATATACGAAATAAGCAAATAAAATATCAGTAAAGAACTAATTGTCTCCAGGTATAAGGAAATACATTTATGTTGGGACATACAAGTTAAGATGATGACACTCATTATTGTGGTAGTAATAATGAAGTAATGCTGATGATAGTACTATTAATGCTAAGTCCTTGCGTAATTTATTAATGTGAAGAAATGATCAGCTAAATTGCTAAATTATGAACGTGTAATATTGTCAATGTCAGTCGCTTCGTGGAATCGTTGGAAACGCTTTGCAGACAAATAAAGCACTTTCGTCCGAATGCGGTGGCCGTGACTATTTCCTAAAGTTTTAATATCGTATTAAGCAATTCAATCATCAACTTTTTTCACTTCAGTTTCAACGTCTCGAAATGTTAGAATTATGTGTTTCTCCTTTGATTGATATGTTAAGACGAGACTTACATACATTTCAAATTAACCTTGCAACAAACCTTCAAAATGTATTTTGACCATATTTCTTCTATAACAACCATTTCGAACTGGTTTTCACTTTAATTTTTTTCGAATTAATCAGCCGCCTTTAACTATTTGAAAATAGACATACATATTCTCTAGCGTAGCGTTGGGGGTGCGAAAAGATTATCGAAATACCAATAAGAAGTGGACCGAATGGCCTTGAAAAGGCATTGGGCCCCAGGGCCTTGACGAAAGCCTTATAACGAAGAAAATAATAAGTATTTCACTCACCATATGTGCCTGACGAGTTTCGTCTATGTAATGTGTGGTTATTATGACTGTGGTACGACCATTCTTCGTGATATGTTGCAAATGATCCCAAATATTCTTGCGCAACATTGGATCCACTCCAACCGTGGGCTCGTCCAAGATCAGCAGTTCCGGTTGATGCAAGAGGGCAGCAGCTAAAGAAACGCGGCGTTGTTGGCCTCCACTGAGTGCTTTGACTTGGCGATCGGGTCCGGGAAGCATAAGGAAATTCAGAAGGAAATTCAAACGTTCATCCACTTGTTCCGAATTCATTCCGCTGATCCATCCGAAGAAGAGCATTGTTTCTCGGATTGTAAACTCTCCATAGAGAGCGATTTCTTGGGGCATGTAACCAATTCGTGGGCCAGGTACGCCACTGCCTGGTGAACCAGGTGTGCCACCAAGCACCCAGATTTCGCCCGAATTCAAACGCTTCCTGCCGACAATACAACTCAACAACGTCGTTTTCCCGCAACCTGATGCGCCCAGAAGGCCATAAATCGTCCCTTTCGGGACGGTCATATTGAGGCCATCCAAAATGACGAAAGGATTCTTGGTCGTGCCGTAATGTTTGTGGGCTCGTC
Organism: Labidoglobus nevermanni; assembly: GCA_025447835.1. Taxonomy (NCBI): domain Eukaryota; kingdom Metazoa; phylum Arthropoda; class Insecta; order Coleoptera; family Staphylinidae; genus Labidoglobus; species Labidoglobus nevermanni. The sequence goes on from JAOEHK010002094.1 coordinate 1,539, forward strand.
GGACACAAACGGCGTGTTGCCTCCGGCTAGCAACGGTTGACATTTGCCGATTTTGCATCGCTTTACGTCGCATTTCTATTTCCGTTCCGGGTTCCGCCATATTGATACAGGGAGAGGACCTAATATAACGGAAAATCACTATTTGAAAAGAACCCATTCAATGCAATAATTGCCGTTAATGTGGTCAAGTATTTTTTGCAGTAGACAGGGAAGTGCAATAATTATTTTGTTGTGGGATATATAATTAATGAACAACGATCGTTTAGGAATGTCATTAACCTAACTGAACGTTTATTGTAAAAACCGTTGGACATGTTTTGTATGATGGAAAACATCAAGGCTTGATGATCAGATGCTTTTAAACAATTTCCAGCTGCCATGTGTGGCGATGCCATCTGAATGCAATTTCCTAAACATGTATGCGAATGACAACTAATCTAATATGTGTTTTGCATTTGAAATTGTTTTTTATCTATATCAGCAGTTGTCTTCTGCGTAGTTTCTTATATTACGCATTGTAATGATGATTATGAAACACTTTTTAGTCGTTGAACTGCGTTCTAAACAATGCCACTGTTTTATTGCTTTTCATTTCATGCATAATTTGTTCGTATGTATTTTAGCTTTGCTCCTAAATACAAATATCAGCCGATTCACCTCAAGTGGGCTTGAGTGTCGCATCCCTTAAAAAGTCCCCTGATTTATTTTGCTAAGTAAATCGAAAACATACTTGAATGAATATTGTATTTATAAGCTTTTCGACTACTGAATAAGTAATTAGGTTTAGTTGTTCGCGCATGAGTTATATTGTTCGTTTCTTCAGCTGATTTTGTTGCATTGTTCGACGAATGGATTGCATGTCTTCTCATTGATGCCTTACAACATTGCATGCTATTGTAAGGCTGGTCATTTCGATCAACAGACATACTTTTAACCAGTGAAAGAAAAGAAGATTGCAATACGATTAGGTAAACATTAATGTAATTTCAGTTCTATTAATGTAGAAATGATTGTTATTTAATTCAATGGGTTATGTTATTTCTAGCCTAGATTTAATCTAGGATATGAGGATGTATAATTAAATATGTAATTATTATGTAACATCATTAATTAAATTAGTGTGAACATGTCAATCCTTTAGTTATAAGTTGCATTAGATTTATAAATTAGTGCTGTAATTATTCTGTAAAGTCTTTAAAGCGAATTACTCTGTTACCTCAAATTATTAAATCCTTATTTATTAAATCGATTTTCGATTTAACGTATTTTACATTAAAACCAGAAAGAGTCCCAAGCAGCAAGGAGAAGAGGGCACACGGGTATTCCCAGTAGGTAGCCCATGGGTAGTCCTGCAGAGTTCATTTGGGTTGGCCCTCCCTAGTTTAAGCTATTGTTAACATTAACACTAACTGCAGTTCCTAACTTTGGTCCCATTAATGTTATAATAGCATTAGTATTCTACCAATTCTCCCACAAAATATTTGAATGAAGTGGAAATTACAAGATGAAACTAAATGTAGGAACATAATTGTAATCAGTGTGTGATTGTAGTTCTTCAAGGTTGAATTATCATCAAGATTAAAACGGTGGTTAATTAATGCCGTTAAAATGCACTTAACATCACACTATGCCAGTAATAGCAGAAACGAATATCATAATGCCCAATTAATGGTATTTCAGCAATCAGCTTCAAATTGCAGTCAATATCCATTTTGAGGTGGTAACGATGGCACTAAATAAAATTCGTTTCATGACATAATTAAGTTTCTAATTCGCACTGACATATCATCAGAGCCGGCTCAACCTTTTTTGAAATCCGCGACGTTCAATAAATTAGCCAAACCTCAGTTATGAAGCGGAAATCTTTAATCTTTCTCTCACAATTTGCTCTCTGAGTGGAACATTGCAATTTCTAACCTGGTTACACCATTAAAATCCTCTAATTCCGGGAAATGAACTTTTTTGAAGCATTTCCTTTTGATGTTGCTATCGGCTATGTTCATTCCTAAGAATGATGTGGTTGTGGTTGCAGTACGCTTCTTTACGATTCCCCGGCCAATCCCAATAACACAAAGCTTCCAAATCCCTTCCAAACAAAGTGTTCGTACAAGGAGGGCCTAACGGCTGCGCGCGTGGCTGCATACGCCCTACAACAACCCCCACAACAACAATGTTCACCGTAACAAGAGAACAATGAACATTTACCATGTTAAAACAGTTATATCTTCGCATGGATAATTAATTATCCCCGTTTTTGTTTTTAATTTGTTTGCCATCACAATGCAAGCGTAGTATACTATTGCATTCGATTTTTTTGTCTAATTTTGAATTAAGTACACGTTGAAATTGCAAATTGCTCCAGACATTAGTACAAATTAAACTTCAATATTGACAAGTACATCGATATTTGCATCTGAAGCATTATTTATAATGCAGTAAACATCTGTCATGAAGAAATATAGTTGACAATGAATTACACAAAACTCGTTTAATGATAATGTTTTCTATTTCGCGCACTCGTAAGCTAAAAATAAGGAATGCAAAGTCGACGCGATGACATTTTTACATGCACTCGAAAGTAGGTAAAAGTTCATTAATGCAAAGAAAAATTAAATTGCACTAAACGCCCGAGGTCTGTTTATGTCAGCAACTTCAACTCATAGGTTGAACACAATTGAGTACAACTTAGTAATTGGCTTCTTAAACATACAATAATTTACTGGGGTGCTCCAATTGGATGTATTTTTTGGAATCTCTAATTATGCGCTTGTTTCGGTTCCCAACTTGTTTTCATGTGGCGAAGATGGTTTATGCACTATATTATTAATGAAATTTGTTTACAACCAAATTCTCCTCTAAATTAACATTTGCAAATAGTTACCGCACTTCCTAATATTACAAAGATCAACCATATAAGGGGCAACTTATATTAGCACTAGGAATAAAACATTTCAAGAATCTTACTTTCAATGAAAATGCATTTAAATACCAAAATTTTTTATTTTAACTTACCTAATCGAAGATACTGTTTTGGGGAAAATCACCCTTTATCTCTATGTAATAATGGAATATTTGGCGGGATTTTGAAACACTCGATTAGAAGACCTCGTTAAACATGTCTACCTTCTACCGCGGTCTGCGGACATTTGATTCGTTCTTTTATCCAAGGTGCCGATAATTTGTAGGCGCATAATTGTTTCACTCTTAGGAGCGCATATTCGATAGCTTGAAGGATACCATAGGCAACTTTGCAAACTTTGGATTTGCATTTTTGGTTATATATACATAATTCATATTATTGAAATAAGCCAAGGATTACATGATTACTAGAAATTAAATACAGCATATTCATACATATTTATATTCATAAAATGGAGCGAAAATCCAATAAGCGATAGCTCTTAAACAATACTTTTGTGCCACGCTTTTTATGTTCAGGAACAGAGAAGCTAAACATCTGAAATTTGCGAATGGAAGGTCTAACAAAGTCCTAGATATAGAATATGTTCCAGAATAACATGAATAGTCAGTACCCTCAGTATTGCCACGTCTCGGGGATATGGCAATCGATTACATACAGATTTTCGAGTCCCCTAATGTTATCATGGAAGTTAGGGGAAAGGGCCCTGATCAGGCAACATGATATGCTGGGTTGAGAGTTGGACCTGGGATCACAAGATGGCTACCAATAAAGAAGGAAAAAGAAGAACTCTCTATCACAAGGGTCTTCAACCTTTTAAAATTCAGGGAACCCTTCCAGCTTATGATTTTTGTGAAGGAGCTCCATGTGTTCTCCTGAACATCAAAGAGAAAGTTTCTATATTAAATTTGTTTTCAATACAGCAATAAATATAGTAGTAAGGTAGTAAAAGAGGTTTTATTTTACGTGAAAAGTTCCTTGTGCATATCGTGATAGTCGTTTTGGCTCAAATCACTTGAGGAACCCTTGTCAACGTTCCAGGGAACTCTAGGGTTCCATGGAACCCAGACTGACGATCCTTGCCCTATGGTCTTGTGATGTTCTGTTGCGTGTTACATGGCAATATCTAATTTTCGATCGATTTCGGCTATTTTTTCAATGGGAACCAATTGGATTCCTATATTTCTTATTGTTACTATTATTACAATCTTCATTAAGTAATAATCAATTCTTTATTGAAATTTGTTGCGTGATAGGGATGAAACAACATGTTTATCGCATAGAATAATATATAACAGGTGTTAATGGGCATGGATCCCGGTGAAGATGAAACACTGCATTGTGGTATACCATGCCAATCGTCACTCGCATCTAGATCGATGAATGGTGACTCTTCATGGTGGTTCCTTCGACTTGGAAGAAGTGCGCACGCCTCAGTCGCTTCTTGTGACTCAGGCGATTGCCCACGCGTCAATATACGAAATACTTTTTAAAACTTTGCCGAAAACGCAACAGAAAGTGCAAGTCCGGCAGCAGGTATCGGAAGCAACGGCGGTAAGTAACTCGACGACATCTGCACACTTTCAATTTCGAAACATTATCCTTGGACCGAATTTAAAGACACGTTTCGGCCGCAGCGATTTTGAATTAAGATCGCATTAATGATTGCAGTTGTTTGCTTTGCATAATCATCCAGAGAATTAGTTTATCAAATACGCAATTAATTGAAAGTCATCAATGTCGGACTTCCATAAATCGCGCACGTTCTGACACAAGTCAGGGACTTATTGGAACTCAATTAACACCGCTGATATGTAAAAATATACTCAATTTGAAAGCAATTGTGTTAATATCAACGAACAACCATGACATTAACCGGTCCAATAAACCTTTAATCATGGCAATGCCTAAAGTACACAGAATTATGAAACAAATGAGAGTTTGTCTTGCATGTTGATAGCATGTACTATTTGGGCTATTGTACTCCGTCCTTGTACGACCACGTAGTTTGGAAGGAAGATATGATTGGGTTATTTAGATGGGAAGGGGAATTGTCAATGTGGCGTACTACACCACATCTGTCATTTCGGATGTCGCCCTGTCCGCTCTCTGTTGGCCACTCGATAGCCAACGGTAACCCTCTACCAGGGATTGAACCCAAGTCACTAAGCTCTTGTTACCTAGATTTTACTGCGAGATTCTGAATGGGGCTGTGATCCTGTTTGTCAAATCTTAACTGTTTATTTGAACGGCTTAGAAATGATTACTAATTATTGATTAATGGTCAGTTTTTTCGTCAAGTAACAGTTATGATCTTCCACCTATCTACTTTTGGCGTTTATTGTTTGACATTTGATTTTTTATAACTATTGTCTCAATTTATAACGAAATTCATTTTTTTACATTATTTTCCTTTCTGCTTCTTCTTGAACCTTGCTTACTATGAGTTTTGATAGAAATTTAATGAATTCAGTCCATGTATAACTGCATATGAAATGTACTTTATGTGTTTGTATTCAGAATTAACTTTCAACTCTTTTCATTGGTATTCAGTGCGTATTTCAGTTGTTTCGTGATTGTCTAATCTGTTTTCGTGTGTGAACTCGTTCCGTTCAGCCCTCTGGGCGTGTATTGCAAAGGATTGGTTTGGTTGAATATTATTGTCGATGCTTGTATATTGATGCTATAAAAACGTCTATTATACAATAATATCAGTAGAAGAATCCATTGAAGTTCTTATATGTTTGTGCTTCTGGCAAAATATGATTGTTAATAATCTAATAACTTGTTTACAACCGGTTGTATTACAATTTGTCTGTAACTTTTATCTGTAGCTCAAAATTGTTAATTTGTCTTATAATTAAAATTCATTTAACAAAAGAACGCATAATTAATATCAGCATTAGTCAATTCCTAAGTTAATCCATATGCGCCTGGTATTTCTTCAAATAATTTAAAGTTCAATGAACTACAATACATATATATGCTTGAAGCAGTCAGCTGCAGATTTAATCACATATTCCTAATGGTTTTCTAATAAGTTACAAGCAACAATTAGTATTCATTTTAATTTTGCTACGGTTTGAACTCAATCTTGCAGTGAAAACTTCAATCTACCATTTGTTAATACAGTTATCAGAGAAAGAAGTAATCATGATAGGAAAACCTCATGGTTTGAAAGTTATAGTGAAAGAACCTTATACAATTTTGAAATAAATTCCTAAATAAAAGCAACAAACTTTACACGACTTTTAGTTCTAATGTAAGATGAACTTGACGGCTCGGTACTAACTTGGGTTCAATCTTTGTCAGAGCGACCAGAAGAGGGAGGATAGTATGTCTAAAATCATTGATGTGCGCTCCTATGCGACTCCCCATTCCATCCCAATAACCCAACTAAGAGCCCCTACAAGGAGGATGTATTTCTAGTTGAAAATTATTTGATGACTAGTAGGATAAATGGAAGCAGATTTTATACTCGCATTCAGTTTTTCCAGTCACGAAACGAATCTCAGATCCATAATGAACAATTTCCTTGACATCCTAACATGGACGTTCAGCGTGACAGTTCTTGTGAGAGGACATGGAAGACTTATGGATCCGCCAGCTCGAAACTCCATGTGGCGGTTTGGGTTTCCGAATCCGGTCAATTACAATGACAACGAATTATTTTGCGGTGGCCGACAGAGTAAGTCACTGCCATCGTATATCGATGCAGCGCAATAATCGTTTCATTCAGTCCAGTGGGAACAGAACATGGGCAAATGTGGCGTTTGTGGGGACCCTTACCATGTACCGGAACCGCGTCCGCACGAAGCCGGAGGCGCATATGCCAATGGCATCATTTCTAGACACTATAGTATGGGCCAAGACATTGATATCGAAGTGGAGCTTACAGCGAACCACTACGGCTACTTCGAGATCTATCTGTGCCCGAACAACAACCCCGCGCAGGAAGCGACCACGTCATGCTTAGAACGTTATCCGCTGCGTCTTTCCGGAATGCGGCGTTTCCAGTATGAGATTCCGCGCGATGGAAAGAAGAAGGCCATCTTTCGGTACACCGTTCGTCTTCCAGCATATGTGACATGTACGCAGTGCGTGATTCAATGGACTTACTACACCGGAAACCAATGGGGAGACTGTGGGAACGGAACGACTGCTGAAGGATGCGGACAGCCGGAAACGTTTCGCAACTGCGCCGATGTCGCCATCTTAAGTAACGCTGGGGGTGGTGTGCCGCCATTGTTCGTCGCCATTAGTGACAATCCATACATTTTATTCTTCCGGGATGCGCGCCGTCCGGAGCCCTATAATGTTTATCCCTTGGTGGTTCGTGAGCAAGTCTGCATAGGAAACAACATCTACAAGATGATTCCAGGCATAGATGATTGGTGTCAGATGAACTGCTTGAAGTACCCACCCAGTTGCCCAGCAAAAGTTTGTGCTTGCCCGTAAGTTGCCTATCTGAACATTTAAATTGCGAACTCAATTTGTACCTTCTTCTACCTTCTTCAAGGACGACTTGCGAAGCAATCGGAGATTACGCTGGCATTCGAGGTGCTGATGTTCAGTGCATGGATAAATGCTTATTCTATAAGGCTGAGTGTCCTCATGAAAATTGTCATTGTTATGAAGAATAGCAATAAGTACAGAGATATTAGATGATGATTGGGAGGATAAAAGAAAACATGTAATTAATAAAGACTTTGATTCTTATTTAATCACACTTAATCCAATCTCCTGAACCATTTTTGACACGTGTACTGCGGGATTATCAGGCAGCAGAATGACTTGGGACTTCCTCAGGTACTCCCTATTATTCATATTCTCGGGTTGGTAAAGTTCTGAATTAATTTGAGTCCTCTGACCCTACCAAACACTGATAGTCATACATCGATACAGAAATGACTTTCTTTCCAAGTTGGAGTCTTTCCTATTGCATCAATGGGTCCGAGATGGAATGTTTACTGTCATTCAGTTGTTCTGGAAGTTCCTGTGCATGCAATTCTCGGTTTAATTAATATTTCATATCGGTTTGCAATGCAAATATGTCGATGACTTCGTTGCTTTTAGGTCTTTTTTTAGAGATATTGAGTGTTGTATTGCTGAGTCACGTAGAGTCCTAAAATTCGCTTTCTTTTTGGTCTTTATACGATTCGACATCTTTGAAATGTATTATCAAGAAATCTCCAAATCATATGAATGCAATTCAGGACATTGTGTTGTTATATACATGACAAAGAAGGAACATTGAGTTGAATTACAAATTCATGGCAAACCTATTATCGTTTCGAAACTCAGTTTGCTTGATTGGGATGACGAACCATAAATGGAACCGCTTCCTCCTACGTGCGAAATGGAAACGTAAACATATTACTTATTTGACAATTTATATGCGAACATGATATTGTTTTTGTATTTCTCGTCGGTTTCAAAATGTTGCGTACTATATGTCTGCCTTCTAACATCCGAACGTCCAGTGGGTTAAGCCTTAACCCACTGGACTCACCCTGTCCCTTAACCGTTAAGGGACAGGGCGAGTACGAAGGCATTTCACGAGCTGATTCACTGGCAAAGGAAGGAACAAAGAGTGATAATACTAACTCATCCTAGGTGGACCTAAGCATCACGTCCCTTAAAAACTATCTTTGTAAGAAAACCGCGTCCATAAAAGGAGGCGAAAGGCTTTTAAATACGCCCTAGTAAGGGAGGCCATCGCTACACCTTTTCGAGAGCTAGCCCACAATCTGATAATCCTCAGTCGCCAATAATTCAAAAGAATTAGACGATTGGCATTGTAACCGATGTCCTATGCCGAGGAGGACGAGTCGACTCTCTATATTCTAAGTTTCTGTCCGGCTATGATCAGGGTCAGAATGAAGGTTCTAGATGCCGAGACATTGAATTCAAGGCAACTACTGTCCTATCCTCCGAGCAAGAATTTGGAACTGCCCACCACTTCATTTGGCTGAAGGAGTGGAAACAGCATAAGGGAGGAGGTACAATGGGCCCAAGCAAGGGCCCTTGCAAGAAAAACAGGAAGAAATTGTTCAAATGTCGATTTTCATTTCTGTATTTACATTTTTCAAAATAAATTTGCATGTTTTTACATTCATTATGGAAATTAATTTCATACCTAAAATTCGTTCATTGTAGAACACAATTATTAAGTCCTTATAGGGCACTTACGTCAACATATAAAATTAGTATATTACATTGGATCTTAAACATTGAAACACTATACGTAAGTTAATATAATTTAAAGGATTTTTTGATATTTTTCATTTATTAGCTACAATTTATGGGTTCCCAGGGGTTGCTATAATAATATTTGATTTAATTCATATAAAAATGAAAGATATTTACAATAGTTTGAATTTCATCCATTAAAACATTTTTATTTAAATATTTATTAGTAAAATTAGTCTCAAATAAAAATGCAGGGAAGGTGTTTTCGAATGTTTGCATTTCTGGACGGAGCAAAGGACTGAAACAAACGTATTCACATATAACGAATTTATTAGTATCATTTGCCACTGTAATGGCTGCCGATATGGGATGGTGGACCACGATGCTTGTATCGACTTCCAGGTCTCGAATGCACAATGGCGTAATGGTCACTGTGAGACGACACCGAACGCGTCGAGTTCATGGTAGATCCGCCAGACGTGTAGCCCTTGGGATGCTGAGGCGCTCCATTCAAGGAATACCTGAGCGCAAAGTATAAATATGAATCCTGTGCAAGTGAGAGGGTTAGTCAGTCAACGATACCTCGATCCGTATTGACTGCCATGCCATGATCTATAGGGATCATAATCCTCGATAATACTGGGCTCCTTTTCGATAATCTCGGTACGAGCGCATGCACACGTCATTGCTGAACACAAGAAAATATTGATGATCAACATGATGAGGAACAGGATGCCTAAAGCGATAGAAAGCCACAGCAGCCATGATGGATGCACGCCACCATCATCGCACAATTCTTGGACTAGCGGAGCCTCGCCAGGATCAAGCACAAAGACGCTTGTCGCCGCCATAAGGACACCTTCATCAGTTATCAGAGCTAATTTCGCAGATATTTCTGTATTGCATGTTGGTTCTGGACAAGATCCTTTGCATAATCCCACATCGCACTGCAAATTACGGCACAAATTCGAATAGTTTAACGGTTCATCAGTAATGGCGTCGGAACAGTACCTGAAAATGAACCTCGGAACTCTCCGGAAACCTAAACATTGACTGTAGTTGCGCATCGGCAGTGGATTTTCGTTCGTCGTATACAAATGCGCTGATCACATTTGGATTGACGGGACATCCTCGCTCGTCGATCAGGGGCACGCTGCTGTTGAGCTTGTTGAAGGCGAAACAGGACTTAACCCGGAAGCCGTATGTGCCATCCGGTCGGGAGATCTCTGCTCGAAGTGTGTATGGTCGACTGTACACCGCCTGGGTGACCTTCCGATGACCATCCAAGAGTCGCAAGGACACAAGGGAGGTTTCGTTCCTAGCATTGCGGAAACCTGCCTTGCCACAAGTTATAACGTAGAACTTATCGTCGGCCAATTCTAGTGTTCTATGAATGCGAACTGCTATTGGCACTGAGCGTTCTTCAGTTTTCTGGAAAAAGTAAATGTAGAAATTATGAAGAGGAAGTCATTCATTTCTACTTTCTACAGCGTTGTTTTTAGTCCAGTCTATGGACAATAACAGATTACTCGTATACCAATTATAACAAGATTAGAAGAAGAAGCGATGAAGACCAAGAAATACAAATAACGAAATGGTGTTAGATCACCTAAAAGAGAAATAAAGCACATACTTTGAGGAGAATGGAAACAAATATCAAAGTTGTTCGTCGAATGAGCATATAGAAAGCATGTATATATACCTATATACTCTGTAATATCATATTGAAAAGACTAAATGATATAGTACTTCGACGAGAGTTTTGTTTGATGAGATGAGTGTAAAAGGACAATGCAGGGCCATAAATTGCAAAATGCTTTAAGATTGTGCAGAAATAAAATTGGCGAACAATAAATAAATGTGAGATGGTCACCTTGGCATTATTAAACATCTCTTTTGAGGCGTGAATCGGCGTAGTCTCCTTGAATCATGAATATCCTCATAATATTTCAATTATAAAATCGTTTACTACCGTTCCCACCTTCGACCCTAGCACTTGCAGAATTATCAACGAAATTTAGAAAATCTTATTTAATTCAATGTACAAATTGTACACGGCATGTCTCCAATAGACCAGAACGCCATAAAAATAGATGTGCTCAGGAGATCAGCTCGTGGTTCAAGAATTTAATATATTTGATATGAAGTAGTGTCAACAACAATGGACAATATTTATAACGTAATCAAATCTATTCTAATTCTCTATCAAAGAGATAAGGGTAAAGAGAAAGAGGCCATCCAAGAAACTCACGGAAGGGGTGGTGGGTCTGAAACCCGTTAGTGGGAGACTGGGTAGATGCAGAAGCGGATAGCTTAAATCAGAGGATTAGGTTTATGGAAAAACAAAGGAAATCTTGGATGCTATAGAGGTGGAAATAGCTGTATTAACGAGAAGTGAAAATGAGAAAATGTTTCACGTAGTAGCCAGAGAAGGCATATGATAGAAATATATGAAAGGAAACTGAATTGAAAGTAGAGTTATGATATCAAGGTTAGTTATGAATATCGGCAACTTCGTTAAATATTCATAGTGATTTTATTATAGCATCATTAATAATCCTTTGTCGCTGTGTTCAACGTACGATTTTAGTGTTAGTATTAGTTATATTTGAATGATGATTTAAAAAAATGGAATACATTTCTTAATATCAAAATGTGGCAAAAATAACATGGGTATTATTAAGGCTAGTTGGTAATTGCATTAAATTTATGATCTCATTGATGCAACATCCGAGGATCATTAAGAGTCCAATGAGAATCATATCTGGTTGGCACTGCAATAACGAGTACAGTGGAGCACTTGTTCTTCAATAACAATAGAGACATTAATATTCGATCTTCCGCGTTCAAGAACATTTCCTGGTTAGCATGCAAATCACTCGAGCATTGCGAAATCATAATTGTTTCTGGTACGTTTCGAGCAAAATCAACACCATGAAAATTTATGGAAAACGAGAAATGTCATGTACGACAAATGCATACTCAGCAAATGAACATCCTCAGCAGCTAGAAGTGCATTTTTCAAATAGCAGTTCAACAGCGCAGGTGCAACTAAGATTAAATCATTGCGATTCTTTCGTTGTGCGCCACAGAACAGTTTCCCATGGCGATGATAAATAGGGAACGCAAGAAAGTTAGGCCCTAATATTTGAGCCCATTTTACATTCTCCTTATACGGCCTATTAGTTGTTGAATGGAGGATATGATTGGGTTATTTTACTTGATCCCAAATCACTAGGGTCGTGGGCAAGTAAGAAATAAATACACAATTGTAAATGATAGGATGCTTTACTTGTCACCATCGTAAAGTGGCAAAGAAACTGCAAGCGTGCATCTTGGATACAAATTGCTTGGATTTCATGACGCTTTTTCTTTGCCTTGGATGCTGTAATTTATTTCAAGCATCAAGGATAAAGAGATGCAAAAGGATACTGCTACCTACAAATGCTATTTCGGAATGAGCAGCATTTCTTACACTGCTTTAGTAATGCGAATAAATTACTAGCAGCGTTGGCATTGTTGATTCAATGAAAAGGATTCCTTCATAACTTCCATGCTATTGTGCAACATTGTATAATATTGCACAATCTGCTCAATTAAAACATTTTCCCTTTGTTCAAAAATTGAGGAAATAAAGGAATAGAACGCGTTGGAATTGCATTCGCAACTGTAGGAGGTAATGAGATATCGCACGAGGCCGGTTATAGTTCAAGGATAACAAAATCAACGGGGAACAAGAGCGCAAAAGAAAGATAATGTCAGATAGGCAAACAATAAAGGAGGAATGCATTGTTTATCTTCATCTTCTATGATGCAATGCACATTTGTTCACATTTGCGTATACCTCGGCATGGAGTAAGGTGAAATAACTTTCGATTGCAATGAATGCACAGCTGTAGAATACAAGCATGTGCACAATCTACTTTAATCAACTTTTCGAATTGTGCATAAATTACGCGGCAATTAACGGCGACAACCAGGTTTCCCGACGATTACATTCAGAAACGACGAATCATTTGCCAACGTACCTCTTTTTCTCTTCGACTATTACTTTTTTGCTTGGATTACTACTGGATTCTTTAACGATAAATAATCATATGTTATCCTGACTGTGCCCACACAAGATATCAAATTGCTAGTCCGCAAACGTTCACCGAATGCAACTGCACCACGTTCATGAACATTCCGGCATTTATCTTATTACAATATCAGCAAACACAGCATGCACAAAGAATCCGTTCGAAAAATAAAAAATTATCCAAGACAAATAACTGTTTAATGGAAGAAGTGAACAAAAACATAGGTTCATTAATTAAACTGTCAGTTTAGTATCTTCTTGGCTGATATCTCCAAAGATGATGTTTTAGCTTAGGATATAGGCATAGATGCCTAACACTGCCTAACGTATATGGACCCTTTGTAAAGAAAAAATAACAAATGGATTAAAAGTAATATTTCTAGTCTTTTCGGTATGGCAGTGGACGACGCTCCCGTCCTACCCACAGCATAGGTTCCTTTTGCCTCTTGGCTTTAGCTCTGGCCCGTAACCGAGATTGCTCCTGTTTTGGGGTCCTATCTTTCGCTGCTATATATCTATAGTTTCAGGGCCGGCGCAACGCGGGTACAGCGAGTGCAGCCGCACCCGGCCCCGCACTTCACGAAAATTTCCAAATTACGAAAGCCGACTTTAATCATAATGCTACATATACAAAACGACTAAATGAAATTGAATGCATATTTGAGAAAATGCGGCGTTTCATAATTTGGGAAATTTCCCACAAAGGCTAACC
>JAOEHK010002105.1:0-15437 GCA_025447835.1 Labidoglobus nevermanni
ATGGTTTTGGGGTGCCGCGAGTTGTAGTTTTATGGCTTTGGGGTGCCGCGAGTCAAATAAGTTTGAGAAACACTGCTATAGAGAATGCTTTCTCCAAGCACTGCGGCCTAAAAGACCTATTGTACTCTGACCCATGTGCAAAACCCAAGAGAGTTCTCTGAGATTTCTCTAAGGAAACCAAGGAGATTTCAGAGGCTTCTTGTTCCATATCCATTGCCCCAGATTATGTAGATGATAATGAAAGGATAGTGTCCTGACCGAAGATTTGTTACCTTACTTAGTTCTTTTGAGAGAAACATGAGCTTTTTAGTTCTTTGGGTCGTATTGGGCTTATAATGATGTAATTTTATTTAACGATTACATTTGACTATTATATAATTTACAATTTCATATCAGCACAGGCTTTAAAGCCTCGGTCGCCATAATCGGAGGCCTTGGTTCTTTCGGATACAAATGGATATCCTGGATCTCCTGGCAAGACAGCTTTTCTGGAGGACGCCACCATGAGGCCGCCGTGTCTTGTCCAATCATTAGTATTGTATTTAAAGTAATAAGTGAACCAGTATGCTATACCAATAAACATGCCTATTTTGCCTACAAGGAAACGAATTTTGAAAGCATTTTCGACGCCCACCTTGGGCACTAAGGCGTCTTCGAACTTCTGCAGAGGTACTTTGTACAAGCGCCGGAACCAATTGTATTGGAAATTAAATAACTCCGGCACGTGAACGGGTTCTCTGGCCGTTAATATTTGATCCTTCAACCATTGGGCACGGAATGCCCTTTCGGCATCAGTCATTCCAAGCAAACGTTCACGTTCTCTGACCAAACGGCCAGCAATGGCCATTGGCTTAACGCCTGACGTGTCCGAAGGTTTTACCATTATGCACTGAAATCTAGTGTTGATTATCTCAGAAATTCATCATGAAATTAGTTTGTTTTTGCTTACATAATATTTTCGTCCTGATTCACTGAAAACCTCGCAAATGACAGCTTGGGCAGAACATCCTAGATCAGGGGTCGCCAAACTTTTTTGAACGTCTACTCCTATATAATTTTTCGGGATCTCCATCAACCCCCCATAAAAGTAATTTTCAAATAAAACTAAATAAACTTCAAGCACGGGGTATACTCGATGATGATTACCACGAAAACTGATGGCGTAATAAAATATACCAAGAAATACTTCATGGATGGGCCGACTGTAAATTCACGGGAATGCGAATTTTGAAACAACAACTTGCAAACACAAGGAAAGGCGACAATTAAAGTAGGAAAGAGATGGCCTTTGGCAAATAGATCCCAGGGAGGTCTATAGACCCCACTTTGGCGACCTCTGTTCTAGATTGAATGCCAAGTTATAAAAATTGCATGAAAACTTGTTTGAAAATTGTAAAAAGGGATAATCTATCTAATTTATTTATATAGTAATTATGATTTCAATTTTTATAGTTTAATTTTTGAAATTGTCGGAAACTCGTCCTTTCAAGGCATCCAGGAATGCATTTCTATTCAATTCGAAACTAAATATTGTTTAAGATTTATGAATAAATTAATTCTTCACTTTGAGTTGGCATTTCAATAATCGATAATAAGACTACTTATTGAAAATTTTAGGATCAAGGATAATTCGTAAAAAACCCCTGGTAACCTCAAATTCTGTCTGCCATAAAACCGTGAGTTTGCAGTCTTTATCCTTTCATATCTCTTAATTCCAGCAAAATGACTGTGCCGAATAAGGTAAGGGTGAATGTGACTAAGAATTGCAAGATTAAGAGCAATGCATGTACTTTCAGATGGATATTGATGCTGGACCAAAAGGCGAAGGTTTTAGGTCATACTATATCACGAAAATCGAAGAGCTGCAACTTACCGTGGCTGAAAAGAGCCAAAACCTGCGTCGCCTGCAGGCTCAACGAAATGAACTCAATGCTAAAGGTATGATTACAATAGCTTGACCCTGGAAACCATGAAAAGAATTCGATGTTTGCTTAGTTCGAATGCTGCGCGAAGAATTAATGCTCCTGCAAGAACAAGGCAGCTACGTTGGCGAAGTGGTGAAGCCCATGGACAAGAAGAAGGTTCTGGTCAAGGTGCACCCAGAGGGCAAATTCGTCGTTGATATTGACAAGAACATTGATATCAACGATGTGACCCCGAATTGTCGCGTTGCGTTGCGAAATGAGAGCTACACATTGCACAAGATCCTTCCCAACAAGGTGGATCCGTTGGTGTCGCTGATGATGGTCGAGAAGGTTCCCGATTCGACGTATGAAATGGTCGGTGGACTCGACAAGCAAATCAAAGAGATCAAAGAGGTGATTGAGCTGCCGGTGAAGCATCCAGAGCTCTTCGATGCGCTGGGCATTGCCCAGCCGAAAGGGGTCTTGCTCTATGGGCCTCCTGGGACGGGCAAAACCCTGCTGGCTCGTGCAGTCGCTCATCATACGGAATGCACGTTTATCCGGGTATCCGGCTCGGAGCTGGTGCAAAAGTTCATCGGGGAAGGTTCCCGCATGGTTCGTGAACTCTTCGTCATGGCCAGGGAGCATGCCCCGTCCATCATCTTCATGGACGAAATTGATTCAATCGGGTCTAGCCGCATTGAGTCTGGATCTGGCGGCGATTCGGAGGTGCAAAGGACCATGCTGGAGTTGCTGAATCAATTGGATGGCTTTGAAGCGACGAAGAACATCAAGGTCATCATGGCTACGAACCGGATTGATATTCTCGACCCGGCTTTGTTGCGGCCGGGAAGAATTGATCGCAAGATCGAATTCCCGCCGCCGAACGAGGAGGCGCGACTTGACATCCTGAAAATTCACTCGCGCAAAATGAACCTGACGCGCGGCATCAATCTGAGGAAAATCGCCGAATTGATGCCAGGTGCAAGTGGTGCTGAAGTGAAGGTGAGCAAGGTGAGAGTTGTTATCAAACAAGTAATATGAGTTGCTCGCAGGGAGTCTGCACTGAGGCTGGAATGTACGCATTGCGCGAGAGGCGCGTGCACGTCACGCAGGAAGATTTCGAAATGGCAGTTGCTAAAGTAATGCAGAAGGATTCGGAGAAGAATATGTCCATTAAGAAACTCTGGAAATAATTGCCGACATTTTCATTTCTATAGCTTTGTATTGCTACTATTTGTTTAATACCGAATTAAATTTACCTATTTCCTCAATCAAATAAGTTGTTTTAGTGCGATCCTTGTCAGGGTGTACGCAATCATATAGATCAGTGGTTCTCAAACTTATTTCCCAGGTAGACCCGTTACCCATCTTCGAGTGACGGGAGCAATGAACTGTCATTAGCTTTACTCTTACCCCCCAATTTCTTGTTTCGTTGTCATATACCCCCTACAAGGGCGTATCAACCACTTTGAGAATCACTGATATAGATCCTACCTGTTATATATCATACAATGTTAGCAACAGTATTTGAGTATTTATCTCGGCTGGTGGTGAGTTCTAGTAGTTCTGATGTCCAATTCTTGATGTGGCTATACCAGGATGGTTGTCTTCTACCAATCCCAGGTCTGCTCGATATTTGTCCAGTGACGATCTTCTCATTATTTAAAGCTCTTAAATACTTATCATTCGAAATATGAGTTTCTTCAAATTCGTCGATAGATTCACTTTCAGTGTTCAGAACCCCGTACCATAAACCCAACTCTGGTTTGATTCCTTGGTTTACCGTCCAGATAGTATGAAGCCACGACCCTAGAAATTCGAAGTTGGTCACTCTCTCGAATTTTCATTATTATAGCATCATAGCTGTATCCATTTCTGGTAGATTTGTTATAGAGCTGTTCATTTCTAGACTGTATCTTCGGTTAAATAAACCAAATTTGGCGACAATTGGAGATTGAATGGTAATTAGATTGAGATTCATATAGAAGGCTTATTGTTAGTTTGCATATTATATTTTACAAAAGTGCTTTAATTAGACAATTCTATATTGTATTATTTTATTATTATTACATATATCCTATATAAAATTATGCTAAGAGTAGTGGAGAGAAGAATCTTAAGAATGATTGCTAAGAGTTAATGAAAACGAATACAGAATAAGATACAACAGCGAATTGGAAGCAGAAATAGGAGACGACATTGCCAAAATCGTCAAGGAGCAAAGAGCAAGATGGCTAGGACCTGTTTGGAGAGCGGAGGAGAGGGACCATGTAAGAGCCGTGCTTGATTGGACAATAGGTGGAAAAAAGAGAAAGGGCAAGAGATGTAAATGAAATCGCAGTCATAAGATGGAAGGAACGAGCAAGGAACAGAATGGAATGGGAAAGAATATATAAAATGATCTATGAAAGAAAGAAAAAAGGGAAATGAAAAGAAAAACGGCCTGATCCACCGTGGATCTAGAAAGATTTACTAGAAAGCGGGGATGCTCCAGAGGAGGCGTACACCATTTATTAATTATTATTATTATTATTGTATCAAATTTATCTCTTCTAGTACAATAAAATTTATTTTAAATTCTGATCATGAAATTGGCATATTCTTATTTCTGAAATCAAGTTATAAGCCTATAAGATTGCGTTATTCAACAAGATGAATCAGATATAGAAAATAATGCTGTTATCATTATGTTTATGCACGATTATAAGCTTGTTTTAGTCCTTTAGATTCTTCGAGAAGAAATGCTATAAATATGAATGTTTTCGAATGCCATGGGGTTAATGAAACCACATGGTAATCAGCAAGTGCCCTTTCTTTATCAGAAGCATATCAGATTTACTGCTAGCTTATTGATTAGTCAAGTCATGTAAAACCGGGCATGCAATTAAGCAGCGCAAACGAAGAAAGTAATAAAAATTAATGAGGCGTGGATATTGGAGAACAATGTATTCATGCTGGGGCACGCATTGTCCTTTAGCCAGATTCGTCTAAAAGACCCCATGTGTTTCGTCAAATCATAAGATGCTCAGAGCTGTAATGCCGCGATCATAAACAAGTTAAAACTACGAAAAGGGCGAGATAATTTTAAAGCGTTATTAGTAAGGAACTCACGAGCTCACGTTTATTACTCGTTCTAATAGCCGTCTGGCTTTCGCCCTTATGAGCATTTGAGTGCATTGCCACAGTCGATAATTTCAAAGGTTACTCTAGTGCAGAAGTATTCTAAGAGGTCGAAAGTTATTTCTCCAACCACCAGACGCAACATTAATTCTGCTCGATTCTTGTTAGTTGTTGCTGATTGTTGTATAAATCGAGGTTTCCTGAAATCCCTAAGGGATTTTATAAAATGATCGCATATAATTACAGGATTTCATTAAATCAATAACTTCATTTAGCGAAATGAGCTAGTAAAGATATAATTATTACATCCTCCATGATTTCATGAAATCCCTCAGGGATTTCACCATTCTACCTTACCACCCTCTACCTCCTACAACCTCTTAGAACAAGCGGCCAATCGTGAGCCTTCCCTCTTCGTAATCTAACTGATATGCTCATCACAGCTTTGGAAGACGAATCGGTATCCGAAGCTAAATCAAACTAAGTCCTATCACTAATACCTCTGTAGTTTTTATGTAGTTTGACTTGAGGGCTCAAGGAAACTTGCACAGAAACTGCCTGAAAATATCCTGGGGGAGGGGAGAATTCGAGGTTCTAATTCTAGATGAATAGGGGAGTATTGTAAATGTAGGATGGGATGGCAATAAATATCTGATACTTTCTCCTGAAATAACTTTCACACACTCATTGGGGGCAGTAGTCCTGTAGGCTTTTCTTCTTATTCGCTCCTCCGTTGATAAGTTTTACTGCTGTAAGCACTGCAATTGTGAAAGCTTTGCTGCTCTTGCTCCATGTGGGACAAAAAGCATAATCTCGTTGAGTATGGGCTTTCAGACCGCGCTTCCTGATTGGCTTTTCTCACCCAGACGTGACTCGGAGGAAAGATGAAAAAAGACCATTCCATCTTGTACGAAACAAGAGAGGCACAACGGCGACATTCTGTAATAAATTATCTCTGTTTCTATCTTTCTATCGTGGCTAGCATGAAACCAGGAATATCATCGGTCATAGCTTAGTTAACCAGTCACTAAGGATTTTGTCGCAGCGCAACATCAAATATTGACATTCTGGAGTAATTGGTCAATCTGCAAGCCCCTAGAACAGCGATATCCTCATTGTAAATTCAGGTTCAAAGTAACCATTTCGCCCCTACTGATCCCGTTAGCAATTGAAACGCGAAAACGTCGCTGATTAAAGATGCATCAGGAAGCGATGGAGCGTCCATTGGCGCCGCCACCAGTGCTGGCAACCACCAGCTGCCATGCGCCCTCCCTGAGCCATATCCATACTCGCGGCGGCGAGCGTCGCGACGCCAGTCGTCGTCGACGTGCGGACGCAAATAAACGCGATCTTGAGACCGACGCCGCCGCCGCCGCCTCCGACGACGTCGCGGCGCGTCGTGGTGGGCAGTGTGGTGCGCGATGTCCTAGCTTGTGCGTCGTGGGGCTACCCTCTGCAGCGGAATGACGTTCGATGCGGGACAATCCTTCATTTTGATACATTTACAACGCAAGGACCAAGTCTAGATCGAGAGCAAGCGACCAATCACCAAGGCGACGCTCTCCTCCACGTGCAAGAAGTAAGTGGGACGCAGATGGACGCGGCGAAGACAAAGTTCAAGGTGCGCACGCCGTCTGCGTCTTACGATTTGGCAACCGGTGGACATCGCATGATTATTATTACATTGCGAGCTAGGAGCATTCCATTAAAAATAGTCCGGCAAGGATCACGACGAGATCGGCTTCTTGGGAAGATGCATCAAAGAACATGTTGCTATAGCTACTGTCAATATCAATGCGAGAGGCGACTTTGCGCCATTGAAATCGGAGATTTATACGCGCTCATTTAATAGCGGGAAACAATTTGCCCGACATTCAAGAGGAACTGCAGAACATTAAAGCGGAAAGCTGGCGGCAGATTGTCGCAGCAATTGTCGCTTCCGAAGAGCAGCGAGCGCGTAACAGGATCAAAGACGCTGAAGATGGTGGTTGAGGAAGCGCGCACTAGATTTCCATATATTTCCCGCCCGACAAACTTTCGGAAATGCGATTCGTGTGCCCATCGCATTAGCTGCAAGTTCAATAATATTGAGTTGGAATTCAGATCGCAACTCCGGGATGACGTAATCGGAACTCGGCGATGACGTCACTTCAGTTTTTGCGGCCTTCCTCAGGTACTACTGGGTGTATCGCGATGATTAAAAGTGTTTCCTGTGGAGCGTTTAATTGCGCATCTGACTATAAAAGATTCATCTCTGTGTTCCTACTATTTCCTGCGGAAAATGAGTGCAATGACGCAATTGGAACTCGGCGATGTATTGTCCGCAGTTTTTGTAGCTTTCCTCAGGTACTACAGGGTGTATCGGGATGATTCAGAGTGTATTCTGTGGAGCGTTTAATTGCGCATCTGACAATAAAAGATTTATCTCTGTGTTCCTACTATTTCCTGCGGAAAATGAGTACAATGACGCGATTGGAACTCGGCGGTGTATTGTCCGCAGTTTTTGTAGCTTTCCTCAGGTACTACAGGGTGTATCGGGATGATTCAAAGTGTATCCTGTGGAGCGTTTAATTGCGCATCTGCCTATATAAGATTCATCCTCTATATACCTGCTATTTCCTCTCTAAATCAAGTGGAAAATTGCAATTATGTAATGGCGTTTGATGTGTCACAATGGAAATTAATTAGGGAAATAAAGAAGAGCAAAAACAGAGCAGCCATTTGGCAATTTATGCATTGATTTCATGTTGTTAAACAATACAAAAGCTGGAAAAAGACAATTTTGGATCATTTAATTACGTGGAAATTAATTTGCAGGGAAAATCAATGTTTAACAGATGCAGGAATGTGATGTGGAGTGATAAAATGCATTGCGAACCATTTGAATTCGTCTGTAATTGCACAGTAACAATTAGAATACTTGTCATGCCAACTGCAGCTCCATCTATGGACAATTTTGTTCATTATCCAAGATTGACTTTTCACATAATGTTCTTTGGAAATATGTGGAAAACAGCAGCGGTATGGGAATCAAGGACGAGAGAAAAACTACAAAAATGGCGTCCAAGGACAAATAGACGCACATAAATCTTGAGACTTAAGAAAGAAAAAAAGTAAGGCAAAATATATATATAGAAAAGTGAAAACAGAGAATACGGTAATTTCAGGTGACTAATCATGTGTTTTAAAGCAGGAATAAAGATAGACGGATGCTATTTATGTTAGGATCACCTTAAATTTGAGAAAATTTCAATTCGAATTCAACCTGGCCTGATTCCCAAACTATTAACTTCTAGGTGAATAAAAAGCAAGTTTTGCATTAAAAAAATGTTTCTAAGGCAATTCCTGCAAAGATCAACAAACAGAAACTTTAATATAGTTATTTATGAGGCTGAGGTTTCGGATCATTCCTTCTCCGAAATACCGATGGCGCCACAAGCACATTACAGTACAAAACTCAAATTAACGGTATTTAATGGCTGCCTTGTTGGATATTGTATATGTCAAACAATATTATGTCAGCTAGAGTCACAGAATATGCACGCAAGTAATACAGAATGCGTGTGGAAGCAATGAAAGATGTTTTCTTCTTTTCCGTGTTTCGAATATTGCAGTCTTAAGAATTTATTCTGATTTACAGCACCTTGGTCATTCTAGACGCGTAAAAATGTTCATAAATAATAAGAGACGCGAAGAGAAAATATTGCTGGCATTCGCAAGTTATTTACGACGCATTTTAAATAAATCAATTAAATTTCAACGTAATAGGAATGCAACGGTGGATTTCGAAGAGAGATTTTCATATTCGATCCGATTTATTATTAGATCTATTACAGTATTACACATTGATAGTCCAGCTCGTATTAAATCTATACGCGAATCTGTGATGTGCGCGTCACACATTTCTGTCTCAGAAAAATGCATTTTTTATGCCAGCAAGACTGCTAAAGACACTAATTCGTACTTCATCTGTAAGAAATGGTCAAAGATATATCTTAGAATCATGTATACTGCAATCTTATTACATTGTCAGCAAAACTTTCATAATTAAATCTTAATTTGAGCATTATATTAGCAAATATTGCCCTTTTCCTTTAGCTCGACAAATTGACATGCTATCAATCCTACATTGAGCATTATTGGCACTGAGATTAAGATAGAGAAGCCAGACAAAGAGAAAAGCGTCGTAGCGCGGGAAAAGCTTTTATTCTTTAGTGCGTCATAAAACTAGCTGCAAAGTGCTCTTCTACAGAAGAGCACGTTCACAATACAATATAATGGCGAAGTAAAGGCGCTTATAACGGATTTGATGGGTTTAGCCCTTCCGGGGGTTGGATGAGCGGGGGCACGATGTCATTTCATCGTCTTTACGGATGAAATGCATGCTAAATGCCTACTAAAGAGATTTATTCAATTGTTGACATTCTGAAATTTCCTCCCAAATAGTATTTCTCGTATGCTAATCGAAGGATTCTTCCGGATAATCGATGACGCCACTATATTTATGGAAACTACTAGAATTTTCGATAAAACTTCTTGTATAACAATGAACAGCAGGGTTTGACTTTTTTTAGACTTCCCAGAAAAGATTACAGAACATTTGCGAATTGTGCATGAATTTATTTATAGTTCTTTTATAAGCGACTACATCTGAGCTTAGTGGCAACAGAGTCGAAAAGTGGAGTAATTAGAGGATGAAAGCAAAGTACAAAGTTCACGCTGCAAATGGGGTACCGGTGGGAAAAACAGGAGCTAGGACGTGATGGCGGAAATAGCATTTCGCGATCGGATCGTTTCAATTCGCTTCATCACGCTGCCATGACATTCATAAACCATCGAATCTACAGCTATCTACAGCCATGCGCTGGGTGCGAGCTTTTGAGAGCCCATCATTGGGTTCCGATGTTTTGATTCGAAAGCACTCAACGTTTGAATGACGGGAATTGCTTGTGGATGGATGAAAACGTGGTCAATTTGTCGAACTTCACTCAACCATTCGTTTCGCCCACAATACGAATACAATTGGGTCATTGAGGTGATGATCAGAAGAAGCTCCCTCTGGTCTCTATTTCCTAGACCCTAGCATTAAACTCAGGTGTAGTTTGTGTTTAATATTGAAGGTGTTACTACTAAGGAAAGAAGGACAAGGTTATAAATGCAATTCAGGGATTCATTAATCTTTTTTTATTTAGATATCCTGGAAAAACCTACTTACGGGTGCCCTCTTAGCAGGATTATGTCGGACTCGTCCGAGGACGTTGGGGAGGTTTCGTTGTCCCTAATTCTAGGCTCCTTGACTTAAGATAACATGAGATGATAATTGATACAATGTGATCTTAGGACAACCGAATTGAGGTGAATAAATGTCTTATTATTGGCTTGCAACCAATATGGTGGAGGTCATGAAGCGCGTAGATGACGACATCTCCAAAAATACGAAAAGTGTGTTAAGTAACATGCTAATCAAGGCAATAGAATCGAGATAAAGTGGAAATTGATTGATGATTTCCTCCTTAGATTTGTGCATTCTCTAGTTAGTGTTTAGTTAGAAATATGTGTCGCGTTATTGCTTTGCAAAAGTAGCAATTTGGCACTTTAGCCTTTATCACAAATTGAGTCTAAAATGTATGCATTAAGCATAGTCTAATTATGCCACTTCAACTTTGCTTCCGCCTCATTTGGCAGTAGCCCAGAGGCGGAACCTTATCATATGTGCTCTAAGAGAAAAGCACCCACAAGATTTTACCATCCTGCCTTAAAGATGATTCGTAATTACGCGAAGCATCGAATTCGACGATGCTGCCAATTTGATTTTGCTGCTTCGACTTCTTGGAACTGGATTTTTCTGATTCAGTTAAAATAACAACCCATCCAATCACTTTGAGTCACTTTCGATTCTCGCTTCACTACAAATTATATCAAGATAATGAAAAAGAATGACCGACAATTAGAGTAATGGAGCAAAACTTAAGGGTTTGAGGTTTGAGAAAATGGAAGAAACAATATGAGAAGGAGCCTAACAATGCGATGAATTAATTAATACAGAACAAAGAGAACAAGGAGAAGGCTTTCATATAGTCTAGAATAGTTTAGATCTAACTTACAATTGGTTTCTAGTCTACGTTACTCTTTGACTAGCTATAGTTAAAATCATAAGTGTCGACAGCTTGTTGACTTAATTAAGGATTAAATTGAATGACAATGTCCATTACCACGTCATAAACAGTCGGAAAGTTGCAGCAGAATTGAAGTAATTCTGAAATGAAGCCAACCACATGGTTTCGGGACAAACCAATATGCAGCGTGACCAAACAGATATTTCTAATTTCCAATGAAATTGCAAATGAGTTTTGATCGCCGGACACAAAGCAGCTGCGGAAACTCGACCAGAATGAGGAAGCGGATCAATTTGAATCCTGCGATGAGACGCCGGACGTCCTGAGCAAGAACATCGTATTATTACTTGTTGATTCGTTTCCAGTATACTTTGCGGGTCACCCTCGACGTATCGACCCGGTTGTCATTAGCAGCAATGCGTGTTTCATTGCCACGTCTGCCTGGATTCGAACCTAGGCTATAGCTTTAAATTTGCATTCAATTCGAATTCGTACTCCAATGCAAATGTCTTCATTTCAACGAAAATCTTGTTGGGAAGCAAGCCAGTCCTCGAATATATTTAATGATGTTTCCTAAAATGAACGTAATTCATTTTTCTGCTATTGGAATCCAATAAGAATCAATGCTATTCTTCCATGACCAATTTCAGATTCACTAGATTATTCATGGCAGTTCTCTACTCCGGTTGCAATTTAATGAGGAAATGAGAATTGTTTTACTGTATTGTGCCACTTTCAGCAACGCTTCATAAGTTTACATTGGTTAAATGTGCTTATAGAGTGTTAATGTCGTTCCAGAGTGCTCTTTTTGCAAGTGCTGGCGGAAATCTTTATTTCCTCCATTCATAAACACGGCGAAAATAGGAACAGCGGGACTTCGAATTGCGCTTAATAGACCGTTGGCAATAAACAAATTTACGAGGTCCGCATGCGTTTATTTTGCAAAACTCTCGCAAATTGATCAACTGGAGTTTACGACAAGTGTCTGCCTCTCTTTCTTTCTCTAGGTTCTCACCGACTGGCGTCGCCGAGGGGCGGGCGCAACAACAGCCCCGAGTGCGCAGAAGTGCGCGGTGTGCGCGCATGCGCGTCTAGCTCGCGCATCAATGGGGTGAATGCGCTCGTAGATGTGTCGATGTCGAGGTCGACAGACGCGGCGCTCGAGTTCGCGATGTGTGCGGGCGGGCGAGCATGTATGTGATATTTCCGGCAGATGAAGTCGTTTATCTGTCCTACGGTCGTCTGATATACGTCCCGAGCGCAGGCGACGCGCCGCACCAGCAGCAGCAGCGCCATCTAGCGTCGTCAGCGCCGCCCCCTGTCGCCCGCCACTCGCAGTCGTCGTGCGCGTCGGCGCAGAGCGCACCGACGCTCCCCTTCCACAGCGACACCCCCCTTCGGCCCGAGCGCCGCCGCGCCAGCCGGACGAAGGTCAACGGCGACCTCTTCCAGCTGCAGGCACTCCGGAAGCCGCCCGATAAACGCCTGTCCTACTCCGACTTCCTGCCCGTCCACAAGTGCCTGAAACCGGACGCGACAGCGCCCAAGACGCCATCGGCCGGCAGGAAGACGCCTTCACCAGGTGACCCGGATGGCGGCTGTCAAACTAACGTCTACTAATCGAATGCGCATGCTGATTGATTACTTAGGGATGCTGCGCTTTCCTCCTTAGTCCTCTAGGTGTGGGGTTGCAGCCGCTGCGTCTATTTCAGTATACCTGCTCGTCTATAAATCGTCGCTTGGGCTAATTTTAAGTATGCCAGAACATGGCTTACACCTAGGACATGTAGTCATGTAGTTGCTAATCTAATGCGGTGACTCGACCGTGATAGTTTACTGAACCGGATACAACTGCCAATTGCTTTTTTCTAACTCTCATCTCTAACTGATAACTGCTCATACTTTGCCTTCCAGGAAGTAGAGTCTATTGATGAGTTTGCTGGATGGCGTTGCCAATGCAACCTATACAACCTTTGTTTGCTTCTTTTCGTAGATAAACCGTCGACCAAGAAGAAAGCGTTCATTCTGGGACGATCTCCGAAACCGGAGACCCGTCTCAAGCAGCAGCAGCAACGTCCCGAGAAGAAACACTCCGAGATTACGGCCATTAGCAGAGGTGGCTACCTAGAAAGGAAGATGGCCGCTGGTGTAGAAACGGCCACTTTGCGGGAGCTCACGCATCCCGGATACAATGAATCACTAAAGGGACATAATGCGGTCACGTTCAAATTGATCCGCACAGGTAAGCGCAACGGGACGGAAGCTGGATGGGCATTTCTGTCGCTTCCAATTGAGCCATCATTCCATTGCTGCATTTCCGGCGTGCTGTTGCCGAGCAGATGCGGATAAAATTAATTTCGGTTCCCGTTTCGGGGGCATACATCCTTCCTTGCCTGCGTATCGCATGCTTAACGTATCAGCATCAAGGATTGTCGGGATTCAAGTTCATATCTCCACATCTCCACCTCGAGTTGCAGTTCTAATTGCATTTCAACCATTCCAATCACAGGTTGCATAACGACCTCCGGAAGTGAGTGCAGACATTCGGAGCAATGGTTTGGAACATTCCATTGTTGTTCATATACGCAGTTTGCTTCCAATTGGAGCAGTCGAGAGAAAGTTTGCATTGTTACTTTTCGGCCGCCTACAACAACACTTTGTAAATAAGTTGCTGGGCTATAGAATTTCCGCTGCGCAATCAAAAAGTTTCATGATTTTCTAAATATTTCAGTTAGTATTGAATTTTTACGTGTCCTAAAAGTACCAGTAGGTTTAGAAGATTAACGTTTGGTTGAGAGCATGGATAAAAATTCATGGAAGCAGGAATAATGAATTTCAGATGGTACAAAAACGAAATTGATAAGAGTAGGTAAAGGAAATGATTACGGGTTTATGTAATGACCATTACACTGTTTTGACAATAAACAGAAAGGGATGTAGAACTAGCAAATCAATGGAGCGAATGGAAAAAGTCAACAAAGTTCACAGCACGTTTTACGTCTTTTCAATATACTGCAAAGCCGGAGAACATTGGTAGTGAAGAATTAGTATCAATATTGAAGTGTGTACCCACTTGCCAATAGAATTATCATGAAATTTGGAACCTTTGCGTACATTTCCCGGTCAATTTAAAGTTAGTGTATATTAAGCTTTTATATAAAATGCATATTTTCAACATATAGGTAGGAAAACAATATGAAACTAGCATTTAATAATAACTAGCTTTACACCCATTACGCTTGAGGACAGCAGTATCCATTTGGGAACTCTCCAGAACCCTTGTAATAACCCTTACTTTGATTTGGTTATTTCCTCCTTCTTTAGGTCTTCTACTACTTGTTTAATCAATTTTAGGCGTGGCCTGTCTAGTTTTCTTTGTCCGCCTGTATCCCAATCTCTAACCTAAACTATACTGAACTAAAACAATAGAAAACAAGAAATATTTGCTTAGATTGTTTTTAGTCACAATTAGCAGTAAGTATGTAATGGATACTGCATCAATACTTATTACTAGTCACTTTCGGACCTAATTTGAAATGAATCTGGGTCCTCGGATGATGCTGACGTGCTGATATGTACTGATGTTGTTATTAGACGTATCAGGCGACTAGGTCATAGCTCTAGGTCTCTCTCTATCACTCGCGCAAATGCAGCAGGAATCCGTCTACTTTTGGCACGCGGCCATTGCCAACTTGAGCAAGTGCGCCAAGATCATCCAAGCCATTTTGTCAATGCTGTCACGAGGATATTAGCATTAACCTTGATATGTATTTGCCAAACCTATTCTAATTTCAAAGGAGCGTGAGCGAGGACAATGCCTCCAATCTGCCCTATAGAGGACTAGAGAAATACAACCACATTTGCATAATCGGCATAAAAAATTACAAAGCAATAAAGGCGTAAACGTGATCACGATATGGATTTACAGAGGCTGAGTGCCGGAAGGCGCATGAATTTTACAAGAAATAAAAATTGCTGATGAAGTTCTATTGCAGGCAACTGGAACTATGTTCTATGCCAGTGATGGCGAACCTATGACACGCGCGTCAGTGCTGACACGCGAGCACGTTTTTGGCGACACGCGTCTTGGATGATTTTTATAAGTCTGTAACCCAGAGGTCGGCAACGTTTTTATGAAAAGGGCGCCATACTACATTAAAAATTCTTGGCGGGCGCCAAATATTCCATATATACACACAGGCAAACACACGACAGATAGGACATTCATTTTAAGCGAATTTTGCGCTCCAACTAAATGAAATTACGTCTCAAATGTTAGCGAAATTTTCAAATC
>JAOEHK010002137.1:0-15410 GCA_025447835.1 Labidoglobus nevermanni
TTTCTATTCAAGTTTCGTGAATGCGCCTAAATTTAAAAAAATAGTCCGTTTGCCTAGAATCCGGGCCTTACTTATTAAAATACACCCATACCTCGCCTTGCGTCGTATCGTTTTGCGTTGTTTCGAAGTTGCGTTGCTGCTTAATTAGTACTAATTTTCACTGTGCGTCGTAGATTTTCGCAGTTGCGTTGTTTTGGGTTCGAGTCTGTAATCTTTTTTCATATAGAAAATCTTAATTCACTTTGCGTCGTTTCGATTTGCGTCCCGTTTTTTTGGAACGTAACAACGCAAAGTGAGGTATGGGTGTATTGTCAGGCCCTTCATTTACATTTGCAAGGAGATATCGACGGAATTGAAATGTTTGAAGAAATTAAGATGTTGTTCCGCTTGATAAGGCAAACAAATAATTCTGCTTTAGATTCCATGAATTACATTTTAAAAAATAACCTCTCCGAAGCATATCCACATTTATTAATCGCATTGCAAATTATGTTAACTACGCCAGTAACAGTTGCTTCAGCAGAACGTAGTTTCTCGCGGTTAAAATTAATAACAGATTTTTTCATTTCTGGCGATTCTCCCAAATGAAAATGAACTAGTCAATTTAATCAATTTCGCTGATGTAATCAAAGATTACTTATTTTTTAAATTAATTATACCATATCTGTTCACAAATATTTTCTCTTTGCAATATATATATATACTATGGCTATACACCCTGAACGGGTTCAGCAGCTTCTATAAGCTCTCTAGATCCTTGCATTGCGGCGGATCAGCCCGCGTTCTTTCATTTATATTTCTTTGTAAGTTTCCTCCATTCCGTCCGGTTGTGCACTTTCTCTTGCCAGTTGGTGATTCCACACTTTTCTAGGTCTTGTTGCACCTGGTTCCTCCATGTTGACCTTGGTCTTCCTCTTTTCCGTTTGGGCCCTGGGTTCCAGTCCATTATGTATTCTCTTTGCAATATACAGTTTTATTGTGTAGCGAGGGCCCGCAATTTTTTTTAACCCGGCCCCGCAAAACGTTGCGCCGGCCCTGCCCTAAATACATGCTTTTTAAGGTGTAAAAAACGGCCCTTTTTGCTGTTTTTTACGTCCTAAATTCTCCTATCTATTAAAAATATATCACACATCGCAGAAGCGTTTTTCCCATGGCATTAATGCAGAGATGTATAAATATGTGATTTTTGCACGTGTGACTTTGTCCCGATGCGCACTCAACCTACCTTCTGCAACAAGTTGTGAATTTTGTCAACCGGCAGCACGGATTTGTACTTTTTTCCGCGCTGAAGAGCCTCCTGCGCCTCTTTGAGCGCCCATCGGTCAATCGGCTTGGGGAATGTGCTCTGCACCCGATCCTCGACATCCTGCAACAGCAATGGGCTAACATTAAGATAACGATAACGCTCTAGATCTCGATTCAGGTACGTTGTACACAATGTTTAACATACATTCAAGACAGAATGAGCAATAAAATGACGCGGAAAACCAGTTTTATAAGATAAAAACCCCTTTTATAAGAAGAAAAACACTTTCCAAAACTTCACTTTCATGCCCATATGAACAATGTTTGAGATTGGCGCGCGAAGAGCGAAGGTGTGCAGACGCGTGAAAGAGCTCTGAAACCAATTCCGTAATACGGAACGTATCGAGCATGAAATACTGATGCAAGGGATAACTCAGATAAAAGGCGAATATACGCGAGGAAGAAGAAGAGAGTTCATAAGGAGATAGCACAGGATTAGAAGACTTAGGGCAAGTAGTAAAAAGTGAGGTTACAAGAAAAGCTGAAATGGAAATGAAGAGAATAGAGGCAATGTTCCACACCTTAATGGAACAAATGAAGGAGATGAATGGAAGGATGGCGAGCTATGATAAGATAGTGAATGCGCTGAGAGCGGAAAATAAGGAAATAAGAGAGCAATTGGCTGAACAGAAAATACTGGCAGAGAGAGCGGAAAGGGAGAGAATCAGTAAAAATATAATAGTGAAGGATATGGAGGACAAAGAAGGAGAGACGAAGGAAGAAGTAAAGAATGAAGTGGAAAAGCTGGTCAGGATAATGGAAGTGAATGAGAATGTAATCAGCGAAGTAGAAGAAGTACACAGGATAGGAGGATTCAAGAAGAATGGCAAAAGAAATGTGATGGTAAAAATGGCAAGGAAAGATGGACATAATGAAGAAGACCAGTGCACTGAAAGGAACTAATATTTGGATTGACCAGGATTATACGGAGCAGGTAAGGGAGGAGAGGAGCAAGCTAATGGAGTTTATGCTGCAGGCAAGAAAGGCTGGAAGGAAGGCCTATTTGAAATTCAACAAACTGATAATTGGAAATAAAGCCTACCACGTAGATGACCTCGAAGAAGAGGCAACAAAAAACGGGAAGGAAAGGGAAGGCCAAGAAAGGATGAAAGGAGGACACCAGATGGTCACAAGAGCGGCGAGAGGAAAAGGGGAGAACAAGAATTAAACGAAATGCTAGCAAGGGAAGAAAAGGGGGAGGGAGAGAGGAGAAGATGGAGAATTCGAACGTGGAACGTAAGAAGTATACTATGTATATCTCGGAGTAGTCATAGGCAGCCAGGGAGAGATGGATTTAGAGATAAATCGGAGAATTGATAAAGCGACAAAGTTGTCAAGCCTTCGTTGGGAAAAGAGAAATAAGCAGGGAAACAAAAATTAAAGTGTACAAAGCGGTGTTCAAGTCGACGTTAATATACGGAGCAGAGTCATGGAATCTGGGAAGGAAGGAATTAAGTAAAATCCAGGCAATTGAAATGAAGTATTTGAGAAGGGTGAAAGGCATCACGAAAATTGACAGAATCAGAAATACCGATGTCAGAGAAGAACTGGGAGTGGAAGCGATAAGTAAGAACATTGAGGCAAGGAAACTAGGATGGTGGGGCCACCTAGTAAGAATGAACGAAGCGAGACAAGTTAAACAAGTGTGAGAGGCGAGAAGCATGAGCAGAGGAAGAGGCAGACCAAGGAAAACATGGAAGCAAAGTGTTGAAGAAATCATTGCGAAAAAGGGGATAACAGCAGAGGAAGCCAAGAGACTAGCGAGAAACAGGGAGGAGCGGAAAAGGTTCATACAAGAAAGTATAGCTATATGGAAATGGATTGTAAAGAACACCTACACCAACTAAGTTGGTAGAGGGTGAAATAGATATATAATAATAATAATGAACAATGTTTAACCTCCAAATTGTGAGTACAGTCGAAACGCATGGTTGCCTATGTCGCCGCACGTATCCACAATCATTTTAAGATTTTACCATAATTTCACGGTTTTAAGATTCGGCGGACAGTACCTTCAGTCGCGGCGCTTGAAATTAATCTTAATTATAATTATTATCTAATTCATCCAAATTTATCGAGTATAGAGAATGTTAAGTACATTCATTCCCAGATTTGGCATTTTGCAATGCGGTTAGAATATTCGTATAATATACATCGAAAAATTGACTAACTCTCCGCGTCTATCACCAAATATACATCGAAACGTTCAGGTAGCGCAATCGGATTGCCATTGTCCGCGAAAGACAGGGTTGTCCGGGTTCGACTCCCGGTGCCGAGTCAATTTTTCGATGTATATTATACGAAGATTCCTTAGTAACTTACTAGCGTCGGAGGAGTCC
The DNA here is from genome assembly GCA_025447835.1 of Labidoglobus nevermanni. Lineage (NCBI taxonomy): Eukaryota > Metazoa > Arthropoda > Insecta > Coleoptera > Staphylinidae > Labidoglobus > Labidoglobus nevermanni. Next base: position 3,645 of record JAOEHK010002137.1, read on the forward strand.
ATGCTATGAATTGATATATAGATAAAGCAAGACATTGGAAAAATCTCCAGTGGCACTAATTGCGAGTCCACCTACAAAGGAACTTGGATTTGTGAATAAATGTAAATGTCACAGTCTACTGCTCACAATTCCGGTAAACGTGCAATGGCCGTAACATCAGGTGGTTTAACAAGAGAAAACGTTAAACGTTTATGCCACTAAAGAGAATGCAGTAAAGAAAACTAAAAACAAAAGAAATCACTTTCAATTCGTTCCAATATTTCAACTGAAGTAAATTGAAATTGAAATTAACATTTTGGGCTTTTAATGAAGACGTATACGTCGCAATTCGCAAATTAAAAGGAAGTAGCACCTTGCAGGATAAACAGGATGCATGGAAACTTTATGTACAATATTTAATTTCATATTCTGTTTATCAAATATCAAATATGAGGGGCCTAATCAAAGGAAGAAATAATTAAGAATTAATTTTGCTTAATTTTGTGAAAAACATGTACTTAAATATGTTCTTATATTGCCGATATTCCACTGGAAACAATCAATTGCAAAATGAAAGACTACTTCGATCTTAAATTAATAATGGCCATTGCCTCTTAATACAATATCCCAGTAGATTATACGCAGTTCGTTTAGATAAACATAACTGTGAGAAACATTATGCAAGCGTGCAAATTTCAGAATACAAATAAGTAATTGTTTAGTAAGGTGATTCACACAGCGTAAATAAGTAGGCGATGAGAGAGAAGAATAAACCATGAACGCGGATTTTTGCGTTGTCATCAAATCTGCAATGAAGATAGTAATGTGGAATCGTCTTCATTTCGTTTAATATATACTCACAAAGTGAATTAAAAATCATAATTCCACTTTTATGGATAATCTGATATTGTCAATTGAATAAATGACGCATGATTATTTTTTAATACAAATCAACGCATGGAAAGTGTAAACTTGTTTCAATTAACACCCTGTATTATTGTTATTTATGTGCTTCAAAATTATGTAATTGCTCTTTATCGCGAAGTGAGGAGGATAGTTTACTGGGTTGCCTATAGTCACTACTGGTGAATGCGAAAAATCCAAAATTAGAACTGAATTATAAAGATCAGGAATAGCACTAAAATCTAATGACAGTTCTCATTCGGTGCGGAAATACGAATTTGCCCTACCATAATGGGGCCAAGCCTTCTAAGGACTCTTGAGTCTTACGAACAGAAACACTAAGAAATTAAAAGGGGCAACCATTTTATCAGTAATAGTGACAAACTGCACCAATTACGCAAAACAAGACACTATTAAGAATGAAATGTGTGCACATATTTCTTTGCCTGCATTCATAATTCAGATGTATACAGGCAGATTCGAGGTGGAAGAGATAAACTGTAGGTTCAGGAATAAATCAGGCTTTAGTATTAGTAATTGGGTAGAGAAAATTCTGCTGCCCCCTAAATAAGTTAATTCCATGTAGGTAAATGCACCAATTCTAAAATGGTTCCTCTATTATTAATTATCTAACCATAATTGACAGTATTTACGTATACCGATTATTTACATTTTGCCGCCCTCTAAATGTGCCGCCCAGTGCGGTCCGACCTACCCCACCCCCCACGCTAGGCTACTGAATGTTATTTAGACTAAAAGTAATATATTTGATGATGGAGTTATATCAAATTCATGTCGAGGGTGGAAAAACAACAAAACGTTACTTTGACAAATTGTAGTGGCGTTTTATTGGTATATTTAAGGGTGCAGTGTTTCGCATGAAATTGTCCACGACGTGAACATTGTACCGATTTAATTTATTTGATAAATGATTAATTTTTATTGCCGCGCCCTCACTCGTTATGCGGGCATTTTAGACTCTTGGCCAACGCAATTAGTACTGCACTTCGAAAAGCCCTCTTGGGATGGTTTCAGTGACATTATGTGTTAGAATGTTAGATAACGATTCTTGCCCTAGTACGGCTTGAATTTCTCCAGGATTCTGAATGTCCAGGCATTATCCTCTGGGAAATTAACAAATGTGTTTCAACCGCCAACACTTGTGCCTAATAATGCTAATTATTTGTTACGTAACAGAATGGTCGAAATAGATAAATGCTATTTTAAGAATAGTTCAACTTCATTATGATGTACAAATATTTCGGCAAATACATGAGAAATTGACACATTGCAATTGTTGGATATTCATTTTCACTTCGATTGTCGTCCATCATTCTCATTATAATATGGCAGATATTGAGTAATAGAGAGCAATCAATATGAGAAAATCCTATGAATTATACATTCGCCATTAGCACGTGCACGAAATATCATTCAGGCAATGCTTGTAGTCCATAAGAAGGATTAAATTTGAATAAATCAAACTTGCTGTATCATAAACAGAATATTATTCAATACTGAAATTTAATTGCAAGGAAATATCCGCTAAATGATAAGAATTCATAACAAGAACGTTGAAATCTTTCATTCTATTTCGAATTTATGGGAATAGATGAGCTTTTCATTTCAGTCTTGATTAAAATATATCAGGTCTAGTTATAATGGCACCGATAAATATGGATCCCAGAAATGTCGACAATAAATGGTAATCGAGATCTTGTTCTAAGTCAATATGGATATGCAATCCTTCCAGTCCATATTGAATGTGGCAGAAGACAATTGAGTGCATGCCGAATATCTATGGTAATAAATACGCCATTGCAATTCAAGATATGGCTTCCAATCTAAGGCGTTTGCCGTAATTCCAGCGGGTTTTAGTACCTGAATACAATGCTAATGCTAATTAATGAGACGCAGATGAATGAATTCTTGATTACCCGTGCTCATAATTTCGAATATGAATGCTTCGGAGCACTGTGAAATCCAATTTGGCAACCAAACTCGTTTTTGTTTCAGATATGACCCTCCACGCATTGCTTGTTCTTCTGAGTCTTCTCGGATGCCAAATTCACGCCCAACTGACATGTCCGACCATATGCCACTGCTTCCTAGACACCAAAGGGCGCAACACGATCGAATGCAAACGAGGAGGAATGAAAGGACCTATGCAGTTCACAAACATGTCAACATCTGTGCAAGTCCTGAAGATCACCGCGCCCGATGATAACATGAATGATTTATCTATGAATCCGGGCATTCGCTCCTATGTGAAATTGGAAGAAGTTCATATAACTAAGTCCAACATCCCCAATCTGGGCGATAAGTTTTTCGTTTTGAAACGCTTGGAGATACTGAATCTCACTCATAATAACATCACGCAACCCCTGCCAATGAACTTCATCGGTTTGTCCGGCTTGAAGGAACTCTATCTCGATGATAATCGCATTAGTTCACTTCCCAGCGAAGCCTTCCGTTATCTTGCCGAGTTGCGTTTGCTATCACTGCAAAAGAATCGCTTGAACCAAATGGCTCTCGGCACCTTTCGCGGCCTCAATAAGCTGAGAGTGCTCAAATTAAGCGGAAATTACTTGAAAGCTTTCAACGCGGATGTTTTCAAATATCTCAAGGTAGTCTTCCCATCTACAGTGGCCATGATGAGCTTGAATTATCAACGCTTCAATGGTTGTTACAGGAACTACGCTCCTTGGAATGTCGCGGTTGCCATCTGACGGCCATCAATCAGCATGTGATTGAGATTCTTCCGCTCCTCACCCACCTGGACTTCAGCGACAACGAAATTAAGGCGATAGACTCCAGTGACTTTGCAAACAACACGAATCTGCGCGTCCTCAAATTGGATAATAATCAAATACGCACCCTACCCGCTGATCTTTTGGCGACCAACACAGACCTAAGGCGATTGACCCTTTCAAGGAATCTGATCAGCTACATGGACGCAGACAGCTTTGCAAATTTGGCAAATCTGACGGAACTTGATGTGGCATTCAATAAACTGAATGAACTAGAACTCGATATCCTCGTGCCAATCATCGACACTTTGGAGCGACTCGTCCTTAGCGGCAACCATATTCCACTGAGTAATATCGAACAAGTGGTGCACAAATCAAATGTGAAAGATCTCCAGCTCGCTGAATGCGGTATTCAGCAACTGGACGAGATATTCGCGCCAGAATCGCTCGTTATCCTAAACCTGGCCAATAATCAATTGTCTCATCTGTCCAGCAGTGTCCTTCCCAGCAAGCTACGCGAACTCGATCTCACACGAAATCTCTTTCGTGGGCTACCCCAAGACGTCGTCAATCGCATTGAGCATATTCGATGCAAACTGGATAACAATCCCTGGTCCTGCGACTTGTGCCACATAATACCGATGCTCGAGCGGGCGAATACCTCGTCCTTGCTCTACAATGTCCGATGTGCGCTGCCCTACAACCAGCGCAATATTCTCTTGGGCGTCGTGCAACGTGAAAAGCTGAGTTGGTGCAATGCACCTGGATACGCATCCGATGAGATCAATTCTTTTCTAAATCGCGAGGATGGACGATTGGGCATTATTGCAGCGGGTGCGTCCCTGATGCTACTAATCCTGACCACGATTGCTATTCTGGCTGCATTGTGCTATTCTCGTCGATATGCTGCCAAGTACTATACGAACGAGGAGAAACGCGATGAAAAGGTATCAATCTTTGAAAAGCAATGCACGAGTACGCTTTTCGGGGAGGAATTGAGCTTCAAATTTCCGCTCGAAGTCGGTGATATGAAAATCTCAATCGCCACTATTGACGAGATCAAAAATGAACACGAACTGACTGCAACAGCGGGTACTTGACTTTATGTGGACGTGGTGTGAGAGTTTACAATATCTCGTGTCCAAGGAGCGCACAAAGTTTCGGCCAAAGATTACCGTAGCTGAGCAACAGTTGCGATTCATTTCTAAAGCATTTCGAATAAGACTAAGCCCATCCTTGCAAGTTCCAATAGATAATAAACTCTGAAACTGGATCACTGCCAATTGTAACATTTATACTGAACGAAACTTGATAAAAAATAGTTGATATTACTGTGTACAATATCGTCAATTACGAAAGACGCTACAGTTGAGAGGCCTAATAGTAATTAGAAATCTGATTCCAGAGACTTAATGTGTGCGAGAAATATGAAGAATTAGTGATTCTTTAAAAACACTGTGTTTATGTGTTGATATGTAAATCCTTTTGCTATTCTACAATATATTGTTTAAGCCAAGAGTGAGATTCGCTTTGGGATTATGCGTCAAATATTTATAAGAATATTTGCTCCGTTTCAATGTGCTGTGAAAGATAAGAATAATTTTTAAGCAACAACCTATTATCAGCTTAAGCTTAATGTCCTGATAATTGAAACTACTCCGTACAAAAGCAAGTCTGCTAAATTGATGTATTTTCAATCGAGTATAGACAATGTTAAGTACATTCATTCCCAGATTTGGAATTTTGCAATGCGGTTACAATTTTCGTATAATTGGAGAAGGATGTATTTTCAATCGTGGGAATAGCTCGGAAAACTGTTTCTATACAAAGGTGCACCTAGCTTACAGCGTGGTTCAACTAAACTTATCTTACACCAAGCTAACCTAAAACCCCTTTTTCGCGCCCACTCTACTGAGTGTCGCGAGATCCCATATACATGGTGGTACAACCTTAATTTTAACATTATTACATATTTTGTCTATAATTCACTCATGTAAATAACGAACAAAGGAAAGTGATTCTATTGAACAAAGTTGATATAGAAAATGATAATAATATACTATATGCATGTGACTTCTCTTGTTTCAAAATTCTGTACCTGAAACTCGATCCCTAGTATCTTGGCTCACTGAGGTCCTTGTATCAAGGTGAAAAATGTTCATTTCCTTCACAATCTGCAAGTTATTATGTGATTAATATTGAGGCTACATGAAATAGAAAATTTGAATCATGGAAACTGTTATTACTGCATGATAAATGACGAAATAAAGAAAAATGAAGCGGAATTGAAACATGTGAATATTTTCATGTCGTTATATATTCCCATCAGGTATTTTCGCTTTGATATCAGTTCACCGGAAATTATTCTCTTCGATGGAAATCACACTCTCTCAAAAATAAAATGTCCTCGGTACGTATTCCAGGTACACAAAATTTTAATGTTTAACACTGTCAGAACAGTTTGCTGTTGGAAATTTTAAAAGGTCAATTGAGATCCGAAAGGGCCATCAATCATCTACGACAAGTCAATTTCAGAATGTGCTTCTCACTCATTTACGCAAGCAACTTTGTCATTTTATCAACGGCCTATGATCGAACCGCCATTGGTTCAGAAATTATGGGACACGATTTCCGATCAGTGTTTTCAATTTTGGGAAAGTTTGATCGACTCCACTATAAATTGGTGCATAATGGGAAGCTTGATGCAGCATTCAAACCAGTTTTTATTTTCGAGTTAATATGCGTAAAACAAACCTGAATTTCAGCCTGAAAAATGGAATATTATTTAAACACCCGAGCATTTCAAATAAATTTAACAGTGCTATGATTTTTCCGCTCTGTTATTCCTCTAATCAAGTCGCTCTGTTTCAAGATAGGGCCATTTGTAAAGTGCAGCAAATCCTGGAGCAAAAATTGTAACCGAATCGTATAAAAGAGATACGAAATCTTCGGCATGTTATGCCGACGAAGGGAAATCTTCATTTGCATGGAACTAGGTCGACCAAGGTAAGATTTAAATATGTAAATACAGCTTTGCTCAGCGATTCGTTAAATCAATCTAATGCAGCAACTTGTGCTTCTTGAGCGAATCTGACAAGGAGTGATCTGCAAGTTTACTTTAATTTATTTAAGGTGTGACTTGATTTATGGGCCTCGTCCTCGTTGTAAGAACGCAGCAATGTTTCTTCCTTGCTTTCGCTATTTTGCCGCATCCATTTGTATTCTTACCATTTCCAGACTTTTCTCGCGGTTATTTGGCGAGCATAAAAACTTGTAGCACTTTAGGTTTATTAGCCAAAAAACATTCAGCGGGCTGAAGTTGGGGAAAATTAATAATTAATCACGACGTAATCAAATTCTGAGCAAGTACAAATAGCAACTCTACAAAGTAATCGTATCGGGGCAAATATTGTCGATATTCGACAAGTAATACAACCCTTACAATTCTCCGGAGAAAATCCAAAAGGTAAGTCTTGCGCTATAAATTCACCTATCGTAAACCAACGCCCTTCGTCTCAATATACACAAACAATAAACCGACATCCTCGACCAGCACGCTATGCAATTGTTACTTCTTTATTATCCTCAAGAGTTTCAAGCGTTACTATTCACCTATAGATAAATACAATAGAATATAGAAATCTGAAATTTGTAGATTTTTGATGTAAATTTGGCTTGTGCTGACGATTGAGGTCGATTGTGTATTGAGAAATAAAGACAACAACCCTTTTGAATGCCATTTGCTTGGCCATCGAGAAACGCGGACGTGAGCGATAAAACGAATGATATACGATGGTGATAAAAGATGAAACTGCTCGTCTTCGTGCTCTTATCCATATTCGTTGGAAAATACAAGAGAGAGAGATATATAATATGATTTAATGTGTGAAAAGCGACGTTTTTACAGGCTTTCCCATGTTCCTCTCACCGGCATTTCGTAACGAATACTTAATACCCAGCAAGGAATGACGAGTTAAACCCGAAACAGGAAATTCAAACCGAAACGAGTAATACGTTATTTGATTTATGTAGATCTCGAAACACTCATGATCAATTGCACTTAAAACTTTGCAATAAGTTTGCTCAAGTCTGCGACTAATTTTTAATCAATTCTATTATATGCTTTTATATTTTCCGTTGTTTGAAAATGGCAACGCAGCAGCGTTGACATTATGATTCACTGGGCAATAATCAGAGAAGCAATTCACGGAGAGACAGCAAGGGAGAATAGATCGATGGGAAACTGTTAGATTCTACGATCACGAATTGTTTTCACGTCGTCTGCGAATGGCCTAATGGAGGAAATGCCCGCAAGTTGACCACAAGTTGCGATACACGACGTCCACACATTTTCCATTACAGCTAAATTATTATCTTATATAACTTGGGCTGTTTCACCTTGTTACTGACGATTACGCAGCGAATATTTAGAATACGGTCCTTTTGCACATGATGCACATTGTCCCGCCAAATACTCAACGACAATGACTGTAACAAGTTCGAAAGTTGAGAACGCTGTTTTCGTGCTTGAAAATTCCTTCGTATCGTGCACACAAAAAGAAATAAAAAGCCACTTCTTCAAGTTCGCAAACTCTTTTCTTACAAACGTCATATTAATAAAATGGATGCCTATGTTGGTCATTTTAACTGAATTACAAATAATTGAGAATCAAGGAGAAAGCAATTTGGTCCATGGCCAAAACTAATCGATGTATTTATTTAGTTCTTATTGCAAGCATAATATTAATGAGCATCTGCGTTTTTGGCTGCAAACTTAGAACATTTGGAACGCTCTTTCGCTTTCTTATGGCAATCGTAAATTATATAATACGGTACGTTGAAGTAATAAGATAGTGATTATCTCTGAAGTTGCTCCAAATTCAAGACGTCATCATTCCAATCCCATTTGCAACATTCTTGCAAGAAGAATTGATTCATGTCTGAGTGCAAATCGTATTTACGTCTACTCTAAGCTAAACGATGGGATGTTGAAAACAGAATGAAGAGACTCGCAATTAAGTTTATGGACTTTAATATGCTAGATTCCAAGAAGTCGTCGTTAAAAATTTAACGATGAATTGTTCGAGGCACTTTAGTTTTTTTGCAATTTCTTCTTTGTACCTGCTCACAATCTGGGCAATAAAATTATGAAAGAGATTATAAAGACAGAGAATCTGAGTGCCTGGAGGTAGTCGCAGCGAGAATAACAAGCTATATTTATCAATGTAAAAGCGGAGTGCAACAATTTGCGTGTAAAATCAGTGCACATGCAAGTTTGATAAATGTCTGTTTGGTTTTGAGGTCTGCACAGTAGCGGTTGCAAGATAAGGAATTACATTTGCAGAATTTTGACATCAAAGTATTAATTAACATCCAGCATTTATTTATCACCATTCCGAATGTTTTTGATTCATGTCTTTGTATTAACTTATGAAATTTCAGTTAAATTGTCACTTTTCCATATAGCTTTTGTAGGGACTGCAGTTGGCAGCCCTGTCTTTTAATCTGGCTATGCTGGTCGGTACAGTTGCTGGCAAAATCTTCTTCTCTTGTATACTAATTCGGAAATTATCATTGCCAATCCTTGCTTATACAACACTTTCAATCATGAATCAAAAGTAGCATTTTAAGTCAATTGGAAAAGCGAAGAAACCAATATATTTTGATAATGATGAAAGTTATGGAAAATCAATCAATCAATCAATCTATCAATCTGCGTTAATTTTTCGTTGTAATATGCTTTGAGGATCACAACTTCATTAATCTTTAATTATTAGCTAATATAAATAAAAAGATGACGCAAACGATCGAGGCAAACATTGCCAACAGTTTTAGCTTGGAATTGCACACATTTCAGCATCCCATTGTTAGAGGGTTAATTGAATTATTGTGGTATGAATAGCATCGAAGGCAATCTTTGGTAATATTGCAGTTTTCCAATTTACTATTCTCATTTACCGAATGCTGACCACGCTTCAATTCGTGTCGAGCACAGCAATTAAATTCTCGATGCACTCGCTTTTCGAAGTGGTAAAAGAATTTTGGTATTTTATTGCGTATGCTTCCTGCTATTCCATCAATAACTGCGGTTGCATATAATTGTGATAAACGAGGGACTTCCTTCCTTTCCGATTGATTAAGAATGAAGCGCAATTAGTGATCGAGTAAATTCTCTGATAAAACAAAACGAGGAGAAGGCAACAACAACCAAATGGAAATATTTGAATGTTATTGATAGACAGCAAAAATTTTATAGCATTACTTCTGTTTTGTGCCAATTTAGTTTTTTCCTCCAGGTTCCAATATCTGTTGTGTAAATGTTAAAAATGTCAACAAAGTTGAAAATTGCAGCTTCTGTGAGGACATGCTCGTTCATTTTGGAATCCGTTGTCAAAAACATCACCCGTATTCCCCATTTTATGTATTTCATGTAAAGGAATAATTAAATATGGAATTGTGAATGTTGCGAAAATCTTCATCTATTAAGCCAATTGCTCTTCATTATTTGCTCAGTGGCATAATTAATTAGAAGATGTTAGCATATATGATACGAAAAATGGTCCCCCGAGGCAGTAATCCCGCCATTATTGTTTGATGTTTCAACGCCAAATGTCAAGGACACTCCATTTACTTTTTACAATTTCGAATTTCACATCGAATATCTGCAAGCTATTTATTAGGATAGAATCGAACTTTAGTAATAAGTTTAATAATGCAAGAGTATCCTCTCTAAAATTTATTAATTTTAACGACCACAATAATTAATTATTAATTCACTATGTTTAGTCCCCATTAGGCGTTGGAATATAGTTAATCAACAAATCTTTATAGTGAACCGAGTTAATTACCATCGGTAAAGGGATTCAAGTGAATTTGCATAAATAAATACCGCATTGAGGGCGAATCTAGGAAACGAATTCTGAATAAGCGCACGGGCAAGCTGCCATCATCCCTTAAATAATACTATTGCGTACGTCGTACCTTTCGGCCTTGCGCCCTGGCAGTGATCCTAAATCTGTGCGTTATTTATGAACCTTTCAATGTTTCATCGTGATTCGTGGGTGAATGTTGCATATCTCCACCAAGCCGACGATCTGAAATCGAACATCCAGCCCGAATTTGTTGCAGTGACTGCGAGTTTCATACAAATAATCTGTTTACTCAATCCCAGCAACACTCAGTTCACGATAATCAATTTGGCGGGAGGCAGGATTCTTGCATGGATTTATGTGGAAGGATTACGATGGCAATTCAATAACGAAGGACATTTGTATGTACGGGCAGGCAACAGGACAAGTTTACTCTCGTCCCTTGTCGCGGTTAGTAATCCTTGGTGAATATCAATTAATTGCAAGGCAGTTCCTTAATTGCTCACAGACATTTATCAATATAAAATTCATTTGTTTTTTTATTCTTTCGGAAATTAATCGCTATCAATCAACTCACCTATCCGTCCTACTATTGTTATTAGATTTCTATCGTGATTATATTCGAAAGTAGATATTGATAGCACGGGTAATTGCATGGAAGAGGAATAAAAGCAATTCATTTATAATAACCAATAGATTGATTTACTGAATGTAGTCGGGGTTCTTTTCGTTTATTTATAAGTACAATGAAATGAAATTTTCAAGAGAATACAGGAAAAGAGCATTTTTACGCTCCAGCCGAGACTTCTATAGAACTTATCGAAACAAATAATAAACAAATGTAGGACTCAATATTCATAAGCTTTCAAAAGTCAACATCAGCCTTTCCAAAGGAGAAACCAATTAAATAAACACCTGGAAAATTCAACTGGTAATTGTGTTTCTAGTTTTTGTACAAGCAAATTTTGCTCTCCAACTAAATGAAATTACATCTCGAATGTTAGCGAAATCTTCAAATCGTCAAATGAAACCAAATCATAATCTGGATAGAAAAGAGGAAAAAGCACTGCTGTTGAGCTACTCGATTCACTTAACTGTGCAGAAGAGGAAGGAAGGAATGGCCAATGGCAGGCGATCATGTTGGTCGAGGATTGCATCTCGGCACTACATGTCTCTGTGATACCTAGAACCGAAGTCTAACCGAAGCCGAAGCCACTGCCCGGTTAGGCAAGCACAGAAGATCATGCTGGTCGAGGTATGCGTCT
>JAOEHK010002148.1:0-15406 GCA_025447835.1 Labidoglobus nevermanni
TCGTGCATGTGGCCGGCACGCTGTCGCCACAGTATCCGGGACGGTCGTGCCTGTGGCCGACACGTGTGTCGCCACACATCTATTTCAGGTTGGATATAAAGGATCATCCTGCGATTGAACTTTAAACAATTTATAATTGCATCGTAAGCCAATGGAGAGACAAGAAGTGGCTGATTCACCACAGAATCAAAGTTCACCATTAATCGTTCCCTAGGCCATTTATTTATCTGCCTTCAATGATTGCTTCCTCGCAGTTCATTGAGTTGAAACGAAATGTGGGAAAGTTTGGAAATCGATAAGAAATAAATGCTCAAAGAAGTTGCAACGATATACAAGCAAACGTGATACAAGAACAAGTATTCATGTGTATCATACACAAATGGTAATTGAAGACCTGTGACTTTCCGTAATTCTTCTTTAGTGAGGAGTATGAGCTCTTTAGCTCTTTGTCTGATTGGCGACCTGTCATCATATATTTCCTCCTGTATCCTCGCCACACCACGCAGCTAAGTAAGAGCAATTCCGATATCAAATTGAGCATGCTTTTCTTCAATTTGTAATAGAAATGACCTTGTTATACCTAAGAGCAAGCCACAAAATCCGAGAAGAAAAATAGAGAAAGTAGAACTCTCGCAGTTCTTCTACTCTTTTTATACCTGTGATGCCTTGAAGACTGAAATCATTTCATCAACAAGCCATCAGTTCTGAAGTAAAAGATTGATGTCATTCAATGCTGGTGCCTTGCCGACTTCTTCAAACTGCTGGTTTATACGCTAAGAAAGCAGCAAAAAAAGAGAGCTATAATTAGTATTGGAATCTACTTGCAAGTCACTTGACCGGGCCTACCAACAGGCTTATTGTGGCCTTATTTGGGCCTCAAACTGCTAGTTGGCTGCTCATGCACCCAATTAAGTGATGCGTGTTTTATCATTTCCGTTATGTAAATAATCTTTTCAAGTTATAATTAAATTTCATCGCCGTTGTTAAGGCCTAAAGCAAACAGGAACAAAACTAGAGCTACAGCCATTCGAGGGATGCATTATTGAAACAGACCCAGCCAAAATTGGAGTTGCATGAGTATGTGAGTTCTGCATTGTTTCTAGTACGATTATTATTAAATAAACGAAGGAACATTTTAAAATAGGCATACTTGTGGTCAGAAGAGAACTTCAATTAAGCTACAAGTTTGAGATGTGAGAATCTGAAATGCTATGAGATTATTATAGCCCAAGGAACCCTTCATCGAAGATATTTATGAGGGTACAAGAATTATAATTGAATGCTACAATTTAAATGGCATTTGCATTGTAACCATGAAAGCTTTTGACGAGATTTCACGAGGTTGTAAATGAAGTGCACCAGATTTAATTGTTTCAGTAATAGTTTGTGTCATTTATGTTGTTGGTAGCATCGTTGCTTATAGCAGGGGATGTTTGGGATTGATTATGAAAGCCATCAATGTTTCCAAGGGTTTAATTTGGCTGAAAATAGCCGTTCTAATTCATGGCTACACCCCCTTCGACTCGTTTCCATTGCAATTTCCAGGATACGTAATTACTATTGGCGAATATACAATAGTTAGACGAAAGTACTTTCTTGCAACTTTTTTCAATTAATAATATCGAAGTTGTTAGAGAACCGAACCAGTTGTCAATTACCAAAGAGATTTTCTCTCCAAAAACTTCTTATTGGATCACCTTATTCATTAAAGAGTATCATTTTGGTTGAGATATTGATACCATTTGATCTTTGACCAGTAATCCATGTCTTAAGGTCCTCTTCGAGCTACGGTCACTTTGGTTGTAGACCTCCATGATACTAGAAGAAGTGATCTTACATACTAGCAAGGATTTGACCCCTATCAGAATCTGCAAAGGGGTATAAGGTTTGGGACTAAGTTATGACCGAGGTTGTTATATCAAACTTGATGGATGAGATTGACGACGATCTGGTCTATGAAAAAAGTGATGAAAGGTCTGTTGTTGATATAAAAAGAGGAGAGTACTGAGCCTGAAAAAGTTGTTCGCAGTATGTTCTTTCCCGAATAGGCAGTAGGGTTCAAACCTGAATACAAAATTGTGTAACATAAGGTCAATTCTTGGGGTAACATATTTTGTGTATATTCCATAATGGTTTGCAACCTAAATGTTCTAAATTTTAGTTTTAAAATAGGTTTGAGTCTTTTAGGCAATGTGCAGAATGTAATAAGTCCAAATTAGAAAAAATATTTCAAATTTTGTTAAACACTGGTCAATTTTCATTGAATTATAAAATTACTATGGAAGCTGCTGTTATTAATTCTACAGAGTTAAATGGTGTGGAAATTAAACGTTGTCAGATTGTATAAATTTTACATGGAAATATAAATAGGATACCTAGGAATCCACAATATTAAAATTTATAATTAATGATTTCCCAATGCGTAAATCATCGTGCTTATTAACTAAACATTTAATTCGTCAACGTTATTAGGAAACGTTTGTAATTTGCATTTTCAATGTAATTCTTTGCAATTAGCCAAGGTATGTTTACGCACATACCGGAATATTATCGGAATTTTATGCAATTCCAAAACTAGAAACGCCGTAGTGACAGCTGTAGAATGCGCAATGGACGATAGAATCTCTGTTAGCAGAGTTTTATAGCTGAACAAGTATCCGCGCGCCTAAATGTTCACGCTTAAACTTAATGGAAGTGAATTGAATGACCCAATGCAGAGATGACCAACGAAAAGCACCACAGGGATATAACCACAAAGAAGCATTAACAGTGTAATTGTGCTTCTTAATATAATGCATATCACACCTTGAATACCACTTTTGAATTGATTTGCCCATTGCATTCACCTCATGACTCTGGGCCTGCAAAATTGCTCAGCACTTGCATCAGAAATTATGTTTCGGGTAATAATTGCGAGTATTGTAGTTGTAGATCTATACGGCTCGCAGGACGAACAAGAACGGGTAATATCCTATGTTGGGGAATACCTGATGTTTCGGACAAGCGCGGGAATACCCATCTTTCGTGACGGTATCCAGGGTATACCCCATGCTTGTCCGCCAACTATCTACGAGATGACCCATGAACAGTCATTAGCTTTACTCTTGCGTAAACCCCTAATCATATTTCGTAGACCCCCAATTTCTTATTTCGTTGTCGTAGACCCCCTGCAAGTCGATATCGACCACTTTGGGAATCACTGATCTAGTGGGTAAGGATCACCAGGGTGTTCTCTGTGGGTACCCGCTGTTAAGTCAGGGATAGCATGGGTTTTCCATTAAGAGGAAACGAATAACCTTGGGTATACCCACGGGTATTCCCCGAACTAGTTCCGCGCTGTATTGACATAGTTTAAAAGTGACCCGCGAGTTCATTTGGTTTGGCCGTCCCTGATCTATACCATGTAAAAATAATAGGGCAAATATGTGTAACGGAATTAGTGAAGTACAGAGAAATTTAGGATGCAATAGAATGCAGAATGTACATAAGAGGTTCATAGTATAGCTGTTCAATTAAGCATTAGTTACGATCGCACGGTCCTCAAGACGAGCATGGAGGAACATTATGGACAAGTCTCAACTTTTCACATTTCGCAGTTTATGCGACAGCTTTAACCGTCATATTTGCAGTAATCGCTTGCATGGACGAGCTACAGAGGTGCATTGTGACAGTCGTGAATTGCAGATGTGCGATTACCCATTCCCTCTGCACATTCCATCTTGTATCGGTTGCCTTCTGGCTGCAGTCTGCAAGCGCGGGATGCACCTGAGTACAAGCGTCGTAATGACTTTATTTCTGCCGTAGAGCACTGTATTCTGGGGCATTGTAAAGGCCGGTTTCTTCGCTTCGTGACAATAAACGCATAAAATTGTTGGCGAGATTATGGCGATGATGACTGGGGTAAAGTGAGGAGCACATTCATGTCGATGTTGTTGAACGTCCTCTGTATGACTTGTAGATGTGCGCTTCAAATTATTTCTATGATCGGCATTAAATTGACGATTTTATGGTGTTCTATGCACAGGCGTGCTCTACATGAATAGATAATTTCCCACCACGCGATTCTACAAGCTTTGAAAGCAAAGTAAACAAATTTATTGAACCAGAATCACATTTTGTAGAATCACATGGTAATATAGTTTTATTAAACAGGTATCAATTTCATTGAACTATTACTCATGATAATCAGGGAAGTATTTTGGTTGCCAAACTTTATTAAAAGCGAAGCAAATTGTAAGCGACATTGGAATGGACTTGGTGGAAATACAAAATAAATAAAATCACGAGGACATGAGTTGAGAAACAAGAAGAAGCTCACGCTAACTTATATTAAGCACTTCTTGGTGCTTTATTTTTAGAGCACAACTTGTTTTTGACATAAATGGGCAAGTACCTGGAAAGCATTTTTAGATCACATTCAAAGGTAATCTACTTGTCTTTTCTTATGAAGTAGCAGCCAGAAAACAAGCACATCAGTTTGGGTTCTTTTTTTTCGTGGAAGGCGAGGTACTGCAAGCGCAGTCGTTCTTTCCTACCCCTTCAGTCAGGTAATATGGCTGGCAAACTCCAGGATTTTGCTTCGGGGCAGGACAGTACATGCCTCATTTTAAGCTGTTAAAGATGGGTTAAAGATGGGTAGGCGCATAGAACATGGTTAGACGCCTCATGGTCCTCCATGCAACCCCGGCATCAAGCACTATGCCGATTCTGCTCAGATGCTGATTCGTGTGGAAGTGTACTGTAAGTAATCCAGTGAGGGTCCTGACTTGTTGCCGACCCAGGCTAAAGAAAAGGGGTGAGGTTGGACACACAAGCCCGAAGGCATTTAGAAGCCTTCTATCTCTCATCGTGCTACTGGATTTTAAGGGACGCATTACTCAGACCCACTAAGGGTGGGTTAATTGCATCCTCGTTACCTTCTTCCTTACTTGAAATCCGGATTTTAATTTGAGGCCATCTCGGACAATGCCAGGGTTATTTTCTCTAGGATATGTATAAATGTATAAATTGGTATATTCTTTGTATGAGTATAACGAAGTCTGTTGCCTTCGCATTTGGTATGGTATCTTGTAGAGTTGGCTTGAATAAAATGTTTAATAATCGCTTTTTGTATTCACCTGGCGGCAATAAAGTTATACTCGCCTTCCATTGAGCAGTTGCATGTGCGAAGAATGCTCAATTTATATAACATACCCATCCACAGAATGTGCAGCCCAGTCAAGAACAAAACACGTGAAACATGCAACAATTTATTGTTATAAGCGACTGGGATGTGTGCCTACACGATATGTGTCCGCCGCTTGTCAGTTGCAAATGAAATAAAATCAAATCGTCGACCTGAAGCACACCAGCAATGTGTATTACAAAGAGCTAATAAAAGGCGACAATTTGCATAGGTCACTGTGATGAAAAGATGAGAAACAGAAGGCATACATCCAGTTACAATACAATCTGTTTCATTATGAGTTGCGGATTCAATCTGCACATGAATTGCTTTCGCGAAATAACCGAAGGTTCTGTTTAAAGCCTGACCATTTACAGCATTCTATCAGGTAATTGTCATTGTAGAATGCGGCAAACGTTTGGCGTTTGTTGTTATTTGCTTGTTGCATTCAACACAATCATAAAATTGCGAAACACTTGAAATTTCACGATTATGAAACGTCAAAAGGGCGAGGCTTTAATTTAATTGCTTTAGCATTTGGTATAGCATGCAATCTCAATAATAGCCGCTTTAAACAAGAATAATAATGTATGATACAATATAATTATATATTACTGCTGCCTATAAACTCGTTCTAATAGTTGGAGGAGAGTTTTATCTTATGATAACTGCTGGTTATTAAAACACATCTAATCCAGACTTTTTTAAAGTGGATACCGCGAAATTTTCGGGCTTTTCGTTATACTTTTATTAGGGTAAAACTCGTGTTTGTCTTTTAGCGGTATGTTGCCAATTTCTGGCCTAGGTACAATGGAGAAACCCGGAAAATATATCTGTATAAAATGAACACCAGGCTATGGAAATATCGGGGCAACATCAGCGGTTATCCCTATATCTGAGACCTACCCTACCTGCGGCCTATCACAAGAATACAGGAGGAATTATATTATGGTATGGGAACACGCCGCCCACTGGCAGGATTCTGCTAGGTGCAGGCATACTAAACTGTCCCAGTCGCTATCTGCACTAAGTGCTAAAGGAGAAGTATGAGAGGTCATGGACCTCCTTTCTGGACAATCCCTTCAATTACCAATATTGTAATTTGGGACTAGTGGACTCATCGACTTGCCTAGAATGCGACTGGGAGGGGGGGTCAAATAGACCTTTGTGGCTTTGGTGCTCTGGACGTAATGTGCTCACAGACCCCAATATTAAAAGAAAAAAAGCACGGAGAATGTCTGGAGTTTATTGATATGTTCGAGGATGTGAATTGTGAATGGGAAATCAATGTTCCTTGAACATTCATTTTCAGTCATTGCCAATGACGCTTTTACATTTACAGGTGGCCGTAAAACTTTGTGGAAACAAACGGTTAGGTGAATAGCCAATGGAAACTTGAAAATAGCAATTTAATCCCCCCAACGTTGGCAGACAAAGCCGAATTGAAACGGAGAATCCCGTGCATAAATGAAGCTTGGATTTAAAATTCATTGACGTCGTGTTACAATAGCTGGACGATGTTATTAATTTAGACAAACGCAGCACTGGTGTGGAAGTCGAGTTGTAGAAGAATTAATGCGGATAGACTGGGATTGACTTGACACATTCAGGGCGCGACCGTTTTATGAGGACGAAGGTGGAAAGGTGAATTTAGTACTCACAATCAAGTTTGAAATACCTTATGGAACATCCCAGCATGTTTGTGTTCAGTTAATGTTTAACAGGCCTACTCGAATGTCATACATGCTTGCGAACTTTAACTATTTGTTGGAGAGCGTTTTGATACACGTAGCACATATGCCCTACCATTTAGGCACATTGTACAGCCTCCTTGTACGGCCTGTTAGGTTTTGGAAGAGAACCACATCAGCCATTTCAGATGTCGTACTGTCTACTCTCTACTGGCCGCTCGGTAGTCAACGGTAATGCTCTGCCAGAGATTGAACCCAAGTTACTAGACTCGTGGGTCATCTGTGCGCCTAGGATTCTGAATTTAAACAGGAAAAGCAGAGGGAACCCGACATTTACCTTGGCAATGATGGTGAGTCAAGGAAACAATGGCCGAAAGTAAAGTAATTTGCAAATAGCGAAGAAAAAATGGGAAACAGAAATAACTCGACTGCGTAAGCTTGAAATACGATACCAATAAATACGGATTTATAGTTAAAGCCAACGGCGTCCGTTTACATTCATATGGATATTTATTTGGCGTTTGCTTTACTCTGAAAGATCTCTTCGCGAAACGCCTATAAACACGGTCTGTTTGGATTTTTCGTTAGGGAACACGTTTTATGTTACACTTTCCATTGGCGCTTTGAATTATTTCCGTTGGCTTTAAAACCTCAGGCAGACCATAAGAATACCACTGACGGTGACAGCGAGATCAATAAATAAGTAATCAATAAATACATATTAATGCTTTTAAGCTTCGCGCCCGTCGTCTATATTGACGCTGAATGGCTTAGATTATTTTGAAAATACCTGCATCGAAAATCTAACATTAGCCTAGTTGACTCAATCTGACTCTCACGTTGCCTTGAGCTATGTGTCGTTATCTCCATCGAAAATACACATTACATGTATCCATTTATCTTATGATTTTTCGCTTAGGCTTTCAATTAATTATTCTGGCATCTGGTTACCAACGTCTGCGATAGTCAAATTTAGTTTAACCCAACTAACACTTGGATGCATTTGTAGTGGAGACTTCTCTGAACAGATATGCAATTACAACTTCATTTGAAGTCTTGTTGTGGGAATGTCGTTGATGGTTGATGTGTAACTATGCATTGTTGTGCATGTAGAAAATTGCTAGCTTTACCCGAATTACCTCGGATTTAACGTCTCCGCGTCTAGAATCTTCATTCTGAAACTGGTCATAGCCGGATAGAAACATGGAGGATTCAGAGTCGACTCGTCCTCCTCTAGGCACCCTTGGATAAAGCAATGCAATGCTGATCAAGCGATAGTGTTTGCTCAGACAGCAGTGATCTGTATATAAACCTATGGTCCTGAGTTGTACACGGCCCAGACTTATCAGGTTGTGGGTTGTGGGTGTAGTAGTAGTGGTCTCTCTTGCCTGGGCGCATCTAGCAACCTTCCACACCCCTTATAAAGGAACAGGTTTGTTTTTCTTAGTTTTCTCTAACGTTACTCAAGATATCAAGTATATATCCCATATTTTAACATATAATGTCTAAAGATGTATAATTATGAAGGTTTACAATGTACATGTATTAAATAGAACAAATAGCAACGAATAGCAGACTAACTAACAATTCAGCAATGATAGAGGATATTCTGATTGCAAGCGGATTGAGTCGGAACTATACCAAATCTAATGTAGTTTTCGTATCTGTTTAGTGTAGCGCAAACTTAACGCTTCGGTGCAAATTCGTATAATGAATGCATTGCAATGGATCAGTCTCGGTGAACGCTTAATCACAATAGGTTCATCACCACGTGATGATGTAATCAAGATGTGTTATTGCAGTATGTAAATACGCCAAGGGATGCACTAAACATTCATAATTTAAATGCAATAAAATTGCCGAAATTTATTCAAAAGATTTCTGCTTCTTATTTCTGCAAAGATCATAAAAGCGGTAAACTTTAGGCGCAACGTCAGGGCTATAAGGTACTGGTAACATCAATTTCTAAGCGCTCTCGGTAACGTAGATTACCCACGAGCCTAGTGACTTGGGTTCAATCCCTGGCACAGCGGTACTAATTAAGTCTTAGTACTTGTGCTCCGTGAATGTTAATTTCCAATTTGAACCGAGACTGAAATAGATTAAGATCCGAAACTAAGAAAGAGTAAATACACAAAAGGAAGATGCGAGTAATCCTAAAGGGAAACCAATCCTAAACGAAAAAATAAAGGACACTTGCTAATAATGATTGCCACTAAACTTCCAATGATAATTGTTTTGAAATTCTTGGTTGGTTGCTTTGTTGAAGGGCGTGGGGCCATTGTACATCATCCTCCTTGTACGGCCTCTTGGTTTGGCAAGGAATATAGGATTGGGTTGTTGGGATAGGATGGGGAGTCGTAGAGGAGCGTACTACAACCACACCTGCCATTTCAGATGTACTGTCCCTATCTCTACTGGCTAGCTAATAGCAACCAGAACAAAATTAGAGGAAGGCCGAAAATCGGATGGATACGGCAAGTAAAAGACGACCCAAGGATAGTCGGGATTGACAATTGAGAGAGGAAACCTGGTCAGGCCCTACAGGTCTAGTGTACAAAAAATCTATAGAAGCCAATTGGAGGAGATTACATTAGCATGTAACTTTTAGAGATGTAATGTTATGTGGTCTTCAGGAGGGCGCGATTCATGCCATATGCGCCTTAAACAGGCGCAAACCCACAATCTTGGGTTTGATGTCTAGTGTTTTCAAATTTCTTTCGTTTAAATTAAGAGATGTTCTTTGATTGAGTTCAAAGTATATATATTGAAGATTGATTGTATAGTCAATGAACAAATACATGCGATCGCTACCAGATTTACACTTATTGGTAATGTTCTCCTTACACTGAGTGTTCGCGAGAATTAACTGATAGCACAAGGTGTTCCCATTTTCATAAAACAATAACTGAGTTTAGATATTAAACATGAACCTAACTATTACAAGATTCTGATAATGCGTCAATTGTAGCTTACTCATAGAATTGGGGCTGTCATTTTGTTGTTGTTTTATAGGATATACTTGCGACACTTAGAACCAACTTAGTCAGAAAGAGAAGAAGGTTTGGCTGATTATTACTCAACGGTAACGCGCTGCCAGGGATTGAACCCAAGTCCCTAGACTAGACTCGAAATTCATGCTTTGATTTCTCTTTATTCTGTAATTCGCGTGAGGATTTTTTTATAGTGGAGTGAAAGCACTTTTCGTCTGAGCCATTCTGCAATTTGCCACGCAATAAAAGTTTAGAGCATTGTAAAATGTATAGTTCGCATAACATAAATTGCGAATTAATTTTATGTGTGCAATATCATGCTGAAATCTACGTAAACTTCTTCGTGCGTGTGTGTGTTATATTAGAATTATGATTGAAGGCAAGTAGTAAACTGCGAGTGTTTTAATTTACGAGCAGGCACCAATAATTTACGACCAATTATAATCGTCAAAAGTGCAGTCGACTAATTGCATCCACAGCGATCTACTTGCTCTTGAATAGCAGCGCTACGCAGCCTCTGAATCAATGTAATCAGCATCAACTGCAGGCAATTGAGATGGACTAATACATAAATCTAAAATTAACATTAACGCTTTAGCTGAAACAGGCGCAAGACTGATGAAATTCAAAGAGGATCGCTCCTGAGGTGGCATTTTCTTCAGAGTTGTCAATCTACAGTCTCCCATATAATTGCAGTTATATCAATTCATTCCTCAGTTCGATAGTCAGCAAAGAAAATTGAGAAATATATATTTTGGTCGAGGCACCTAAAGTAGATTAAGGCACTATCGCGATAGTACAAGATATAAAACATTATTTGTATGAAATTGGTACTTCAGCTTGACTTTCTCTAGAAAAGATTCGAGGCCTAGAAACATGCTCTTCCAATACATCTATTTAGAAACAATATTACCTTATCTTAATTGGCACTGATTCGTTTTAAGAGCACATTCTACCTTTGTATCTTCCTTTCAATTTATTTTATATCTTTATTAGCCCACATATTTGATGGTGTGTAACATTCCGTGACTCCAATGAAGTGCTAATCAAATGGAATTAAATTTGATTCAACATTGGCTCCATTCAAACACCTACATGCCGTCTATCTGCCCACCAAATGGAATAATTGAGTACTCCATTAATATCGAATTGAGATTGTGACCAAGAAATCGTCGATTGGTGCAGCTGCAAACGGATGGAAGTGATTTTCCATGGAATTATTGAAATGGGGAGCTGCATAAAATAGTCATGAGATGAAAGCACAATACATTATTTTAGACGAAATATTTTCAGAGCAATTTTTCGAACATCTACTTGCGCACCGATGTAATTTGTCGTAAATCACTTGACTGCGCCCGGTCCCTGGAGGTCCGATATCCAACTAAAGCGCAAAAGGGATGAATGTATTCATAGATGCGCGCAAATGCAAGCAAGAAGATTCGCCGTCAATATTGGTTCGGAAGTGGCCATTTTGGATGGGTGCGGAAACACAATGCGGAACAAACAGGAAACCAAACGATTTATTTATTATTACCCAGTCTAGCGTAAGGTTTCTTGCATTGCCACCTGAATTGCTCGATAGTGCTGCTGTCCAATTCATAAATTACAATTTTATCGCAATAAAGAATTGGCCAAATGCCAAAAAATATGTCCCCAAATAAGAGTATAGATATGTGTATAAACTGTAAATTAAGTTAATAATTATAGATCCAAAACGTATGCTGTAATGTATTAATTAATTTCTAAACTATTGAAATAACATGTAGGATTACGTAGTAATAAATAATTCTAATTTATACGAAATAATAGCTAGTAATATATCAAAGTTTGAAAACTTGCGTTGTAACTTGCAATAAATGAAGGAAAATGCGAATTGAACTTCGAGCAAAATTGAACTGTTAGCCATACTATTGAAATGACAATTAATAATTGCACGGTGAGATCAAAGAGTGGATTGAAAAGGGCATTTGCTCACAGCGTCTTCGTCATTACTATCGATGCAATCAGGAAATGAAGACGGCCTTCCGGGCATGCAGGTGTTTTGCGACAATGGCTCCTCTATGGCTTGACTAAAGCTGTAAATCAATGAGTCAAACTCATCATTCGCTTTTCCGCATTTCTCTGGCGGCGACTGACAAACGACAGCAATTCATCTCGCACCGTTGGCGAGCAATTCAAATTTCATTCAGCGCACGAAATGACGGAAACATCTTCGCCGTCTTTAGCGCAGCAGCTTTTTCAGCAACTTACCGGCTTTCGCAGCGTGCGAAACTTTGCAAACTATTGCTGATGCGACCGTAGATCGTGTCCCAGGCAATGCAGCTGGGAAAAGTTTTCCCTCTGCGGTAAAGAGCGAATAAATACTGCAAATCTCCTCCGTTTGGTGGCAGCTGTGCAAGATTATTGCATCTGGCTGCAGCCACCACGTGCGAGCTTTGCTACAAATTAAACTGTCGTCATTTGTCGCGGTTTCCGAGCACTTCTTAGCCGCTGGAAGTGTTATTAATAATCCCCCATGAAATGTCTACCATTCGCTACCGATTTCCCCCTTGGACCATATTTTCTTCTTTTTTCATCCACTTACTGAATAGGTTTGTCAACCACAGAATATTCGCAAGAATTACGTGCTCCAAATATGCCGTAAATATCGAGAGTTTAAGTAAGTTTTTTCTTTAAAAGCACTGCAGGCCTAGAAGGCTCATGGCTTGAGTTCTGATCAGACGGAGTCAACGAGAATATGGTGGCGTTTACTTGAGTGCATTTCAAAGAAGATCGAAGCAAAGTCATATCGATAGATAAAAGTAGCCGCAACCCACTGTAATAATTGGTAGAAACTTGTTGTTGATGTAGAGTTCGAACTAAGTCTCAAGAGCTCGCTCGTGGCCTGACGCAGATTTTCTTACAAAATAGCGTGGTAGTCAAGGTACTAACAGTCTGAGTTAGTTCCAGGATTCTTCTATGGAAAATGTAATTTTAACGAAATTTTATCTTCAATGCAAATATTAGGTAGCAAGTTTTGAGAGGAGATAATATGATTGTATAGGTATTGGATGAAATGAAGGTTTCACCTGCATGCTAGACCAAGTTTATTACGATTATCTGCTGTATCATGACGTGGTAATGTGGAGATGAACAACGCTCTTAAGTCAACAGATGCAGAAGTCTTACTTTTGTAGTACATGGATGAGAAGCAAACAGTGTAATGAATTATTATCGTAATTTATGTATTGCAGCTCGTTTATTATTGTGCCGTATTCATTATCGGCAATCTATCGATCGCAGGCGAGGTGGCGTATACTTAGTTTGCATAAATCATTTTGTGAATGATCCAGCAGGAATTGGCCGACATGGAGGAGGACGGGCTCAAGACGAACTCGACCCACACGTATCGTTTTGCATGCGTAATTGTTGTCGTTGCAGCAGGACGTGATTGATGATCGACAATTGACGACGGTATCAATCAGTTTGCTCATCTTACGTTTTCCCTACCGGATTCGCCAGCAACTTCAGAGCGGAATGCTTAGGTCGAGGAAAGAAATATGTTAATGACTTCTGATTGATATTGCGCTGTCAATTCCGTAAATTATCACCAAGCGCAGAAGACCGCCGTCATAAATCTGTCGACAATGATAATTGATTGAAAGTGCGAATAGTTTTCTCATATTATGAATACCCAGAAATATTTGATGCAATGGAACTATGTTTACGCTCAGAACTTTAATTACCATATCGCGTCATCGACGAGTATAAATAATAAGGATGCACTAGAAACACTTAAATTAACACAATCCATTTTGGCTGATCTCATCGATCCCATTTAATGAATAACACTAAGCTATATAGACTTAGAGGAACTAATATCTTCACAACCCATTGAAGAACAGACTTCCATGAACAAATAATAAGAAAGAAGTAGTCTTCTCCAATATTGCATTTTCTAACCGTTCCTCTATAAATCGTTAGAATTATCAGAATTGAGACATTTGTAAAAAGCGGGACAGTTCTCTAAAACGTGGGATGGCCGCCCCAAAATCTGGGCATTTGAAAAAGTAGGACAGTCCTCCAAAAAGCGGGTTAATGTCACCAGAATTGGCACTTGTAGTCACGTTAGGCAGAAGACTATGCAATTTTGGAAGGTAGGTGTGCGGTCCTAATTCATATCATTACAAAAGGGGATTAAACAAAATTTGCAAATATTAAAAATTAGTAGAAATCGGGATTTTAATTTGAGACCAGCCAGGGCAACGCCGCGGTAATTTCCTCTAGAAAACCATGAGAATTATTGAACTCCCATTTAAAGCAACTAATTGAGAGACTAAAGTGCTTTCCTCTCATCATAAGAGACAACAAAGTATCCCCCAGGGAAGTGACGCTACAGAAATGCGTGCTAACTATATTAGGAGATGCATCAGCAGGCGTAAAAGTTAAGTTACATTATGTTGTCGTAAGCCGGAAAAGAGTGCAGTCAGTATTCGTTGCAGAAAAGGCAAGCGGACGGCGATAATAAGTTTGCACCAGGCCGACAGGATGCGCATAGAGACAGGTCTCGAACTGATAGAAGATATGTTCCGGTCTCTGCGAGTGCCGCACTCCGAGTCTTGACTCAAGGGTGTTGTTTGCATCCTACAGCTATAGGAAGTTAGGAATTTCAGAAAGCAGATGTAACCTGCCAGTAGGAGTTTCGCCGCCCTGTGTTGAGTAGGACGGTTGTAAACGCTAGAGACGCTCCCAAGGATTCGCTCTTCAGCACTTACCCCCGTGTATTAAAGCTACATCAGTTACGTTAGTAAACTACCTGCAAACACAGCCAGAATGTGATGTAATGGGAGATGATAATTGAGATGACAGTGTTGAGAGGATGCGCATATAATAATTACACGATATATTATGTAAATTGAGCAACAAATTCGTTACAAATTTGCGCTTGAATCGGGTTTCTGCTGGCGATTTGTCGCGTCCAATGTCGGACGCTCAACACATTTGCAGTGACAAATTGTTATCATTAATTTGACGACACACACGTCTTCTGCAGGCCCCCAATAAACATTCCAAAAAGCGTCTGGTAACGGATAAATGCACGCGCTTATAAATTAAGGAATCCGTCTGGTGTGGAAAGGAACAACGCGAAGGTGACATTCACACATGCAGGCTAAAAATATATATAGAAATCGTTCAAGAAAATAAATACGCCATCGTTCGCCAAGGGCGGAAAAGCTCATTCCGCTATTGGACGAGATGAAAAATTAAAGGATTAATTGTCGTAATAAATCTGATCCAGTTTTACTCATTGTTGTTGGTTGAGTGAAAGCTCAAAAACGTCCTTTTACTTTGCTCAGTTTTCCAGTTACCAACATACAGTGTCGATATTTCATGACCTTATGGCATGGTTAACAGTTTGACGTATGTTTTTGGGTACACAAAGTTTGCGTAAGCTTTTATCACATATTAGCAACTCTGCAAGCCACACTTTTACTCTTTAGTGCAGTGTTTCCCAACCTTTTTTAGCCATGCCCCACTAAACGCTTTGAAAAGTCCCTAGGCCCACCTTCAACAATAAA
>JAOEHK010002159.1:2539-15389 GCA_025447835.1 Labidoglobus nevermanni
CTCCCAATTATTGTTGCAGGACTAAGGGACGTATCTTAGTGTTATAATAGTATTTTTCTTTTTTGTTCCTGTCCTTGATCAGAAGTTCAATTACTAACTCCTCGCAACGTTCCCATAGATCCTCGTGCTGACAATTCCAGAATGAGAGGCAAATTGCGCCACAAGTTCATCCACCTCGCCATCATCTTTCTGCTGTATTCCATTATCCATGTGCTATCGGAGCACGGAGCCAGTGAAGCAGAAACGCGCATGGAAAATCCGCCGCCCTCGCCGCCTAAGGACAGCACCACTTCTATGCCTACAACTACAGCGACGTTGACGACTACGACGATGATAAGCACCCCTAAGACAACGCAACGAGCCACCACGGCGCCTACAGTCGCTGCAATGAAGTCAACTTCGCGTCCGCCCACTCTAACGAACACCACCTACAAGGGTCACCCCACCTGGCGACCCAAAAGGATCAATTGCACAGCGCCTGCCATCGAGCAGGTAACATGCTGAATTTTCACCTTGTATATCAGTCAGCGTTGTAGCTGCATATTGCAATAGTTTCCAAGACCATTGATGGGTCCATGGGGCCGCAAACATGGCGGCATCCTGCTACATGTTCTTGTAGCCGTCTACACGTTTCTCGGATTGGCGATCGTTTGCGATGAGTACTTTGTTGCGTCGCTTGACCGAATCTGCGAGGGTGAGGATCTGGAAATCAGTTTTGCCCAGCGGGACAATCGAAATCGCTTCATTTTATGACGCAGAATTGAAGCTCTCACCGGATGTCGCCGGAGCGACCTTCATGGCCGCTGGCAGTTCAGCGCCCGAGCTGGCAACAGTGATTATTGGCGTTTTCTTCGCCAAGGACGATATTGGTAACATCCGAATGTCGCTTTCGCCACTTTGCCTTGACCACGCTAACCCATCAGGTGTATCCGGGGTGATCGGTTCGGCTGTATTCAACATCATGTTCGTGATTTCGGTGTGCGCACTCTGCACATCCACCATCAGCTACCTGAACTGGTGGCCGTTGGTGCGCGATTGCACCTTCTACGCAATCTCCATCCTCGTCATGCTCTTCACCATCTACAACGAGACCATCACTTGGTAAGTAGGTGGGGCTTGATTGCCTTGTATGTTGATCTGACGCGATAGCAATCCGAACACTAGGGGCGAATCGCTGTTTATGCTCTTCATGTACGTCGGTTATTGCATTGCGCTGCACTTCAATCCCTTACTGGAAGCGTGGGCACATACCCTACCAGTACCCTTTAAGTTGCCCACACCCGAAGAAAACGCTGGCATTGTGAACTATAAGACTCTCGATGAGGTGCGCAACAAACGCCCAAGTTACGGTAGTCCGGAGAAACACGCCAACCCCGTTGAACAGGGTGCGTACATCTAGTAGGAGATATATAGCAGCAATGGTCCCAATGATAGCGACTAATTTTCTATACAATCGTATTCCTCATTAGGGTACGATGAACCTCAAGGTGGCCCTAGTTTGAACCAAATCCAAACCGAACCAGTATCATCCCAACAGCAAACCCAGCAACCGTCTGCAGCCCCGATCGTTGCACCCAGTTTGTATCGGCCCAGGGAGCCGAACCCCAATCAGCCGACAGTGAATCCGCTCGAGAAACCAACAGGTAATTGCTAAATCAGGCGGCCGATTCAATTAATCAAGTGAATGTGTGGCGTAGAAGCGACCGCATTAGCACTGGTCTTGTGGTACATTGTACTCCCCATTCACTACATGTGCCGGAAAACCATGCCCGATTGTAGAACGGAGCAGTACAAGAATTGGTATCCGTTCACGTTTTGCATCTCGATGATGTGGATCTCGTTCTACTCGTATTTCATGGTCTGGATGATAACGATAATAGGTCAGTGGTATTAGCTTACCATGAGGCATTGCGCAATATGCGATTTTGAAAACTAGGGAGCACCTTCGGCATACCGGATACGGTGATGGGGCTGACGTTCGTCGCGGCTGGCGTTTCTGTCCCGGACGCCTTGTCCAGCATTGCGGTCATCAAAGAAGGGTGAGAGCGCTCAATTCCTGCTAAACATTAAGTGCTCAATTAAAACTTTCCTAGTTATGGGGATATGGCCGTTTCGAATGCAATCGGATCAAATGTATTCGACATTTTGATCTGCCTGGGATTGCCATGGTTCATCCAGACGGCAATTATCAGACCGGGGTCCCATGTGAACGTCATCAGCAAAGGTAAATTGCAGGATACGCCGCAATTAGGAGCAATAGAGTTGGAGTAAATATGATAGACTTGTTTACACAAACCAAATGCCCTTTCAGGCCTGACATATTCTACTCTGTCGCTGCTATCTACTGTTGTGTTTCTTGTTGTCGCTGTTCACATGAACGGCTGGAAGTTGGATCGCAAACTTGGCATCGTTCTAATGGTCTGGTATCTAATATTCATCATCTTCGCCAGCATGTATGAGCTCAATGTATTTGGACCTCTCAATCCACCAGAATGCATGAGTTGGTATTAGGTTCCCCTATCTGATTCGTTTGTCTTTCCATGTGCTTTTTGTCGTCCATCTTTGTCCCCTTATTGCGGAACCGATTAACAATTACTACATTGACTCAATTGTTAATAAGAATAGCCACTAGCTTTTACTAACTTATTTGGGGATTGTTGTTACACTTTGAAATTACAACATGTCTCTTTGTATATGTTTAACTGATGTTCCTACCGCCATTTTCATAATCGTCATTGGTTATTTGAATATCATTGACAGTTACCAATGCAGCCATTTTGTGTAGATTAGAAAAGATGAAGAAAATGTTATACAAGACATTACGAGCGTTTAGAGAAACGTAAGACAATAATAACACAGCCTTATACTAACGTTAGTTAATAAATAATGTTAAATATTGTTAAATTAGGTTTAATTATTGCCAAAGAAAATCGAACAAAAAATGTCGATCCAATTTCAGCATTGAATTTCAATGCACAATCTTGCAAACAAAAATATGAAGGAAATCTTGTTTTGGCATAATTCACCAGGGTGCAGATTGAGAATCTTGTTCGATTTCTAGACAATTTTCCTCTGTCTCTCTTCGTCAATGTCTGAAATTGACGTTTACCATAGGTATTTCTCTACGTTTGATGAAATCGCACAAATATTATTTCATTGTAATAAGGACATTTCAACAAGGAACAACCATATGACAACGATAACGATAACAATGTAACAATGTACCAAGTAGGCGTGCAAATCAATAACATCAAGTTACAAAGGGGCTTTCAAAGGAATTCGGAATTGTAGTTTATTGCACTGCACTGAAATATTGACGATAATTTAGCGGCATGTAAAAATTGATGTGGACCTTACTGATTAAATATCGCTATATTAGGTAAATGAAAGTTATTAGTGTTGACATTTGACTAGAATTGAATATAACTAAATTATAGAGAATCTATTTAAGTAATTGCGATTTAAGGATTAGTCCTGTATAGAATTGTCTCATAACTTGTCTAGTATAACAAAATGACAACAAAAATTTTATTTCAATTTCCAAGTACTTCAATACATTCCAATTCTTGTATATGAATAGATTAGAATGTTATGATCCTTGGAAATATGGAATATACTCAAAACGCCAACGCAGCCAATTCAATTATCAATTAACTCAACGCAATTATATATAGAGCAGGGATGAGCATTCATTTCCTATATGGTTATGGGTATACCCGCATTTAGATTTCAGGTACACATGTTACCTGCTATATATACCCTTTCATGTTATGCCGGCCCATCTGTTGGATTTTGCGGGCCAGAGAACGCTTTAGAAATTTACGTTTGGTCCGCTGTACAAAAAGAATTGCGCATCCCTGAAATAGAGTGATATTGTATGCAACGTTAATTATATACGAAACGAACGCAATTAACTAGTCAAATTAAGCCGATATGATACTGTTTGCACGGAACTTGTGTAAATTTTGCACTCATTTCATAAAGCAATGTAACCGAAGAGTACCAATTGATTTTATTTACTAGGACTCTAGTAACTAGAAGTGTTCTCTTGTAACCACCAAAATATCCATTATATGTGATGTTGAATTGCTAACCAATGTCCTTAGTGATAAGCGCAAAACAAAACATGCGTTTGGAAATCTTCGATAAAAATGAATGAGTAATTAAAGTTAGCAGTGTTTTATTCAGTACTAGTGGAGTGTTTAATTGCGCATCTGATGATATAAGACAAATCTCTGAGTTCCTTATATCCTGAGAGCCTTTGTACCTTCCAGGGTATCAGTTTTTGCGTTGTGATACGTCGTGCAATAAATAGTGAATTAAATTAGCTATCCAATGAACTATAAAATTTCGTCGTAGGGTGAGCGGTTCGCCTGCAAATCAATTTTTTCTGTTTTTCTCGGAAACTAAACAAGATACAATGATGAAATAAATAGATATTTAAATTAGCTATCCAATGAACTATAAAATTTCGTCGTAGGATGAGTAGTTTGCCTGCAAATCAATTTTTCTTCTCTAAATATAAAAATGAATGTGTGTGTGTGTGTGTCTTCGATTTACTCCTAAAATAAAAAGTATTCGATGGAAATGAAATATTGAACATGTTCCGTGTGCTTCTGGGACACAGCTAACGGATCCCCCAGGGGTCGATATCAACCACTTTGGGAATCTAACTGGACGCGTCATGAGGACCATGGACTGACGATGAACGAGCTCGCCACACAGTTTCCGGAGGTGTCGCGGACGACTTTGTTTAAGATCTTTACCAATAAGCGCAAGACCTCACGAAATCGCCAGGAACGTGGTATGCATGTGCCTTCATGGAGCGAACAGCGAAGGCGAAGCATTCTTCAGTCAAATAGTGGTGGGCGCGGAAACGTGGATTAGCTACATTGGCCAGCAGAACGGCAATAACAGCGACTACTCAGATCCGAAGAAGAAATCGTCGCCAATCGATTGCTAACAGGTGGACGGGTAGATGGGCAAATAGTAGTAAAACCCAAGCAACGCTGGGTACTCCACTAGTTATATATAAAAACAATCAAATTGAAGAAAAGTTAATCCTGAATAGTAGTCCTGAAACAGCTGCTGATCACACAATCATTTCAAGCTACATAAAGGTACGCGTTTGAATCATCAGGATTGCGCACCAAAAACTCTCGTTCAATGAGCATCTCAATGCGTATCTTAATGTCGTTGGAATTGACGGGCAACTTGAGCTTGGCGTAGATGGAGGAGATGAGGTCATTGTGGGTCATGGCACGATTTTGTTTCATGAGACGCACCAGCCCAGCATCGATCTGCAACTGGCGATCGTGCATTACTTCCACCCGACTGATCTTCTGCTCCTCCTCCGTATCCTTATACTGCAACTGGTTTATTTTGATCCGGTACATTTTACTCGAGAAACCTTCGTTGACGGCAAACTCGTCCTTTTCGCTTATGGACGTCGCCGTGCCTTCGTCCTGGCAATTAACAATGACAAGAATCTTGAAACGCGCATGAACCAGCGACATCAAGGTGCGATTCAGCTCAGCGTCGTCTAGCTCCAGCCGTTCCTTAATTAGCCCATAGGGCGCAATGGTCACATCATTGAAGAGCAGCAAAACGAGCGCTTGGAACATGGACAATTGCAACTCTTTGGCTCCCATCTGAAAGCGCGCTTTTAGCAGGCACGAGTCCAGACTCCCAATCCACTCCAGGTTCCTGCCCGAGTACTGGTGCTTATAGAAGTCGTCAAACACGTTGTGGTAGTGCATGAGGTGGTCAGACATGCGCGCCCTGAATTTGCAGAACTTCGGCCAGAAGCTGTTCGTGAGGATAATGGCGGAAAACTCAATGGCGTCGGTACTCTGACGCTGCTTGAATGTCTGATTCAGCGACTCGCTCAGATCGATGTCGCGGAACATGCCCTCCATCTTAGCCGTGAACCCATCGCCGCATTCTATCTTGAGCTTACTGATCATGTACTTTTCGGCGTCCTGCGAGGACGATTTGCCCAGGATAAGGCGCTTCGCTAGGTATCGCTTGTAGTACACTTCAAACACGTCTTTGCCCTGAATGTAGCGAAACAGTACGATGACCTTATCCAGCAAATCTTCCGGTATCAATTTGTCTCGCATCCTGAGGTCTATGTACTTGGCAAGCAACTGAGCTGGTTTGTATTTGCGCAAATTGATGAACTGCTTGAAATTGACTCGTACCGATTCCACATACATGGGATGCTGACGAAGACAGAGTCTAATCACATCGTCGACATGGTCTTTGAACTCCAGCAGGCTACTGACCAAGTTCTGTTCGTTTTTCACATCGAACACAATCCCCTTGCCGGTATTCAGAATGTAGTCGCCGAAAATGCAACAGAAGGCGGCGTTGGCCTGAGGTAGGTCCGCCACTTCTTCGTACACGGTGGAAATATGGCTAAGATTCTGCGAGGTGAAAATATTCGCGCAAGTTAGTAAGGACATGAGATCGGGTAGACGTTCCGTAATGAAAATCTGCTGGAGGGTCACCGACAACTTCGGGTTGGTGCTCGGCAGAAAGTACTTCTGCACACGGTTTGCTTCCGCAACCATCCGCTCCTCCACGAAATAGAAGTAGGGTACCACGTCGTAGATTAGGAGGTCTCTCTGAATGCGATAGTAATTCGCGGTACAGGCGAGGAAATTGCGCTCGAAGAGGCTTGTGTATAGATTTAGGATGCGCAACATGGTGATAAGGTCTTTGACGAGATGCCCATCCATGGGTTGATATTGGCGATCATTGTCGATGATACTGAAAAGATACTTGAAGCGTTCGTGGACATGGTCATTGCTGATGATGATTGCGAGAAAAGCATCATTGCCCATATGCAGAATGCTGTGTTTTCGAGGACATTTCCGGGTGCTTCCGAATTCCAGGTGCACGTAGATGTTCCGGAGCATCTGTAGTTTGGCGCAGTGGTTGAGCCACAGGTTGCGCAATTCGGCTAGGAATTGCAAGTTCTTGTAAGCAAGTAGCGCTATAAGCTTTAGCTTCAAACATTCCTGCATTAGCAACTGCAAATCTTGATAGATTACATATTCCTGGTCAAGGGTACACAGGTTGTCCACGAGCCGATTCAATTCGGCGAGCGTGGACTCCATGCGCATTTCGTACAGCAAGGACGCCACGTTGGCCTTCAATTTGTTCACTTCGCCTTGCAGATACACATTAGAATACTCCACTCTTAGTGTTAGATTCATCTTGTGAGGTTTCGGAACATAATTTACTCGCTGCATCTCCAAAAATGACAATGAATTAACGTCAGTGTTTCCTTACTTATTTTTGTTTCGCAGTTAGCTATTTCAAGTGCCAGTTTAACAATGATGGGGCTAGCAATCGTAATGGTACGAATAATCGAGTATCTAAGGCAGGGACAGCCAACCCTAATGATCTCGTGGACCGCAATCAATAAATATGAATACTCCGGGGGCTAACTACGGGGAATACCCGGTAGTCGGCCACTGCTGGACATTAGAATTATCCTATACAGATGTTCTCTTAATAGAAATCCCAGGTTATCCCTATCGGTGGCTAAGCATGGAGAAAACCCTGATGGTCCTTATCCACTACATGAACATCGGGTATTCCCTGTCCTTGTTCGTTCCGCAAGCCGCCTTGCGTTGGCCGTCCCTGATCTAAGGGATAGGCACGAATAGAAATGAAGTCTAGATTGCCCTAGATTGGATGGGACTGTTTATTTCCAATTTATAGCAGTAACTCTGTGCTAGCATTGATATATTTATTCGTCAGCAAGTTACTCTGAAATTTGAACATGATTGTAAGGTAAAGGGTTGCCTTACTTGTATCATGCTCTCTTCTAATATTAGAACTCTATTGGGTTTGGTATCCATTCAAAGAATTTAAAAGAAAGTACCTAGTGGCGACATAAACTTGGAAACTGCCAACAAACGAAAAAATCGAGATTGAAGGAAAGAGCAGGTATGTAGGGACAAATATTTTTATTGACCTTTAATCATTTAATACAATTCAATTTCTGAATTATTAAAACTTTCCAATTTCCTTGTGAAACTAATAACTATCGCTACCTATGCTCTCCACGAGAACATTGCAATTCTAAAATATTGATAATCGTTCTTCTTGAGACATCTATAAGAAATCCAGTAATTTGAAGACTTTACGTATTGCAGGATATGTTAATAAATGACGTACGAGACTGTTTAATTAATTAATTGATTGCGAAATGACGAGAGGTGTTTTTTTGATTAAGGTATAACAATCATATAAATATATAACTATTTATCCTTAATTAGCATACCAAAATAAGTCGTAAAACATTGAAGTTAATGGATAATAATAAATATATAATAATCATAATAATAAATATGGTCGTTCGGCAACAATCGCCCAATATCGTGCAGATATCCAAGATGTCAACTGCCAAGTGAAGCGAGGTGAGAAATAAACGAGCCCAAATTGCATTTTGACCTGTAAATTGTGGGAATCACCTAAGAAACCATCAACAGGCAGTATTCTGCTGCCTTTACAACGACAAAATGGTTAAAAGAACTAAAAACACAAACGCAGCCAGGTAAATACAATTGAGTCGTCCACATTGGCGCCATGAAAGTAATAACCTCATTTGCTCTGTTTTAGGCCCCGAAATGTCCGGAATGGCAAGTCAGGCGGCAAAGTAAGCAAGCGTAGAAGCGGAAGAGCCAAAGAAGTCGCAGACGCTC
Organism: Labidoglobus nevermanni; assembly: GCA_025447835.1. Taxonomy (NCBI): domain Eukaryota; kingdom Metazoa; phylum Arthropoda; class Insecta; order Coleoptera; family Staphylinidae; genus Labidoglobus; species Labidoglobus nevermanni. The sequence goes on from JAOEHK010002159.1 coordinate 11,260, forward strand.
GCCATAAGATAATGCAGAAGAAGCGGACTCGCATTGTTGATGCTCGGGATGTCCTCGCAGGCTTAGCCAAGACTCAAGACGCCAGAACCAAGTTGCACAAACTTCGCAGTAGTCCAGGAACGAAAAATGCTGGCAGCACAAGCATCAAGCAAATTGGCAAGCATATCATTCGGAAGACGGACAGAAACGGCAAGATATCGCTGATGACGAACAAGAACCGCGCCACGGTCAATATCACGAACAAAATTCGTGAACAACTGGGCATTCAAGTACCATATCCGAAGAAGAAGATGGCCGCCGGTCGCAAGGAGCGTCCAGGAGCACTGCATCTCCTGCGAACCATCGACAACGATTACGCGCCGCTGATTGGAGGAGCAGCGTACTATCCGGATCTCTACCAGCCACGTGGCCTGCATCCGAGCTATGCTGACTTGCCCACGATGCAGCTGCCCATAGCAATGCGAAGAACGCCCGTGGCGGAAATGCATCTGGCTCGTGGCCTGGTCAGCGATGCTGGAAACAGCGAATGGAAGACGCACTCGTCGATGAGGCCTTCCAACGGCGACTACATGGACGTGGACTCCGACGAGGAGATGCCCACGCCTTCGCATGTTCCTTCGCGTCCAGGAATGACTAGAATGTCCTCGAATGTGCACTCGCGATTGGACACTGCTTCTGGCTCGACCTCGCACGGAATCTTGTCGCAGCCGAAGACCAAAGTGGTCTTACCAGTTGGCCATCGCATTGTCGTGTCCAATCTACAATCAACAGTGACCCAAGACGATATTAGGGTAATCTACTGCATAATAACATCCAAGACTGCCAGGTCAACCAGGGGTCCCAAGACCCAAGAACGGTGCAGAGGCCTTTCCCGGGCAGGCAAACTGGCGACATATGCGGAGGTGGCGGATTACCTGTGGGCGTCTGGGGAGTAGGAGGTGCTCGTCGTCCTGGATCCTGGGATCCGGTGAATCACAGAGACCTTAAAACTCAACATATGTTGAGCACGTGACGTGCGATCGCCAATACCCGAATGTAGGCCCTAGCGATCTGACTACGCGGCGCAACCCGAACAAAACCGGTGGAAACTGTACCCTATCCCAAGTTCTTTGGGCAACGGATCGGACCGTCGGTAATTGATGTGCAGTAGAGACTTGCTAATGCCCTTGCGCGGACGTGGTCTCGACGGTCACCCTTGCACCGTGTTCGGAGCAATCCGAACGACAAGGGTAGCACGGGGAGTGGGGCCCCACCTTCACAGGTGCCCACTCGAGAGGTGTTGGATTCGTGCGGGCAGTGGTTGCTAGAGCCACAGTCGGCTAGAGCTGTATAGTCTGGTAGGGGGGTCTCAGCCCCCGCGAGGCAGGAGCGACACGTAAAACAAACTACGGATTCAGGGCAGGGTACCCCAACCCAGCGGTCGGCAACCTATGGCACGTGTGCCACTCTGTGGCACGCGAAAGAATTTTGGGTGGCACGCTAACGCAGGATAAATTTATTCTATTTTTGATGAAATTTGCAAGTTGAATTTTAAAAAAGTCTCCATTTTGACCACTACTAAGCCAGCGTAACGGCGACACCCCAACAAATACCTTATTAGATGGGTGCCGTCGCACTTTATTGCAGGGACGCACCATTGAAGCCTATTTATGGGTGGCACGCGCTGGGGTTGCGATTTGGTTGAATGTAAAATGTGGCACGCATGTAGGTTTCGGTTACCGGCCGCTGCCCCAACCTTTTAACGAGGAAGAGCCAATTGGCTATAAAAAGAGCCAATTGGCTATAAAAAGAGCCAGCCAGGAGCTGAAAAGAGCCACACTAAATGTACAGAAGAGCCTCCACTATCAAACTATCTGCGGTTTACGACAGTCGCTTAGATTTTCATGAAATTTTCGGCTTGTTCGAGGGTTAGAGTGAGGCGCCTGATACATTGCGGCACTTAGAAGCGCCTGGTATATAATAAACCGACCTTACCACGAATTTATAGAGAGCCAGACCATAAAAAGGCTCGCGAGCCCTGGGCTAGGGGATCGTTGCGGAATGCTTCTCGGCGAATTCGTAATTGTCGCGGAACGCTTTCCAGTGATTACTTAATAGTTGCGGAAAGCTTCGCAATTGACTACCCCTCCACCCGGTACCTAACATATCGTGCCCCACATAGTATGCCATGGGAAATTATGTGCGGGCACGACATATTAGATGAGATGCTGCAGCCGCTCATTGCCTGAACTGCTAATGAAGACAAGATAATACGTACCACATGTGTTCTATAGAAAACAAGTTCTTATTTGTTCATCATTTCCATAGGAACTCTTCGAGGACATTGGTCAGTTACTAGTGGCCAGGCTGGTCAGACCAGGAACGGCCGAAGTCATCTATAAGAATCTTAAGGATGCTCAGAAGGCAGTGGACACGTACCACAATCGCCAGCTGGATGGCCAGCCAATGAAGTGCTTGTTGGTGAATAGACGACCCTTAAACAATCCAACTGCACCTGCGATTAAACCCGAAGGGTACTTAAAACGCTACCAGTGATCTATGAGCAGAATAAACGAAAGAGATTTGTTTCTAGCATTAAGAAAGCCAGTACAGGACGGAACAACCTGGAAAAGCTCGTTCCAGATCTTTCTACCATCCACAAGGTTTTATTTCAAAGGCACTGAAGTAGCAAAAATGCCCTTTTGCTATTACCGCATAAATTCAATTAACATCCACCACCAATAGAACGTCATAAAATTATGATTACAATTGTTCGTATTTACAATTTACAAGTACAAGTTTGATTTATGGAGTGTACTGGTTCTTCTCAGTGTATTCTTATGATCACGTTTTGATATTGTATTGTGTTTCATTGTAACTCTGAATTTATTCCTTTTGTCATACGTAGCAATAAAAACACTCGTAAGCGAGGAAATCATTTAATATGCCTATACATCCAAGCCTCCTATAACACGGTTCTGCCGTATTCAGTACAAAATCTTGTTTAAAACAAATAATTCTCTAATTTTACAGAAACAACTTAATTTTTATTCAAAGAAGTATTAGTGTGCAATCCGGAAAGTATTATTGTACAATGTTGGCAAGTATTGGGCAATCTGGCAAGTATTAATCACCATTGTATAGCTTTGGCTTAAGCCCTCAGGCTCTACTAGCCCAATGGTAGCCTCTAGGTGCGGGTTCCGGGATAGTTTCCTGTCCTCTTTCACCAGATATTTGGCTTTGTCCGTGAATGCCGCACTAACTCCTCCCACCTTTACCTCCGGTAGATTTATTTCCTTCGGTTAATAAATAGGAACATTTCTGACTTCTTCGGGTTTATAGAGAAACCATCCATTATTTACCAGGCTTCTATGAGCCTAATGATTGCTTGGGCACGATTCGCTACTATGCTATCAAACTTGTGTCTAGCAACCACGGATATGTCATCTGCATATGGGTACGATGCATTTATTAACATAGCTTCAATATAATTTACTCTTTTATAGCTTTTCTCTCGTCAGAAATGTGATTTGAGGACTTTCACGTTCGCTAATTCACAGAAGTCAAAGCAATCGTGCATTTAATTAAAGCTATAAAAATAATATGAAAGTAAATTGGAATGATGTTCTTTTCCCAGCAATTGCCAGCAATAGTTTCTACAAATAAAAGAGCATTTCAACGAATAACCATGTCTAACGAAATGCTTTGTAAGCTATTTCTTGCAGGTGAAAGAACATTATGTGTAGTAATATTGTAATAAATTGATTAATTTACATTTTCATCTGTAGTATATTCGCTTTGAATCTCTGATATTTACGGCATAAAATTGACCTAGAGAGAAAATGGAATAGAGTTAAATGTACATGTTTGAATATGCTGCAGCCTTGAGGAGAGATGCGCAGATGGCCAACGGGCCTAGTGACTTAGGTTCAGTCCCTAGACAGCGATATCCTTAACAGTATGACATCTGAAATGGCAGATGTGGTTACAGAAAGCTATTCTACGATTCCCCATCTCATCCTAATAGCCCATATTCCTTTACAAGCTAAGTGCCCGTACAAGGAGGATGTACAATAGATAATTGATGGAAGTGGCATTTAATAGTTTAAACTCCATAACAAAAAGCAAACGAATTTGCAGAAGTCGAGTTT
>JAOEHK010002170.1:0-15383 GCA_025447835.1 Labidoglobus nevermanni
AACTAAGCGTCAGTACATTATTACAGCGCCAATTTACATTATTAGAGGGTCAAAACTCGCACCACGGGATTCTTTTGCCTTTTTTTAGATTAGTTAAAAAATTAACCAACTTTCGTTTTTTTTGAGTAAAAGGTCGCTGAAACTGGTTTGTTTTATAACGGCCAGTGCGTGATCCAGGAAAAGAGGGCATACAGCTACAAGCATCGACTATGCCTTCTATGGTCCTTTTTTCTTTTATATGTTTAATTTTATTTAAGAATATTGTTTTGTAGTCTACCAAGTTTTAATATAAATTACTCAATGGTAGACTACTATATTTGTTATGCAGATACACCAATAAGTTTTTTCTTATCTGGTACAACTTTTTCGGCTCACTGTTTTCAACTGAGCTTTTAGGTGTACAGTAGTACATAACTGCAGCAGCAATTAGACAACAAGCTCCAACTGCTATTCCTACTGCTAACATTTCCAGGTGAACTGCAATAGCCACTCCTAGAACAACCCCAGCTATTGCCAATGCAGAAACAGCTATAACAGGCTTCTTACTGCCTTTTGTGCTTTGCGTAGCAGAGTCTGGTCTACCATCAGTACCTTGAGTATCATCTGGTTGTTTTAGTAAAGGCTCTTCTTCATCACCCACACCACTAATAGAAAAGACTTCATCATCCTCATCATCACTCGAAAGTGATAAAGGTGATGGTGAATCTTGTTGATCATCTCCAACTTGATCATCAGCACCTCTTTGTGTATCTTGCGGACTATCACTAGGGGAAACTTTAACATAGTCACCATTGCTAATATCACCGTTATCACTTGGCGTATTGATCATGCTAAAAGAATCGCTGCTGTTCTCACCACCATCCGCAGAGCTCTCTGATGAATGTGAAGATGACCGCCGATCATCTTCAAGCTCTACAGATTGACTAGCCTCCTTATCATCAATATTAACAGGAGTTTCTTGACCACTTGTAGTGGTATCTTCTACATTGCCACCCGTTGATGATGCAGCAACCTCAGCACCAATGCTCTTGAGCCTTGTTTCAAGCAATTCTTTGATTTTTTTGAGCTTACCTTTGGATACTTTATCTTTCTTCCCAACTCCCGTCTCGTTAGCCTTCTGTAAAGCTCCATTAATGATTTGCTTTATATTATTGTTCCCTTGTTCTAGTTGTTCTACTAAAGATTCTACTTCTTCGTAATTGAGATCTAAGATAGCATCAGACAGTCTTTCTTCTATACTCTTTGTATTTTTTTTATCACCATCCATTTCACCCCCCTTATAATTATTGCTAATAGGCTGCTCCGTTGAAGCTTCCTCATTATTCATAATATTTTTGCTTTTGTCCACAGTATTTTTTTGTGGCTGTTGGTTGCTGGCACTTTTGGGTTTTGGATTTTTATAGCTATCAGTACTGCTATGATTTGTTCGTTGATTATTGGTTAATCGCTGTGTACCTATGCCACCCTGAAGAAGGCATCGAATGTGGAGTAAATTACTGTGGGTATCACAATTTTTCATATATTCAGAATCGAACTGAACCTCTTCCTCATAGGCCCCTTCTCGCTCTTTTTCCTGCATTGCGGCATAGCAACTCTTAATATATTCCGGACTGAACTCATCCTCCTCTTGAGCTGGATTATAACGCGGTACTGCAACTTTATTATTAAACAATTGCTGTATAACTTTACTAGAAGATATCAGTGCAGTTTTGCAAGCCATAGCACCAAGATTCAATACACTTGTTTCTTTAGGCCTCTCATCAAGAAGTTGACATACTTCTTCACGTTCCTTATCAACTGTTGACAAAGCTTTCTGAAATTCTTCCTTGTATACTTCCTGTATAGCTAGAGTTTGTTGATCAGAGTGCCTTAAACTGCATAATAATTCGATCATTACATAATCTTCTTGCTTTATTGCATTATTAAGTATATTCCGTATGGTCTGCCTAATTACTTGTTCATTATGTGGTACGTTTTGATAAATTTGAATGTGAGCAAGTACACGGACTATAATGTCTTTACTTCCAATATTAGACAATGCAATGAGGATTGATTCATACACTTCATCAAATTCGTTATTTTTAAATTTTTGATTGAGGTGGCCAATAATATCATTGCTGCATTTAGTGCATTTTTTACATAAGCGTTCAATAAATGCACTATTACCAGCATCCAGTGCAGTTTTCAGAACTAAATCATAAATTTCTTTTCTGCCGCGAGCTTCTATATTTTTCAGGATTTGTTGATTGAGTGCATCAATAACTTTATCATCTGCAAATGCTTGTCCATATATACTATAACTAGCACAATCTTTGCTGTTGATGTATCGTTTGCACAAGTATTCGACAGTAGATATGTGCTCCTGACTTATCGCAGTTTCTAACAAGGTAGCAAAGCTCTTTTTTAACAACTCTTCTATTAAAGCTTTTTTAGTTGGCTCATTAATGTATCTTTCAAATGAATTTAGCACTATCGTGATAAATTCTTCATTTTTGATTAAGGATGCTGTTTCAAGCACACCATACAAAGGATCAGGATTACTCGTTTTTAATACTTGTTCAAGATCTTTTAAGGCGTACTCAACAAAAACTGTATTTAATAATGCTTGTTCTTTTCTCAATGCTATAGCTGAAAAGAAGCCAATCCTATTAGGTTCAACAAGTTGTATAACTTGATCTTTTAATCTTCCATAAATCCCATTGGTACCATGGAATTTTTCTACAAAAGTTTCAATATATTTTTGACTCCCAACAAGTAAAGGTAAAAGACTCAAATTTCCTTCGGCAAAAAGTTCATTCCGATATTGCTCTACCAGCTTGTCATTAGCTACAATTGCCAATAGTGCCAATTCTTTTACTGAGTAATTGTACTTGAACTCCTCTTGATCAAATTTATACTGTGATAGTATAGTTGAGTATATATGCTGGTGATCACTTCTATTTTGTAAATCCAAGTTAAGTTGTTGCTCACAAAAACTCTTTAGATTTACACTATCCAGCGTAACAGACCTGCCTTCATAATCTTCAATATTTTGTACAACTTCATCTAATTTTTCACAATTATCTTCTTGTATAGCTTGATTTAAGATATTTATTATTTCAGCGAGAGTTAAATTTTGAGAAATGATATCATACGAATCTTCATCTTTTAATTCTACGGTAAGCGATCTATCACATCCATCAGGGAAGTTTGCAAGTATTTCATTCTCTAAGTTTAAATCCTCAGGGAGTGTATTACACGAAACAGCTTGTACTCCTTCACTATCTGAAACTTCAGACTTTTCTTCTCCTTCAATACCAGAATCCCCAGAATGGCGGCGTTCCTTAGCTCTAGCTTCTTCTGGCTCTAAAATCTCAAATTCTTCTTCAGCACCTGAATCTTGAAAATTACTTTTGCTCTTGGCATCATTTTCCGGTGGCATGAGCCCACCCAACAAATTCCAAGCCATGCTTTTTCTCCTACTAAATAACTAAACCAAGTATACCACTAAATAACAACTTTGCCAAGCAAATTGTTTAATTTTTTAGCAAACAAGCTCGCGTCATCCATCTCTTCGCCTTCCGTTATACAAGCTTGATAGAACAATAAGTGAATCATGTCCTCCAGTGTTGGATTTTCACCATTCTCAGTGTGAGATTTTATTATGTTTTTTATTACAGGGTGCTTAGTGTTGATTTCGAGCACCTTTGGCGTGCGGTAATTTAGCTGCTTTTGTTCACGTAAAAAACGTTCCATGCGAAGATCCATAGCTCCTTCATCAACCGCCAAACACACAGGACTATCAGTCAATTTCTTGGAAATTTTTACGCTTTTTACTGCACTGCCAAGAACTTTGGTGAAATATTGCAGTATAGAGTCTGCATTTTCTTCGGTCTTGTCTTCATCTGATTTGTTTTCTTCATCTTTTTTCTCTGAAGAGAATTTTTCCAGATCAACATCCGCACGAGTTACAGACTTAAACTTTTGATCTTTATATTCATGAACTACACTAGTCCAGAAATCATCCACTGGGTCAACAAACAGAAGAACCTCCAATCCTTTGCTGATAAACCCTTCAAGTTGTGGACTGTTTTTCACAGAATCTAAACTGTTTCCTGTGAGATAATAGATATGCTCCTGCTCAGGCTTCATTCTGCTTATATAGTCATCAATGCTGACTAGTTTATCATCACCAGTGCTATGGAACCTGCAAATTGAGAGCAGCGCTTCTCTTTCATCGTTCGGCACAGCTTCACAAAGGCCTTCTTTCAATACTGCACCAAAATTGGTCCAGAATTTTGTGTATTCCTCTAAATTCTCTTTTGCCTTTTTACCGAGCTCTGATATCACACGCTTAGTGAGGGATCTTCTGATTTGCTCAATAACTCGATTGTTCTGCAGCGTTTCTCTGCTGATGTTTAGAGGTAAATCCGGAGAATCAACAATACCTTTCAGGAAACGCAAGTACTGCGGTATAACCTGTACATTATCTTCAGTGATAAACACTTTATTTACGTACAATTTCACGGAGCAACGTCTATCTGGGTGGAATAAATCGAAAGGCTTGATAGAGGGAACGTAAAGTAAATTTGTATATTCTATTGCCCCTTCATTTTTGTTATGCAATATCATCCAAGGCTCACCACCAACATGCGCAACACTGCGGAAGAAATCGTTGTGCTCCTCTTGAGTAACATCATTTTTTGGCTTAGTCCAAATAGCAGCCTTGCTATTCAACTTTTCACTTTTTCCTTCTTCATCTATAAATTCAACAGGAAAATTTATATGATCAGAGTAAGTAGTAACAATGTTTTCAACGCGAAACTTGTCTAAAAACTCATTCTCTTCAGGACGCATAACCAGGGTAATTTTAGTTCCATAAGGGATTTGATCGTCTAATTTGCTGACGGAATATTCTCCATCTCCTTTTGACTTCCAGATCCAAGATTCCTCTTCTCCCGCCTTCCGAGATTCAACTGTTACCTCTGAGGCAACCATGAAACTTGAGTAAAAACCGACACCGAATTTTCCAATCAACTCTACAGTTTGGCTTGAATCTTTGTTATTTTTAATTGCGTCCAAGAATTTTTGCGTGCCAGAACTTGCAATTGTACCAAGGTTGTCTATTAAATCCTGCCTGTTCATTCCAATCCCATTGTCGGTTATATACAGCTCATTCTTGTCTTTATTGGCGCTAATGGTGATTTTTAGCTCACCGCTTGAATCTAGCAAGTTAGAATTTAGTTGTGATTCGTAGCGTAATTTGTCACATGCATCCGATGCATTTGATATTAATTCACGTAGAAAAATATCTTTATTGGTATAAAGCGAGTGAATTACTATATTCAGTACTTTCCCTACCTCAGCATCAAATTTTAAATTTTCAGTTTCTTGTACGTTGTGCATTTTGAGCTCCATTATTAGCCTACTACTCTAATAATTTAAGTATTGCACTGCGATCTTTCAAGGTCACGTACGCCAAAATTAATGTAGCTGCCGTATTATGACACCCAACTTATCGGTGTCATAATCGCGTAATTGAATACTTTTTTTAAACTACTGAAAGCGAATTATCTTTCACGACCTGTGTTTACTTCATTCACTTTAGGAGTGCCGGCAGGCGTTGCTGCTGGATTATCAAGTCTTGTTGCTTGCTTTAAACCTTCACCTATGCTTTGATCTTGATTTAAAACTTTATCAACGTGCTTATTCTTTTGTTGCATTTCATTATTTGATGTATTTTTTTGAGCTGTTCCTTTCGTGTCGTGAGTATTCTTCACACTCTTTTCATCCTCACCCATAAGTTTTTCTAATACCTTCTTAACAAAGCGCTTTAGAAGACTGAAAAGCCCTTCTTCTTTTTGATTTTCTTGAGGTGTATTGTCCTTTTCATCTTGCCCAAGCTTTTTATTCTCTCTTATAAGACTCCTACTCATCAAGGAAGAATCAACAGCTTGTGACTTAGACTCTGGTGGAGTTTGAACCACCGGCAGTTGCGTGTCTGTTTGCACAGAAACTTCAGAAGTCTTTTTTTGTCCAAACTTTTCACCTTCTGCAGTAGTTTCTTTAAGATTATTAGCTGCTTCTTGAAACTCTGGATTATCACGCAATCCTTCAGCCCTTGACGGTTGTGCGTCTGTTTGTGTAGAAGCTTCAGCGGTTTGCTTAGCTTCTTGCGGTAATCTACTTCTTTTATTTGTGGCAGTATAACCAAACTCTTTTCTTAACTCCTGTGTTGATCGTACAAGTTTATCTATCTCTTCATCGTTCTGTCTTTTTCGTTTTTCAAATTCTTTGCTTAATTTAGCAACGTCTTCCATTTTGCTCTCAAGCTCTTTACTTCTTGCAGCTTTTAGAGTCTTTGCTCTTTTTGCGATGTAATTAACTTTTTCTTCTAACGAGGTACCTTCTGGAAAGGGACCTGGGGAACGTCCAAAAACATCTTTGTATCTTTTTTCGACATCTCTTTGAGATGTACCTTTAATTTCAGCCATACCTACTCCTATATAAAGCATATAAAACAAGTGTATTAACCAACTATGTAAAAATGGTTAATACACCGAGATAAGGTTTTTCAGCACTCGGTTAGCTAAATATAGCGGTTGTGTAAGTTTTGCACTGTATAATGCCCAACACAAAACCCGACAAAATGAAAGAGGTGGTTGGTTTCCTTTGAATCCAATATCATACCAAAAAACCATGAGCATCAGGAAAGTAGAATGGGATAATTTCTTTAGAATATTTCTTAACCCACTTCCTTAACCTGAGCTTATGGCTTAACCAGCGCACTTTACACGCTAATGCTGGAAGGCTTTGTTGCATAGCCCTTTATGCAGTGGTGGTTTATGACAAATTCATGTAATTTATTTCAAATTTAGCCATATCAATATCAGTGAATCTATTGAGCAAATAGCACTTAGTTCTTTTTCACGATTTATCTCTGATTTGTTTTTCAAGCTAAACCCAAATTAACCTATGGAAAAACACTTCAATATAAGACCGTACTCCATACTTCACTTTCTTCTTCCATTCATTTATACCATCCTCATAATTCTCATATGATCTAATTTTACTAATATATTTTCTGATAAGTAGTCAGCTAAACAAATTTTAGCTAGGCCAAATAATAGATTGTATTTCCCACATTCTTTATACACTCTTCTTATGTCATAAGCTGCATCTGCTCGAACAGAACGAACTTTATACTTATTCCCTCTACAGGCTGACAAATAGTCTGCAGCAACACCGTGAGTGTACTTCATGTTTATCGCTTTCTTATCGTTAACGTTTAAAACAATGTGTAGTTTCCTTACTTGATCGTAACCATTATATTTTCTTTCCCGAATATTAAGTTTACTATGTCCACCGTTATTATTGTAAATACTGACTCTGGTGCTATCTACGGCAATTTCAGTATTTTCCAAATCATCTTTATCAATTCTATGATCGTCAATTTCCAATTTTTAAATCTTCTGGAAGCTTGCGTATAGCTAATAACTTTTAGGCTCTTTCCTATCTTTTCTAAATACCCCTTTCTCCACAAATATATAGTTTTTCTATCAATTTTGAACATATTACTTATCTTCTCCATGGTCATTTTTTTCTCATCAACTACTTTCAAAACGCGTTCTCTGAGATCCTCACTTTGCCATTCTTCTACCTTAGCTAACCCCTTAGTTATATCTTCTTTTGCTCTTTGAGAAAACCTTTTTTGGGTTAGCTATAGAATAAAGTCCAGCGTTATTTCACGCCAAATGTGGTAGTGTTCAATGGGCAAGCCGGTTATCGGGCTACATTTATATGTTGCACGCATTGCGCTGTCTGCTATTGACCTGAAAAGAGGATTGTTTTTATAGGAACTACTGTCTTCTACATCAGCCATAATTACTTCGCCTTGATTGGATAACAATAAGTTAATTTTTATACTGAAATTTTCTTTGTAAGCCATGTTTTCAGGAATGCTCCAGCATTTTGTGAGCTTGTCTCTTATGGAATCGATAACTTTTGCTACGACTAACTTATCCTTTTTATTCTCAGCACTCTTTTCACTTTTTATCTCATTTTTTGTTTCTCTAGGCTCTACAACATTTCTCAGTTTTTTATCTACACTCTTTTTTCTTTTTGGAATCGGAACAAACTCTTCACTTCTGCCAGTCTCTTGCATTTCAATGATCTGCCTTGGTTGCACTGTTTGTTTTATACCAGCAGTATTAAACTGCTCGGCTACTTTTTTTTTCCTTTGTGGCGTAGGAACAAATTCTGTTACTGACACATCGTTTGTTTGGGCTCTTGCTGCAGATAATGAAGAAAGTAAAAAGCAACATAGAAACAAAAAAATAACATAGTTAGAACAAAGAAAACGCATATGTTGAAATCTACTTTACTGGTTTAAAGCTAATATTGTATGTAAAGTCAATATATTTCATCTGTTTGATCACTAAAGTAAGCAAATTCTAATCGCAATAGCCAGCTTTCTGACTATTGCGGCTTCAGAAATCTACCGGAAAGCAGGTTACACGAAAAAAAACTTAATTTGTTTCCTTTTTGCGAAATAAAATAAATGTGCTGCTGCGAGTAAACAGATACTGAGCACTGACGCATAAGAAAATTTCAAAACTAACTCTCTAACATATACTGATAAGCACTTATATGCAGAAAACTTGCATAACCCAACATACACAACAGTACTATCAATCATCGATGCTGTGATTAAAGTAATAAAATTTGTTACATGAAAGTCAAACTTAGACCTCAATTTTTCGAAAATAATTATACTTGAAAAGAGGGATGCAAAAATTGCAGTGTATGAAATCAATATCACCAAATTAAAATTTTGCCATTTAAAAGCACAACATAACACTGTGCATGCTACTAAGCTGTATATAGCTTCTCTCTTGCCATGAAACTCAACCATTAAATTTACAACTGAAGCAGCTCCCACAACTAGGGCAGCACATATCATCAGTTTGTTTGAATTGTTGAGTAAAGAAAAACTAATGAACAAAAGAATTGATAAAATAGACATAATTACCTACACAAAAGCAATCAAATACATTTATTTTAAACAAACATTGCGTATAGTGAAAGAGTTATTTACATAATAAAAGAGTATTTTACACTAGCATAACTATTTCCTAAATCTTTCAGGTTTACTTTGAGGGCATCCCTTATATTTAGGATTTTCTCCTCTGTCACTTTACCGATACATGAAAAAATTACACCTTTAAATAATTCTTCAAACCTTTGCTGATTTTGCGGTGCAATAGTAACCAAAACTCTACTTTGTGATTCGGAAAACATTATTATCTTGTCTATTATATCTCTGTTTTGTATTTCTCCTATTGGTACTAGCGAAAGATCGATTTTAGCACCGAGATCTCCTGCAATTAGCGATTTTGCCAAAGCAATAGCCAGTCCACCTAAGTTTGGTGCAATTGCAGAGGCAATTATGCCATCTTTTATTGCCAGATTGTAACGCTCATACAACTTCTTGGCACCCTTTGCATCAACTTTTGGTACATTGTTATTGCCTATTCCACTGTATAATTGATATTCAGATCTACCAAGTTCGTCGTAGGTTGTACCGAGCACATATATTAAGTCCCCTGGCATTTTCACATCAAGCGATACCGCATTTTCAATATTTTCTATAACTCCGATTGCTGAAATGAGTAATGAAGGTGGTGCAGAGATCATCACTTTCTCGCCATCTTCATCATATCCCTTGAAGTCGTTAAACATACTGTCTTTTCCGGATATGAATGGCGTTTTAAATGCAGTTGCATAATCATAACAAGCCTCCGCAGCTCTCTTTAGTTGCCACAGCCTTTCTGGATTGTAAGCATCACACCAACAAAAATTGTCGAGCAACGCCAAGTGTTTTATATCTCCTCCTACAGCTACATAGTTGCGTATTGCGGTGTCGATTGCACATGCTGCCATATGATAAGTGTCAATTTCTCCATAACTTGAGCCAAATCCCTGCGATTTCACAACACCTTTGTTTGAAGAAAGAACTGGTCTTGAGACGATAGCTTCGCTGCACACCCTTCCCCTGCCCTGCAATGGTTTTAACACTGACGATCCCTGAACTTCGTGGTCGTATTGCACCGCTATGAACTCTTTGCTGCAAATGTTTGGTCTGCTTAGCATTTCTTTTAGTTCAGTTTCTTGACGTGGTGTCATGCAAGTAGCTGACACGTAAAGGGTGTCATTCCAGTGCTTGACACTGGAATCCATTTCACATTCAATTCCACCATTAGATGAGTTTTGGCGTAAAATGTTTGCAGGCTTTACATACTGGATCCCAGTGTCAAGCACTGGGATGACAGGAGAGAGTTCCGGAATGACAGCGGATGGGTTAGATTTTCCAGACCACGGCTTTGTCTGTAAATGCATTTTGGGATTACCGTCATGAAGAAATTCGGTTTCCATATCCATGATTACTGTTTCTTCAGGGCATTTAACCACAGCTTTGCCACTTTCATTAAACTCTCCAATTACGCTGACTTCCACATCATGTTTTTTCATGATTTGCTTAAACATAGGAAGATTTTCTCCTGGCACTGCTAAGGTCATTCTCTCTTGCGATTCTGATATCCATATTTCCCATGGAGCCATACCATCGTTTTTAAGCGGAACCTTGCTTAAATCAACCTCAAATCCATCCTTTCCCATTTCACCGATAGACGATGATAGACCCCCTGCCCCGTTGTCTGTTATCGCGTTATAAAGACCGAGGTCTCTTGCTTCTATGACGGCATTGGATAGTTTTTTCTGTGTTATAGGGTCACCAATTTGTACGACCGTTGAAGGGCTGTTTCCCGACAATGCCTCTGAAGAAAACGTTGCACCGTGAATTCCGTCTCTTCCAACTCTTCCGCCAATAATTACAATCTTATCGCCGTTTTTGGGCTCCTTGATGTGTGAAGGTGCGTTATTTACACTGCGTGGAATAATTCCAACACTCCCAACAAAGACTAATGGCTTTCCACAAAATCTATCGTCAAAATATACCGATCCAAGTTGTGTTGGAATGCCAGAGCAATTGCCAGCAACATTAACACCGTGAACTACTTCTTTCATGATATATTTCGGTGATAAAATTTCATCAGTGAGATCTTTATCCCTGTAAAATTTTCCTTTTGCTTCTTTGGCAAAGCAAAAGTAATAGGTATTCATTATAGGCTCTGCACCTTTACCAAAACCCACTACATCACGATTAACTCCAAGCACTCCTGTCATTGCTCCACCAAACGGATCAAGAGCTGAAGGGCTATTGTGAGTTTCAACTTTATCCACAATCAAGTAATTGTCATCGAAGATTATCCCTCCTGCGTTGTCGGAGAAAACCGATACGCATATGCCAGAATTTATCTTACGCGTTGCACGCTTAATGTAATGTGCATATAAGCCGTCTTTTATTTCATCAATGGGAGAACAGAAGATGTTGTGCTTGCAATGTTCAGACCAAGTCTGTGCTAGAGACTCAAGTTCAATGTCGTATGGATTTCTACCAAGTTTTTTGAAGTAATCCCTTATAGCTTTCATTGCTGCCAGAGAAAGACCTAAAGTGCCATTACCATCGATTCCATCTCTACTGATTTTTTCAAGCTCTTGGTCACTCACATTGAGGTCGACAGATTTTGCTCCATCATTACCTGGTGTCATCCCAGTCCTTTTTCTTGTCATTCCAGTGCCCACTTCTGTCATCCCAGCTTTTTTTCTTGTCATCCAAGTAGCTGACACTGGGATCCATTCTTTTTTTTCGTGGTCACGCGCTGTAATGACACCAGGTGGGGTATTTGGTTTACTGTAATACTTCCAATGGCAATTGCCGTTTTCTTTATAGACAAGCGTGCAATATTCAGTAATAGGATTGAATTCCTGTTTTATGTCATCTTCGGTTGGAAAACCTCCTTGACTTAGAATCAATTTTGAACTTCTTGCTTTGATATAAATATTTTCGTCAATGTAGCCTTTGCTTATTAGGTACTCTCTAACAATTTGCTTTGCTGTGTTACCTACATTATCGGTCATGCCAGGTAAGAAGCTTATTTCCAAACCCCACTCAGCTTGTGGTTCTATAAAATCATATTGAACTTCTTCGAGATTTTCGTTGTAAGAGTAATAACGGCAGTCTTGTATGATTCCACTGTAAAATAACCCACAAATTTCTTCATATAACTTCGATGGTAACTCTTTGCGTATATAAATCGAATAAACGTTGACTAACCATCTGCGGCCAGCTTGTTCACATTTATTTAAAACCTCTATTCTGATGTTTGTCATATGAAAGATTTTAACATATAATAACATACAAATATTTTGCTGTACAATGTATTAGTCGGTATCTTTCATGGGAAAAGTTTTTACTGCTGACGTGGATGAATCCTTTTTCGATGTGCTAGTTCAACACATATTTTCTGAATATGAGAAAGAAAAAATTCCCAAGGTAAAGATCATACTTCCTTGCAAAAGCGATGTGATAGCACTGCTGAGTGCATTCAAGAATTGCAGCGCTAAAGAATGCATAATTTTGCCAGAGATAGTTTCACTAGAGAACATTGATGAGGAAGACTTAATACTGAATCTTGACAGAGTTAAAGTTATCAAGCCAATAAAAAGAACGCTACTATTGATTCAATTTATATTGGAGTGGAATAAAAAAAATAACGACAATTTTCCCATAGATTTAGCCTATAGCTTACCATCACTGCTTCAGTGTACCCAAACAACAGATCATTATCAGTTCGATGAGCATTCAAAGAAAATAGAAAATTTTACAAATTTACTTATTGAAACTTGGAATGAGACCTTAAAAGATTTAGGAGTAGTGGATATACTAAAACATAAAAGTGACTACATAAACAACATGATAGTTTCTTTACAAAAAGATCAGCATATAATCTTTGTTGGAGTCGGAAAGGAGGAGATTTATAAGTCGTTGATTAAGGCTATATATGACCTACCATTTGGAAAGATAATCCTACCTAATTTGAATTTGAAAATTAAAGAGAAAGATTGGAAATCGCTTGATAAAAGACACTATCAATATTGCCTGAAAAATTTATTGGATTCTCTAAATGTGGATAGAAGGGATGTGAGTTTTCTACCAGAAGCGTGTTCTGATGTCATCCCAGTGCCCAGACACTGGGATCCAGAAAACTTAACTTTAAATGAGCGCACCAGGTGGCTGTACAATAGAAACTGGATCCCAGTATCAAGCACTGGGATGACAGAAAGAAGGACTGGAATGACAGAAGGTTCTGTGGAATACCTAGATTACATCTTCGATACGACTGCTGATCTAAGTAAAATTAGTGATGGACGTATTGAAAATATCGAAGTTATCACTTGTGATTCGAGGGAGGAAGAAGCACAAGTGATGTCATTAATTATAGCGAACGAAGGTTATGAAAACGTTTCTTTGGTTGTTTTTGATAAATTACTTGCAGCTCGTGTGGCATGTTCTGCATCGGAAAACTATTCTTATGTAACGCTTTTGCTTTATAGTATCGAAGTTTTGACCTCAAATTGGAACAGCGTGGCATTGCTTTCACTCCTTAAACATAGGCTGGTAACTTTTGGTTACACTCAGGAAGAATACACTCGAATTTTATCTGAGTTTGAAATAGAGATACTACGCAACTTTAATACAAACGGCCTTAAGGATATTATAAGTGCTACCAACACCCGTGGAAAGCTAAAATATAAAGAAGATATCTTGCTTATTATTAACAAGTTAGAGGTTATATTCAATCACTTAATCAATGTTATAAATTGCTCTATTTCTGATGTAGTAACAGCTCATTTGCAGTGTATTAATATGCTTTCTAATGTGAATTTTTCAGAGCTAAATAACGAAATAGGTAATTTTATCTGTGATTTCTTAAATGCATGTGAGGGTATAGCAATTAAATGTTCCTTGGAATTATATAACCAAATTCTGATCTTGTTTCTAAGACAAGAGTTTTTTTCTGCAGCAAGTGACTTAAATAAATTCAGCTTATATCACAATAAAGTTGTAATACTTGCTGGATTTTATGATATGCCGAGTTTTCAAAGCCCATTTTTGAATGCATTGACAAGAGAAAAACTCAACCTTCCTTCCGTGCAAGAGGAGCAAGGGTATTTTTTGTATACTCTGCGCAATTTGTTTGGTGCAAGTAAAGTGTATGTTACAAGATTGCTGGGCGATAGGAAGCCAATTCTATTGCAGCGTCTGGATATTTTGCTACAGGAATCAAAATATCCTTATCGCGATTGGCTAAGAATGCTGAATACACCTGAATGTGTTGTTCCATGTACTCAGCCTATGCCAAAACCTCAAGCCGAGGTTAGAAAAGAAAAAATGCAGGTAATGTCTTGCAGTGCAATAGAAAAGCTAATTCGTAATCCTTATTCATTTTACGTTGAATATATACTGGACCTTAAACAATTAAGAGACTTGAATTTTAAGCCATCGATATTGGAATTTGGCACTATGGTACATAACATTCTTGAGAGATATTTACGTGACAGAAAGTCGCTGATGAGTATTGCACGAGAAGTGTTCTCAACTAGTCAGTTTAATTTTTCAAATATGTGGTGGATAAGACTACAGAGAGTAATTCAATCTTTTGTCGAACTTGATGAAACTCGAAGCAACTATGTTGAGTTGGAAAAGAGCTTTTCCTGTCCAGTATCTCCCGTTTCAGCGCATGACACACAACTGTACGGATTGAGAACTAAGAAGGGTGTCATCCCAGTGCCCAGACACTGGGATCCAGAAAACTTCAAACAACTATACAATGAAAACTGGATAAGCACTGGAATGACAAAAAAAAGGGCTGACATGACAAATAGGCCAGAAGAAATCTTACTGACAGCAAGATGTGATAGAGTTGAGTACCTACCAAGCGGGCAAGTAGCAATTATAGACTATAAACTTGGTTCACCTCCTTCCAATGAGGAAGTTATGTCAGTTTTTTTTCCGCAATTAATTTTACAAGCCTTAGCGGTAGAACATATAACCAAAAGAGAAGTTTCAGAACTTGCCTATTGGAAACTTGATTATGATAAAATAAAAGTTATTTCTATACAAAATTATAGATACAAAATGCAAGAATTAAAAAATGATTTGCCTGGTTTTTTATCTAATTATTTAAGTAATTCCACACCCTTTATTGCTTCTCCATATTTTGATAAATTCCTGAGATTTAACAGCTATAAACACCTAGAAAGAATAGGAGAGTGGTTGTAAACTTGTCATCCAAGTAGCCCCTTTTCTGTCATCCAAGTAGCCTTCTTTCTTGTCATCCCAGTGTTCCTTCGGTGCCATCCAAGTAGCCCCTCTCTTGGTCCGGTAGAGATCATAACTCTAAATCCTCCTATTCGGTTTAACTGCTATGATCCCCCCAACA
>JAOEHK010002181.1:0-15372 GCA_025447835.1 Labidoglobus nevermanni
ACGAGTCGGCTCTTCATGTTCTATGTTTCTGTCCGGCTATGACCAGTGTCAGAACTAAGATTCTGGATGCTGAGATTCTGAACCCGAGGCAACTTTTGTCCTACCCTGCGAGCAAAATTCTGGAGCTTGCCCGCCAATTCATCTAGCTGGAGGAGTAGAAACATCACAGGGTATAGCCATATATGCCCTCCAAGCAAAATATATAGCGGGTAATTTGAGATTCAGCTGCTTGTATTGTAATAGTTCCGATGCATTCCTATCAGTTCCAGAAGAATTTCACATATACATATTGTCGTTATGCCGAATGTATTGTACTTAGTATTTTCTTTTTCTTGTTCGTTTCTTACTCTTCATGTATAGCCTCCATATCCCGCCTCGAAAATTGGGATGGGAAAAGCAACAATTAGAGAGATCGGCAATTTTTGTGGTAGAGATTCGCAATGGAAAACGGAAGGTGTAAAATTGGTTCATTACCACTTAAATTGTAACGTTCTAGAAAAAAATAATTGTTTCTGCTTATTAGATAAATAGAACACGAAGGCTCCTGCAACTTGTTAGGCAGGTTTTGGTGTAATTGTGTCACCGAAACCCTACGGTGACCATTTATTTCCGGAAAAGCCATTTCAGAAATAATAACATGAGGTAGAATGTTGTATTGATGTTTAAATTTTCCTCATATATATATATATGTGTGTATATAATTTTGTATATATTGTCCAAGCATTAGCCTTCTCCATTTGGGGTTTCTTCATCGTCGTTGCCATTTATTTTTGTAAATTGGGGTTTAAATTATCCTGCGAGGGATTCCTTTTCGCGCTGGTCCTCGGCTTGTCGACGGTCCTGCAAATATAACAGAATATATCATAATTCTGCTTATATTTGTAAGTTATTTTCACCTGGCCTTGATGTGCTCAGAAATGGAGGCGATATATCTTCTCCATATAGAATGCGCATTTGCTCGCGAGCTCTTGACAACGGTGACATTTCCGACTGAGGAATGGTTTCCTCAACTCTTTCCAGTCGCGGTGCTGCACTGCTTCGGGCCATTCGTTTAGACCGTCTTCCGGTCTTAATAACAATATCCCTGTTACTGTAAGGAACCATGGAATGTGATCGAACTTCCATGGAAAGCGCTTCGGGTGCTTCACTATAGTCTGACGGAGAATACGCGCGCATATATTCTCCGTAAGACATCATCGATGGTCCTTGAGGTGGTGTCTGGATTGGTTTAGGCGAAGTCGGCGAAAGATATTCGGGCGTTCGTGGAGACTGTGGCAATCCCAATCGCGGAGGAGACTCCGTATGCAAATCTTCACCAAAGAAGTATTCTTGTTCGAAAATATTCTCCCGAACCGGAGTTCCAACCAGTGCAGGCTCTGCTTCGTCTTCGAAAGTAGCATACTCCCCAGTTGCACGAGGTGGTGTTACAGGAGAGGGCGGAGTCGGCACCGGCAGGGGCGGGGGTACATAGTGTACGAATGGAGGAGGCGAAGGGATTCTTGGTGGTGATTGCCAGTTCAACTCAAAACGATCCGCGTCAAATATTGCTGGTTGCAATTGTACCACTTCTTCCAATGGATGTACCCGATCTAATGGATGGATATCTGCGTATATATTCTCAGTTTGGATATTCATTTCGGCTTGCGTTGGTGTCCGTTGAGATGTTGGATAGTCCACATCTATAAACTGAGCTTCAGGCACATATCGTGGAGGAGTATATGTGGGCGTAGTTTCCAAGTATGGACTAGGGCGTGTAATCGGACCCTTTGGAGTTTTCGGCGGCGTTCTTGGAGGCGAATAAAATGCCGGCATTTCCTCGCCTAAGATATCTAGTCCTTCCTGGGCACCTTGGTCAAATTCATACTGGAAAGCGGTACGTGATATAACATCGAAGTCCTCCCCAAGTCGACCAACGAGTGGCGACACATAAGGGGAACTTTCAAAGGATGCTTCATCCTCTTCTATGATATATTCAGGTGCATCAAAATCAAGATTTTCCGTTTGTAAGTCGTAAGCGTATTGCGGTACTACTGCTTGAAAATCTTCCTCCTTATAAGGAGACCTAAACGGTACTCGCGCTAATGCAGGTTCCGCTGAAAATACAGAGAATGTGAAACAATGTGAAACAAGTTACTGTACGATAAATACGGATTATTTACATTAGCGGAATTATACTCACTCGGTGATATAAATGGTGGCGTCACGTCTTCTCCATAAAGCATTCGCATTTGTTCGCGAGCTTTTGTTATTGGCGATTTTTCCGGGCTAACAATAATTGGTGGTGTCACGTCTTTTGGAGAAACCATTTGCTCGCGAGATTTTGTTATTGGTGATTTCTCGCGCGGAGATATAAACGGCAGAGGAACATCTTCACCAAAAAGCAGCTTCATTTGGTGACGGGCCTTAGATATTGGTGACATTTCCGGAGTGGGATACCATTTAAGAGGAATAGGTGACGTTGGGAGTTTCTGAACTGGGCTGGAATAGTAACCACGAGCTCTCTGAGGAGCACTTGAAGGCGGCATATAAGGAGCACCAAAATCTATAAGCGCATATTTTGGTGGTGACCTGATTGGAGAATTTAAGAGATACATTTCTTCCTCTTCCGAAACCGGCGGCATAGCTGGCGCAACACTAGCCCGTGGTTTTCTCTTTGCTGGCTTCTGAGGTCTCTGAAAACCTACCATTGGTTGTCGGATCTTGGCTGCCTTCTCTTCCACTTGTTCTTTCGTTTTTAGTGGTGATGTAACAGCGGCAGCAGCTTGGTCTGGGCTTGGAGGTAGAGCTGGTGGCGGAGTACGTGGTGATACCGCCTTAGGCGTTTTGGGGGAGGGCTGGGGCGTTCTTGGTGAAAGTGGAGTTAATTGTAATCTTTCATCTTCTCCGAACGAGTAATCTTCGACAAATTCGAAATCGGGCATAGATACATCAAGATCAGCTACATCCCTTTCTTGCATTCCTTCCCATTGCCTTTCATATTGCGCTTCGTATGGAGGCTTGCTAAATTTATCCGCGGCTGATATTGGCCTTTCTATTGCTTCTGTGGTTTCAACCATTGTTCCACTGGGATACCTTCGGAAATCTGCAGTAACTTCTTTGTGCACGCTGTCCTCGAAACTATCATACTCATCTTCCAAAACTTCATCAAACAGATCTGGTGGAACCTCTGCTCGAATACTCTGAGGAAATCCAAGACCTCTAATCCATTCTTCACCCGGAGGAGTCACTGCTTTAGGTGGCGAAATCCTTAAATGCTCTGGAGTCTTCCAGCCTGGTATTTGGATGGGTAGTCTCATTGGGCTATGCAACATTGCATCCGGAGGAATTCCTTCGTCAAGGATCGATCTAGGTGGTGTGTATTGAATCGGAACATTATAACCCATCAAATCCTCTGGTAAAATTACTTGTTCTTGCGGTAGGCTTTCAGCCCTTGCCATAATATTAGCAAGTTCCTGTGACCGTGGTGATAGTACAGGTGGTTTAGGAGGACTTCCAGGGATATCAAAATCAATTCTCCTTCTTCGCTTAGGAATTCCGGGCCGGCCACCTCGTTTTACCGGAGATTCGACTTGAATCTCTTCAGTTATTCCTGGCAATCTTTTTGATTTGGGATACCTAGTAGATGGCCTAACCCTGCTGGTAGTTATCCTAGCTTTTCCTGTTTCGAAGTCGTTTCGAATTTGTTTAACTCCCTTTTCAAGATGATAGTTAAACGCTGCAACATCATCGTCGAAGTGAGCTGGCAATTCTCGTATTGGATTCAATTGATTGAATTCTCGTTTAACTTGGGTCGATGGTTTTCGCTTAATCGTAATGAAAGGCCCACCACGCCATCCTTGGCGAACATAGTAAAATTTCGAAGGATATAACTCCTTTTTGCTCGGTAAGCCAGCAACTACTTGTTCAAATTCTTCGCGATCAAATTGTTCTGGACTCCGTGGTCGTTCTGGACTTTCCCTAACCATTCGCTGTTGGACCTCGAACGGCATCTCTTCGCCCTCTAAATCAAATTCATCGCCAACATCAAACTGGAATGCACCATATTGTGGCATAAATTCTTCCACTGGAGCAGTAAAATCAAACTTTTCAGGCCGCGCGTCAATTTCATCAATGTATTCGAAATCTTTTGGAGGTGATGCTATGTGTAAATCTGCGTATTCATCATCATCAACAATTCCAAAAAATGGCGATCCCGGTGGAGACTCCTCATATGTAGATGTAGGCGTTACTTCTTCGCTAAATTGCGCTAGGTCACGGGCTCTTGCCATGGGCGATTTTGGGGGTCCACCTATAAATGGCGGTGAAACGTCTTCTCCATAAAGCATTCGCATTTGCTCGCGTACTTTTGTCATTGGTGATTTTTCGATATCTTGAACCACTTGCAAAGCATTTGTCAGTAGTTCATGCTGTTGGGGAGCATTAATATCAGGTTCAATATGCTGCTGAATATCAGCGACTGGACTAGGGTACCATGGAAGAGGAATAGGTGACGTTGGGAGTTTCCTAACTGGGCTGGAATAGTAACCACGAGCTCTCTGAGGAGCACTTGAAGGCGGCATATAGGGGGCACCAAAATCTAAAAGCGCATATTTTGGCGGTGACCTGATTGGAGAATTTAATAGATACATTTCTTCTTCTTCCGAAATAGGAGGAACATCAGGAGGGGCGCTCTTTCGCTGTACTCTTTTTGCTCGCCCACCTGCCTGGACAACTACAACCTTTTTTTTGTACGGAACCATTTCATGTGCCTCCAGGTCATAACGAAGTGGTTCCTCTTCCTCTTCTAAATCCAGCATCTGATACTGTTGTTGATTTAGCTCACTGAACGGATCTGCATATTCTTCATAACTAGGCATTACGGGGCCTCTGGGTGGAGTAATTGGTGGTTTTTCCGGGGAATAAAATTCTTCTGGTATATCTGTATTCCAAAGATAGTCATCCGGTTTTGGTAACCCCAAATGATAAGGTAAATATGGTGATACTGGTTTTGGTTTCTCAATGCGCAAATGTTCTGGCGTTTTCCAACCTGGTATTACAATTGGCGGACGAATTGGGGATCCTAAATTGTCAGGGATACCTTCATCAAGCAATGACTGTGGCCTCTCATAGGGAACATTCGCTGCAGTTCCAAATAAATCCTCTGGATATGATTCAAATTCTGGCGATGATGGGGGGGAAGGAATTAGTGGTGGTCTCTCCAATACTTCTTCATCTTCATCAAGTGCAGGTTCAGGTGAACTCCTAGTTCCGATATGTATAGGTCTATCAGTTTCATCGCTAAGTAGTGTATCATATAGTTTCTTGCTGTTTTCCACCGTGCTCGCAGTAGATAATAATTCATTCACACGCTCTTTTGCAGTTGTAGGTTCGATTGTGACCTTTTTGGGAATCGGCTTAGGTGGTGATGGTGCAATTTCTACCGCTTTTACAGGCGAAGGTGGTACATATTTCAAAATACCCAGTTCATCCAGTTCAGGTGAACGAAGATGTGCTGGTATTCTTTGTCCTTGCATTCGCATTTCTGCACGAACTTTCGATCTTGGAGTCTTTTCTGGTGTGAAATACGCGGGCATTTCTTCTTCAAAGATTGGAAATTCATCTCCATATTCTCCACGTCGTGTCGGGGTAGTTGGTGTAGATGGACTCGTCATAGGTAACGCTGCAGATAGTGGCAAATCTTCAAGATCTAAATTGCGTAGTCTACGAATTTGCTTTAGTTCCTCTACTAGATCGGTGTATAAGTCTAAATCAAGATCCTCATCAAGAATATCGTCTTGTTCAGCAAATAATCCTTCATCATCCCCCAAACCGGAAACCATTCGGTCAAATAAATCTGGTGACGTAGATCTCTCTACTAATCTTGGTGATCTTGGTCTTCGCGGTGTTTCTTTTAGTTGCTCGTTCATTATATCCTGCTCCACAATTGATTGATTTGCTTCCTCCAAAATGTCTCTCTCCTCAGCATTCGAAGTTGGAATATTTATCATCATACCCTTAGATTCGGCAAATGGCGGTGTTCTATCTTCGCCGTAAAGTAGCCGCATTTGTTCTCTAGCTTTCGACATCGGGGACTTTTCACGTATAAACGGCGGTGTTCTATCTTCGCCATAAAGTAGTCGCATTTGTTCTCGAGCTTTCGATATCGGCGACTTTTCAGCAATAAACGGGGGTGTTCTATCTTCGCCGTAAAGTAGTCGCATTTGGTCGCGAGCTTTAGTCATTGGTGATTTTTCAAGGACAATTTGCGGCAGCGGTATTTGGGTTGGGGCAAATCCTTCTCTTTCTGTTTGTAACTGAGGGATTTCAATTGGTGAAGCAATAAGGGAATCTTCGAACACCTCTGGTTCACTAACTTCAAGTAAATCGCCTTCATCATACAAAGGTGCGCTAATTCGCAATGGTATGACAGGAACTCTATCACTCCGGCCAGGTGGGGTGAAAGCAACTTGCGGGATGTGTTCTAATGCTACAGTTTCAAGGCTTTGAATAGGAGATTCAGGGAATTCAACCCGATATTCTTTCGCTGGTGAAGCAATTGGTGCTTCGAAGGAAAATCCAATCTCCTCTATTATTGGATCGATGTGATATTTGGGAGGAGTTGCCTCCACATAAGATTCACCAAATAAACGTCTGGGAGCTATAGTGGGTTTCTCACGTTGTGGACGTTGACGTCGTACATGTGGCATACGTGGAGGATTTACTGGCGTACGTGGAGTAGGTGGAGGAGGAGGTCCAGGTGGAGGTAATATGG
Source organism: Labidoglobus nevermanni (assembly GCA_025447835.1). Classification (NCBI taxonomy): domain Eukaryota; kingdom Metazoa; phylum Arthropoda; class Insecta; order Coleoptera; family Staphylinidae; genus Labidoglobus; species Labidoglobus nevermanni. The sequence goes on from JAOEHK010002181.1 coordinate 6,752, forward strand.
GAGCAGGTGCTTGTTGTTCAAGAACTGGTTGTACTGGCACCTCTTCTACTACGGTAAGAGTAGCTGGAATCTCAATCGGTTCGGCTGGAGTTTCAGTTAATTCTATTAAATTGGAGCCCCATGTTATGGGCTTGCGCTCTTCGCTTGGAGGAGGAACAAAGCCTAGTAGTCCAACTTGGCCTTTTGATGGAGTAATGCTTGGCTTCGATGGTCTCTCGGGGGTTTTGATTTTGGGTGACAGTGTTTTAACAGATTCAATTAAAGATTTTGGTGGTTTTACGGGTATCGTGGATAGAATTCCTGATGCTTCATCTTCGAGACTTTTGAGTACTTCCGGTGGTATCAATCCTGTATCTAAATTATTCCACGAAATAATGGGCTCACGTGAAATTGCATAAAATGCTTGTACTCCAAAATGGGGTATCCGTTGTGAAGACGCAAACTCTAGAGCGTCCGAAGAAATTTCACAAGAGGGTGAAGATCCGTCAGAGTCGCATGATCCAAAAATGTTTAAATTTTTTTGTTGTTCGGTGAGGATTAATGCATGCGCAATATCAGTGACCTGAAAAAACAATATATCATCAATGAAGGGCAATGAAATATGAAGAAATCATACATTTGATCCTTCTGGTATGTTTGTTAGGTCCACATTTTGGGGATGTTCCTTAAATGGTCCAATCAGCTTTCTTTGTTGCAAGACGAAAATCAGCAACTTCAGGTGAATTGTGCGCAGTCCAATGCCAATATCGTTCTCTTTTAGTCTTTTGACCCATGCTGCTGCTTTAATTCGGTCTAGAATGTTAAGATATGTTAATCGAATAAATGGTCCCACCCTTAGCCAGAATCACAAACCATTAGGATCTGATAGTGCCAGTACGAGTGGCCTGACGAAACTTAGGTAATATTCGAAATCATTTTCGCTAGATCCGGATGCGTTTTGTAAATTGGAAGCCATTTATATTGAAATCTGTATAAAACACTGTGTAAAATATAATAACTGAATAATTTGAAGGTGGAGGCCGCAAAAAACGTGTGAATGCTATTTTGTAGAATTGGCGAGTGTGTTGATTTTAATTTCGGGTAACTAGATCTAAGTGCTGAAAAAAAACAAATGATATTCGAATAGCGATCTCCGAATGTACACGAATGGGTTAAAGCCTACTTATTATTACGTTTTGCACTACATTTTGTTTTTGTAACAACAGCCATTAGCCATTCTGCCATATCCACGTCTAGTCGTATCAAGCCAAATTTATACCTTCCAATAATCCGACATTTGTACTCGTATTTTAGTAAAATTATGATTGGTTTATACATTTCTTTCACATCAGTGCTCGTGGTTGCATGCTGTTTTTGCATTTTTTACAAATATTTGATCTGCTGCACCCACTGCTAAGTTATACAATATTTTTCATCGTCCGGAGTATTTGGAACATCTAGCACAATGGATCAACCAAGTACTAGTAAAGGCGTTAGGGGCACAGGAAGAACCGCTCCCAAACCTAGTGGATCAAAAACCAAGCAACAAATGACTGTCGTGTGTAAACCGAAACAGCCCCAAGAATTCACATTGCCAGCCTTTAGTGTTCCATTGCCTAAGCCGGCGCCAGAACGTAAGTATATAATGTTTAAAGACCGACCCAAGGTGTAAGTTTCCTGCATGATTCCAATTGGAATCAAATCGAATGATTGTAATTTGTTTCATATAGCACAAGGTGTTCCGGAACAATCGAAATATCTATGATATTAAGATTATCGCCTCACTAGTTTATTTATTTCACAGAGAAAATGGAAAAACAAAAGGTGATGCGTAGAAACAAACCGAAAGGCGAAGACTTGAATAAACTGAAAGAGATCATAGCAGGCCTAGGAAACAAAACAATATCAGTTCAAGAATTCATAGCTCTAGTCGCTCCATTCACTGGCGATAAGGGCGAAATATTACAAAGCGTACTAGGCGAAGAAATGGACAACTTCCGGAATACAGCTAGGAAAATTTACGAGACAATGACGGAAGACATCAGCGATGTGCTTACTAATGAGCACATTCAATTGAAAGAACATTGCGAAGAACGACAAGCTCTTCTTCGTGAAAGGACTCAACGCAAAATGAATGCAATCTATGCCCTATGCCCCGACTTCGATTTCAATCGATATCGTGATGAGGAAAAATACCTAGAAGAAAAGTTTCCAATTTTGCCAGCTGTATGTATAGGAAGTACGATTTTGTCCATAATATCTTTTCATAAACATCGACATTCTGCAGCCTGATATGGATAGCGAGGAAGTGCAAGCCCGCATGCGCCAGGAAGCTTTCCATCGCTATCAATGGTTGAAATCAGAAGGTGAGCGACTGAAACAAGAGAATAGTCGTTTGCAAAAGCGACTGGGAGAGCTCAAGAAGAGGCAAAAAGAGGAGCTACAAGAGGTTGCCGATAGGGAACAACTGGCTGAAGACGAAAGGGAAGTTTTGGAGGAAAAGCAAGAGAAACTAGAAACTATGTAATATTGATGTTGGTTCAAACGTATTCCTGTGTTACTGAATATTTTCATATTTTCAGGCTTGACGACCTGACTGAATCAGTTGGCAAGGTGTTGGTAGAAGGTGAGTTGGAGAACGCCGAAGCAGTCAGTCTGAAACCCCTACCACGCAAATCCAGAGAGTTGAAGGAAACAGAACAGCAGGATTGGGCTACTCAGCAAGCAGCAGAAATCGAAGCTAATGTTGCAGTAGGAGCAGCTTCAACTAAATCAAGTATAGTCTCCAGTAAATTGAAGGCGGTTATGAAGCAGAAGAAGAAAGCAAAACCGAAAAAGCCCATGGAGTTCCATTTCTCTCCTATAAAGACACCCCCACCCAAGGAAAGAGAGCGGCAACTATCACCCTTCCATTATTCGCCACCGCGGGAGCCTCCAGTTGAAGAACGCGCCCAATTCAAAACACCTCCACGGCAGAAACCACAAGCAGCTGCCCAACGATCTCCATTTCATTACTCCCCTGTTCGATCACCTCATCCTCCAGCACGTAAATCCTCATCACCTTTCCACTATTCTCCCGACCGTGCAGGCCCATCAGGCCCGCCACCACCAGCACCTTCCCCATCCAGGGTGAGGATGACACGGACGACTTCCACTACGGATCCTCAGCCCGGACCATCAACTTCAGGCGTGCCATCTCAACGTTCGCCATCTCGGCCACAAGTAGCTCGGCGACAACCTGAACAGCCACAAGCAGCCTTTGGACGCAGGGCTGCTCGAGGTCCAAGGGATTCCTGGGGCGGATTCAATTAAACCAAACTGGATATTTATACATTTTTCTAAAAATTTCGTTCATTAAATCATTCATTCATTATTGTCGTTGTGATTCTATTTTTTTATCTATTTTTCGTGAGTGAGGAGGAGGAAACTGAAAAATGCGCGTGCGGCTCGCGGGGCTAAATATTTCAATATTGGTTGGCTGGTTTATTGGAGGGCGTGCGTTTTTTAATAAAGAGGTTGAGGGCAAATGCACGATAATCACCCGCTGATGCGTGACCCATGTGTGGGGCTGGCCGCTCGGATAGGCAGCTGAAGGCAATGCTATCTTTGACCGACCCACTAAACCCCGGGGGTTTATCTAACTTGGTAGCTAAACCTGAAAGATAACGGGGTCGCTCGCTAGGATGCATGGCCTAGCAAAGCTGTCGGATACCCCAGGTGCGTACCGGGAGATTTCGGAGATGGCTGGGTTATCGTGACCCACCACTGAAGAGCGCAGATTGTTCGCGAGTTTGCCATGAAGTTTGGGAAGGGGGGAGAATCCGAATTCTCGGATTTCGCACAAAGTAAGGAGCATTCACGATGTTCCTTATGATGTGGTGGTCGGCCCCGGTGACGAGTTTGAGTCGCCAGGGCTTAGTGCTCCCCCAGATGGGGGTATGTGAACAAACTGCGGATGCATGCCGAAGCTATCTGCAGTTTGGTGGAGGTTAAAACGCGCCGATTTGAAAAGAGGAGGTTTAGTCAAGGCCGCGGCGAACATCTTACGTAGGGTGTATTGCACGTAAGTGCCCCAGGTAAGACGGCGGTCGAAGTGGATGCCTAGGTATTTCACAGATTTTTTCCATGGAATTTCCTTGGAGTTGACATTTAACGGCGGCTGGAGGGCGTGTGATACACGCAGCACTTAAACCCTACTATTTGAGCCAATTGTTCATCCCCGCTTGTACAATCTCTTAATTTTTGGAAGGGAATATCGGATTGGGTTATTGAGATGGAGTGGGGAATCGTAGAGAGACGTACTGCAACCTCATCTGCCATTTCAGATGTTGAGTCACTAGACTCGTGTGCCATTCGTGCACCCACTCGACTACCGAGCGGTTCTTTACAAACTTAGAGTTCTTTTTATTTTGAGGTACAGAAAATGAGCAATATATCAGGCCAGTAAATTTTATTTGTAACTAAACAATATGAAACATTTAGAATTGAAAAATTGGCAAATATTTGCGCATTTTAACATCTAGTTTTATTTAGTCGTTGAGCCTAACTTCAATAGTTAGTTTGTCAATAGTCAAAAAGTCTAAAACTATTCCCAAATTATATACTAATTTAGGTACACAAACTGGGATTAAAGATACCCCGAAAACGCACATAACTGCAATACATTTACGATATTTCCGATTGTAAGAACTGTTTTCTTCTGCGTTTTGTTCGGTTAGCATCGATGTTGTTTGATAATAGTCTTTTGAGACTTGATACCGGACTATTAGACAATTCCGTTTCAGGAAGATTATCTAATTCTCTCTTAGGGGTCCTCGACGTTCGAAGATTAACTCGTTGAATAGTTTCACTGATAGTTCCCGCTGATTTTCGATCTCGTGTTTGAAATTTCCTTTCCTTTAATGGGAATCATTATAATATGAATAAACGGTCAAAGTTAAATGCTTACCGATGGTTTTTTAAGTTTTACTTTCAGAAGATCTTCCAGAGAAATGGTAGGTTTCGTAGGCGCAACGCTTGCGATCTGCGCAGTTCCACGCCTACTCTGAGGCCTGGGCAGTACCATTGAAACATTTTGGACTGGTAATGGAGGGGGCAGCGGAGGAGGAGGAGGTGGTACTCCAGTGCAAATGTTTTGTAATGTTTCTTGAGAAATTGCAGGACATGTGTGTATCTGTAGTTCTTTTACCATTTGTTTAATTTCCTGTATGTCATCGTGAATTATTTGTAACTTAATTGTATCTCCATTCTTTTCGATTTCTTGTTTGAATTTATGCTTTTTTATAGCAACTTTTAGCCAGTTGAATGCACCATATACCAGCACTAGACATTTTCTCCCGATATTTTTTGTAAATTTGATGACATTTACAAAGCCAATAGGATCATGGCAATTCTCGGTGTCCTGAAGTATCTAGTAACTTATAGTAGTTAAGCACTATTGATAATGCAACAAACTATACTCTCAACTTACAGTTTGATTGTAATCAGGAGTGGAATACCGTCCATAGAAATGATGTGCTACGACGAAATCGTGTATATGTCCAGCCGAATGTATGTTGACCTGAATTAGGTTTCCGGTACAGAAATCTCTAGCCATAGTAATACCGAAACCGGTGTCAGGATTCTACTGGCTTTGAACAAATGTGACAAGGTACACTGAAAATAGAAAATGTGTGTCTACCAAAAACGATCGAGATATAAAGAATAATCTCTTAGTAAGAACATCCACAAGGTTATATAACATTTGTTTACTCCTTGATGGCAAACGATATTCAATACACTTTCGGTATCATTCGCCAATGAGTCCTCAATATATATATAATTTTTAATCTGAAAATGAACCAATCATACTGCCATTACAGGCAATTAAACTTATGTTAAAAATAAAATGGCGGCAAGCTGAACGCGTCTGTAACTTAGTAAAGAAAGCCAAAGTCTCTCTGGTCAACCATACTAAATTCCGATTTAGCGATTATTTTTGTTCCTGGAGGGCATAATGTCAGGATATACCAGTCGTCTCCATATCTATCCGTAAATGCGCAGAAATTTCTCAAAAATTGATGCAATTTTCGATATCTAGCATTTTGAAACAAGATTCTGACGAATTCTGTTAAAGTAAACATTCCAAAGAAACAGCATATTAGGTGGATTTTATTTATTTATATATAATACATTACTACGGAGAGATTCTACAACAAATTCTACGATATTATTGTATTTCTACAATTCATGTAATAACTTCACTAGCTGCGTTAGATCACGAACAATTTTCATATTAACAAGGGTGAATTATGAAGGATGATTATCTGAATGAATGTTATTCGTAGTCTCAAGATTATATTACATTAAAGGTGACTTAAAGACGTGTCGTAATTAATTCAATAACAGTCAATATTGAATACATCCTTGTCCTAGAATAAACTTTAACATCTTCGGCACTTGTATAACGGAAAGTAGTCTTCTCCCGTACTAACAATTTGTTCTTACAAGACAGCTAATTGGAAGTTTTTCATTGCATGCATTAGGATACTGTTTCAGCAGTTGGCAGATCACAGTTTATACGTTGTAAAGATTCGCCAGATTCTGAAAAGGCAACAAACCATTAAACTTTCATACAAGGAATAAGGAAACGCGACTTTTCTGTATACCTGCTGGATCCTGAATTCTATAAAACTCTGCTAATTCTGCACCCGAACATAATGGCGTATCCACTGGTAAAGTATTATCAAATTTCGAATACTTTACTTCATAGCCTTGACGCTCCTTGTTATAACTTACAACGGGTTCGAAACGATGACCCCATAAAACTTCGGCTGTAATGTAACTCGAACGTGCCTGAGTCGATTGACCGGTGCTTTCTATGGTACCTTCCAGAATCACGACAATTTCAAAGCGATCTTGTAGCATATCCGCAGCAGAGAGATGGTACAGAGGTGAATTTTCATCGATGCGATGTACAATAATCATAGGCCAGATAAAAAACAAATCACCATCGCATCCATCTGCAGCCACTGCAAGTTCTGTTTGAAAATTTGATAGAACTTCGCCCTCCTTTGTAGTTTTGGCCCTGATTAATTGTGCACGAACACTTGCGCCGATGATATGGCTTTTTCTCATATCTCCAACGCGAAACATTAGGCACAAGTATCCATCCCGTTGGCAAATCACAGCATTTTTGGAAAAGAGTAACGTTTGAGTGCGATGTTTAGGCCTGGTCATCTTAGCGAAGACGATGCCGACCATGAACGCTTGTGTCATAACACCTGAAAGCAATATGCTAAGCATATGCGGCTCTCTCATCCGCCACGTCTTACCAAATATGCTCTGCATGCACATCACAAATATACCCTCAGGGCACTCTTCTGAAATGGTCCGAAAACCGTAGCCTATTGTATGTTGCGTCTCAATGCTGAACAAGAAGCATGAAGTGAAATCGAAGATGTTGCTTACACATGGCGCCCACAAGATGGTTCCGTTTTCGTCGGTTTGAAATGGCGGCAAATGCTCTGCCTCCAAGTCGCCATGAGTCCGGGAAATCAGCCACCATATTACAGCGAAGGAGAGCCAAGAAAGTAGGAAACTCAAGGCGAATGCAATTAATGTCCATCGCCATTGCGCATCGACTAATGTTGTGAAAATATCTTGCAGAAATCGCAAGCGATGTTTCGAAATTCGAGATTGGAGGATATTGCATTCGCCATTTTTCATAATAGCTCGGCGACGAATTTTTCGTACAGCCCCAACTCGATATTTTGTTCTGAAATATTTCTTATATTATTTTTATTTGTAACCAGTGGAGTATCCAGTATTAATTTTATGAAGATTGCAATAATTTTAATAAAGGAGCTCAAAAGATGGTTGCCACTGCAACGCGTTTCAGTACACAGTACCTTCATCAGGCAAGTATCCAGTATTGCTTGGGTTTTACTACTATTTGCTCATCTAACCGCCCGTCTGTTCTACCCGTCCACGCATGTGCAGAAGACCGACGTCGATCGCTATTGCGGTGCCGTTTGTCATGCAAAGTGTAATAGTGGTACCACCTGTAAGCCAGGATCGACCAGCAAACGTGCTCAGGGCGCAGCAGTCAGCGCCCAGGCTTGACCAAGTGTGGCTTGATGGCCTGAGAGCACTGTTTTGTATCTTGGCAATAAAGTCCTATATCGTTCTCATGTCTGGTTTCACGATAACACGATAACATGGCGCAGTCGGTAGGATGCGAACCTACGCTCCGAAAGGGAATCTGATGGTTTTTTTGCTATAACTTTCGAGCCATTAGATTTCAATTATTTTCCGTTGTGTTATCGGTGTCCCAGGAGTGCACGGAATATGCCTAATATTTCATTTCGATGGAATTCTTTGCATTTTAGGAGTAAATCCAGGACATACACGCACGGGCAGAAATACATTCATTTATATATAGACTAGTTGAGTACCCAGCGTTGCTTGGGGTTTAACTACTATTTGCCCCTCCGTCTGTTCTGCCCGTCCACCTGTTAGTAATCGGTTTGCTGCCGCACTCTACTTGATATGGCATGGAGAATTCATTCCCGTGCGCATTCGTTGGGTAAACAATCGTTGCTTGGCAACGGACGACGACGCATGCGCAGTAGACTGCATTCGAGCGGTATTGCCGTGCCGTT
>JAOEHK010002192.1:0-16441 GCA_025447835.1 Labidoglobus nevermanni
ATTGTATCAAATATGTTAATAAATATTTTCTCTTTGCAATATACAGTTTTATTGTGTAGCGAGGCCCCGCAAATTTTGTTGAACCCGGCCCCGCAAAACGTTGCGCCGGCCCTGAGTGTATCTATCTTAATCATTCCAGCTCCACACTCGGCAACCGCCATCAATCGAAACTAGATTATTCAATATTATAAACGAGATTCCAGGCTTATTTTTCGAAAGCCCGCCTCTTCCATCTGGAACGCCATGTTGCATTTGTTGGTAAAGCGATCCCATTGACAGATAAAGCAGGATGATGCGCACCGATGAGTGGACATAAATTCGCAAGTCGATTCACAACTTCTCCGATACAAGATGAATTAATCCCCTGATTACTTCGTTACATGCGCAACAACAAAGACGAAGACGAGGCGAACGTCGTTCGCAATCAATTAAATTTCTCGCTTCGGCCATAATTGAATGAAATGCAAATGACCCTTTTGGCGGCGACGGCGAAAGAAGGATCGATCGAAAGGCGCCCCTGGTGACAAGATCGCTTCTCGTAGTGGTTGTAGCAATTCAGGCCACCTGAAGGACCTTTGAGTACATGTGATATTTTAATTAATCGTCGAACATCGGCGTGCCCGGGGATGGCGCTCATTTGAATAGCAAATTGTCGAAATCAGTGACTGCTTCGCGCGCAGCATCCGCAGACGGGCAAAGGAGAATCAAAATCGCGCGAAATAATGTCACGTCGCGTGTTTCAGGTGCAGAATCAGCGAATGCGCACCATAACCAACCTCTTTCTGCTCAATCTCGCCGTCTCGGATTTACTGCTCGGCGTTCTCTGCATGCCCTTCACGCTGGTCGGGGCTCTGCTCAGAGATTTCGTCTTCGGCGAAGTTATGTGCAAGCTACTGCCGTTTCTGCAAGGTGGGTCCTCGTGCGAATTAAATGTGTCATCGCCTCACTGAAATATCATTGTAATTGCACTAATGCCCCACATAAAGAGAGAGGGAGAGAGATACACTCACGCCCGTTTGCGCCCAACCTTTTATCTCTTCATTTTCATGTCGCCATTTACGGATTATTGTCCTTTTTATGGCGCGTATAAAAAGGACGCAAATGGGTGGTATTTTCGCCACTCATTGCATTTGAAACAAAGAGGATTTGCAATTAATAGACTGGTTTTACAACTTTTCAAATATTCTGCACTCAATTGCGATAATGCGATAATGAGCTAAAATGTAGGCAAAAATGAAAATTTTCTTGGCGTTAATTAGCACTGCTCCAATGTGTGATTAATGAATGAATTCCAATGTGACGATCATTAGGCAACCCCGAAAGTGTTGGCGAATGAAAAGTGCCCCCAAGTGCAACTGGTTGGCTGAAAAGGAGGCGAAAAAGTGCGCGCATTTAACAATATCAACACAGGCCCAAAAAAGTTCTTGAAAACTTTTTCATGTTTGCGTTCCCTTAGTGTTATCAATCAACGCAATGTTTTGATGAAATGACTCGTTAATTTCGTTCTTTGCGTCACCAATTTTTGGCCTTGAATTAGCGAGACTTTTCGACGAAATCCAGGCTGAATGCGAATCCTTAGCCGAATGCGAGAAAGCCGAATGATTAATCATTCACGAAAGCCTCACATCACATTGTGTATGTGCAATTAGCGGGTAAATAATTGCGGACACCGCTGTTTGTTTTGCGATGCGATTAGCAGCACATCTCGCTTTGATCGCGTGCCCACGGATTGAATCCGTTTTTTTCGCTTCAAAAGGATTTGCGTCTTCCTCCAGCTATTCATTATCCTCGCCGGTCCGCGTGCACGCCAGCCCCTGCTCCAATTTCGCCAAATTGAGCGCGCAGAATAATTGCCCGTCATTTTTTACTCTGGCTATCAGCATTAATTAAATGCTATTACAGGCATGTAGCAAGTACGCTTTATACTTTGCACAAATTGCCAACGGCGAAGATCTTAAGCAAAAGTGTTTCCTATAAGCGATCATCTCGTCCGAAATTGCACTGTATTGATACCGGAAAAGGGCCGAAGCGATTAAGGCCTCGCGTTGAGGTCGCGCTGAAAGATATCAGTCGGGAAGTCACGAACCCGTTTAGTGCTTTCATTCGTTAATGAATCACATTAGCAGCCTCGAAATGATGATGAAATAATAGAAAATTTCATGCAGGAATCAATTCGAGCCGTTGGCAACTATCGAGCGAGAGTAATTACAGGTATTACGAGCTTCTGCCTTGGGCTAGGCGGCAATTTTTCATTTCGGGCGTCTTAGTCGTGCTCCGCATTGATTTATGAATCCGCTTCTAATCTGCGATCGGGCGGCTCGCTGGGCTCACGCGCGTTATCACCGCAGAAGCAGAAACGCAATGCATCAATCGCGTCGATGAGAATGAGTATTTCGTCGCGATCGATGCGGCCAAAGGTAAGAATTTACTGCGCGTGGCAGAAAGCAGCAGGCGCCATTAATTTGCCGAATACTGCGTGTTTAGTTGAGCCGGAAAAAGCGCACATCGTGGTGGGTAGCGCGCTTTTACGGCCGCTTCGCACTTAACGAGCGCGCCTAATTATGATTCATCTAATGTTACGATGCGTGCGCCACGATCGCGAACCGAAATTGCGAATCATGCGGCGGAAGAGAGCAGCAATGCAACAATTCACTTCGCACCTCAGCATTACGCTTAATCGAGCCCGTCACGGCTGGCAAAAAGCAGCGAAAATTCATCGGCAACAGCATGAAACGAGACTTTGATCGCACCCGCTTACGACTTCAGGAAGCGCGCCTCCGATTTCATCTCGTCTCGCGTTTTCGGCACACACGAGCTCCTCCAGATAAGATTAAAGGCGCTGTAAAATATTCATTTTCGCGCCGGCTGCATTGCGAAGAATGTGGGCGCCAGCTGTGCGAATGATTCTTGTTTTGATAACTCGGTGTCGCGCGCTCGCCGCTTAATTAAATCACCGAGAAATGCTTCCCTCTGCTGTGTTCTGTTGCCGTCATAATCGAGTTGCAGCGGCAATTCCGCAGACATTTGCCCCAATTTGCCCTCAATTGTCGCCAATTCGCTTTTTCCAGCACGCACGCATGCGCAATTTCAAGTCGCGAAGAAATTGCGCTTGCCTGGATGTCATCTCAATGGAACGCTTGCGAGCGCCCAAGTTTTCGCATTGAAGACGGCCTTCGCGTGTCTAGCGTCACGACAGCAATTGCATGCGCCGATAGAGGAATTCCAATTAAAGCCATTTCAAATTCGGAAGCCAATTCAACCAGGCAGGGGAAGCAAACAAATACATTTGTGCACTCGGACCCGTTGCGGGTGCAAATTGCTATATCCGTAGACCAGTCTTTCTCAAACTTTTTTGCCCTGTAGACCCCTCACCGATATTGATGGTTTCCATACACCCCCTAATTACGTAATGGTTGCGGAACGATTCGCAGCAATTAGGCAATAACGGAGGAACGATTCTCAGCGATTATGTAATAGCTGCTGAACGTTTCTCTTATTAAATCAGATCAGCAATTAAACACCCCACGGGATGCACTACGAATTATCGAGATACACCTATTAGTTCCTGAGAAAAGCCATCGGTATGATTCCAAATGCATCCTATGGGGCGTTTAATTGCGCATCTGATCATGTGAGGTTCACTTCGAATCATCCCGATACACCTCGTAGTTAAGACTTCAAAACTGGATGCAGTTCGCATTAATCTTTGTTTGGGACGCAATCGAGCCGTAAACAAGGAAATCATAAACTTTATAACAGTGATGCAACTGTTTTTCCAAGTAAAGATTGTATCGGACTGCCTTTGGATTTTCGCCTATGTAGACCCCATTCGTTGACCCCCTGGGGGTCTATATAGATCACTTTGGGAATCACTGCCGTAGGCGTTCATTATGACATGATGATGATTGTGCCAACTTTGAGGGATGGCGCGTCACGTATTTCTTGAACGCTCACTTAGAGGCAATCAGGGCAATATTTAGTCTTTAAATTCAAATCGTCGCCGAATTCCAATCACGTAAAAGTGGCGACGACCGCCTTTGTTTATCTTTGCGAACGTGCGATGCAGACGAGAGGACACTCTTAAGATCTTGTCTAAGATCCGTTTATCCTCGTGCATTGGTCGCAATGGCAAAGAAGCACGTTGTATGTTTGAATACTTGATATTCACAGTAAAGCGCACTTAGTTCCTCTCCTAGTATGCTTAATTGTTGCTAATTGCAATGGCAATGCGCTGACCGCTGACCAGCGTAATTAAATTGAATAGGGCCAGCCTGAAGGGATATGGCAATTCAGTTATGTTGACCCTTTTCTCAGCATGCACAGTATCCGTGGGAGTGTGGACCCTGGTGGCCATCTCCGTGGAGCGGTACTACGCCATTTGCCACCCCCTGCGCTCGCTGCGCTGGCAAACCCTCGACCACGCGTACAGACTGATCATCGCCATCTGGCTGGGTAGCGCGGTCTGCATGAGCCCGATAGCGATGCTCAGCCGGCTGAAGCCAACGAACCAAGGTGCGTCCCGCTTCCGCCTTATCGCACACCAGCCACCCCATTGTCCGACGTTCCTGTGCGGCAGGCAAGCACAAGTGCCGGGAGGACTGGCCGTCGCTCGATTGCGAGAAGGCCTACAACCTGCTGCTGGACGTCGTCCTCTTCGCCATTCCGCTGCTCGTCCTCGCCGTCACGTACTCGCTGATCACGCGCACCCTCTGCAAGGGCGACAGGCCGGAAGGCTCGCCGAGCGGCAAGCGTGAGTACCTCTCCATTTGTTTCCATTACATTACGACAATGCGGCCCGACGGGATGAATTATGTGCGCAATTCCATTCCACCGCGCGGACACAAATGCATAAATATGTATAGGCCAGTGGGAAGACGCTCTTCCTGTAATCAATCCGCTGCATGTGTGTGTGCAGACGGCGGCGTCACGTCGATCGAGATCTGCGTGGACATTGAGCGCAACCACAGGCGGTGGGCGCGCCGGTCCCAGCGGCTCACCCTGCGCCAGGTGAAGCAGGCCGACTGGGCGCTGCCCGCCGCCGCGGAGACGGCGTCCACGGCCGGCAGGACGCGGCTGCGGCACTCGCACGCCGCGCGCAGCCTGCAGAACAAGAAGCACATCGTCAAGATGCTGTTCGCCGTCGTGCTCGAGTTCTTCGTCTGCTGGACGCCGCTGTACGTCATCAACACGGTGGTGCTCTTCGACGCAACCGTCGTGTACGCGCAGCTCGGCTACACGGCCGTAAGCTTCCTGCAGCTGCTCGCCTACACCTCCAGCTGCTGCAACCCCATCACGTACTGCTTCATGAGCCACGCGTTCCGCAAGGCGTTTGCCAAGTCCTTCCGCTGCCTGCGTCCCGGCGCCGGCCGTCGGCGTCGCGACGACTGGCTGACGGCCAGCGAGCTCAACATGATGGACGCCAAGTCGCTGCCCCCTGGCTGCAAAACGTAGAAGAGCTGGCCTCTTCTGGCAACGCATCCACCCCGAGCGCCAGGGGCGATTGTTAATTAAACAAACAGCTAAACACACAAAGTACTCAATTCAACAGCCAGATACGGTTCGGTTTAGTTTCGAACATTGTCTATGACATTTACGCGTTTATTTGCTTGCTGGACCTTTATTCAAAGTTTGAAGCAACAAAAACCAGACTAATGCTGCTGTTACAGCATTTCGCCCTTGTACAATCACGCCCACTCGAGGCATTTGTTGCATTGCAGGCAATTCCACTGCCTTCGCTTACTTGCGATTGTAAATACATAATTCAGTGCATTAGCAAGGCACTAAATTTACGTTGCGTCCAATCAGTCAGAACAATGAAGCACCGACCAGGCAGGATAATTTATGATTAAATTACGGGAAGTATACAAGCTGCTCCCCGATTTTTCTCTCTTCCTTGAAGGCACGAAAATAGGAAGTTTCACGACGAAAGGAAGGAGAAATACATCCTCTCTGGGAAACAACCAGCCGTCCAAGTTCGCTGCTTATGGGTCATTCTTGGTAAGGAAGCATATCAATTTGTCGAAAAATTTGCACATATTTAGTGGTTTGCTAAATTGTGCTACAATTTATTTCCAATACAAGAAACTAATTTGGGAGAGAACCACTCAACGTATTTGAACGCATTATAGATCATTAGAAAGGTAATTCGTTTGCCTGCGCTGCTGACTAGGCCTACTTGATTTGGCATGGAAAATGTTGCTTTTTGTCTATAACTTTCGAACCATGAGGTTTTCCAATTTTCCTTCGCGTTATCATGCTCCCAGAGGTACACGGTACTTTGCATAGTGACCTACGTTCCACGTTCTTTCACATTTCCCCATTAAACTATCAATTACATCCTCGTAGCCAGCGGTAGTGGGCCAAAAGCATTGCACTCACTTCAATCTAAATCTAGTCATTGAAAGGATGAATATTCAAAGACCTGACATATTGTCCGTGTTTTTCCAGGGCTGCCATTGCCCTTAAAGACGTGATTTAAAGTTATGGGCAGGAATGGGAGTGAAACTGGGTTTGTGGGAAAAGGAATTAGAGCGATGGAAGTTCAAAATACACAATTTCTTACCACTCATATATTTCATCAAATGAGCAGTGAAAAAAGTATGCTGCTACGAACTACGCATTGGTTAATTAAAAAATACATGGCTCAGTGCTAGACGTCACCTTTCTTAGTGCGATTAATTAAATAGAGAATCAAAGGCCGTTTAACATTGCATAATAATCACAATCATCATGAAGCATTGTCCACAGTTGGCAAAGCGTGGCAACTGCTTACAAATCTAGGCAACCACCACATTAAGGCGCGGCTGGATGCGGATATTGAATCCGCCAGCAATCTTCAGAATGATATCGGCTTGCAGTTTGAAGTGCTCCTCTGCCATATCGCAGTGGATGCGATACTTGCGGAAGATGGTCGAGAGGAGAACTTTCAGCTTCAATATTGCGAACTTGCGGCCCACGCAACTGCGAGGCCCCGCACTGAAAGGGATGTAGCTGTAGTAGTGGCGCTCTTGACACTTTTCCGGCAGGAAGTTATCCGGATTGAAAACGTCTGGATTGGGGAAGCTGTCGGAGCGACGATGGAGAATCGCTTGCGCAATGACGACGGTCGCTCCCACGGGCAAGTAGTAATCTCCCGATGCTGGAACCGTCATATTGAAGACTCGGAAGACTCGCAAATAGTACGCCTTAATATCTACCTAGTTTAACTTCTTCCTGCAATTGCCTAGCGATGATTGGGACAGGTGGGTACATGCGTAGAGTCTCCATGATGACACGCTCAAGATACTTCATTTCCAGTGTGTCGGCGAAAGTGCACTCGCGGTTGCTGTTTTGAAAGATTTCGTCGATCTCCTGGATGACCTTATCCTGGATGTCTTGATGAATGCCTAAGAGACACAGAGCAAAGCTGGACCCAGCCGCAGTCGTGTCGTGCCCCTCGAACATGATTGTGTTGACTTGATCGAGAACTTCCTTCTCGGTGAAGTCCACGTCCTCTCGCTGTGCGTTCACGGTCAGTTGTTCTAGGAATGCCAAGCGCTTCTTCTCTCCCACGTCGTTCTCGTCCACGTCGTCCAGATCGTCTCTCACTGCTGTTCCGTAGTTGTATCCGGAAATCCTCTCTGATGCTGTAGTCGTGAGCCTCTTCACCTTCACCTCGGCTTCCTCATATGTGTTCTCAACGACTTCCACGTTCTTCTTAGTCACTTCCTTTTTCTTGTTTTGCACCACCTTGGTGGTCAGGCCCATGATAACTTTGAGCAACTTGGAGTGCTCTATAGCCATCTTGGACTTCTCGAAGATGTATTGTGGACGCAGCCAAACCTTATAATGTCGGCGATGGAGGATATCGCACAACCTACGGTATTGCGGTGATAAAGAGTAAGGCTTCCAGCTGACGTCATTCTGTTCCCTACTTCATTACGGCCATAGCATAGTTGAAACCAGTCTCTTCGCTGCGTGGTATATTGTAGCCCATTGCTGTCTCCAGGAGGATGTCAACTGTGGTACCGCTCATGTACTCGTGGCAGTCGAAAGTCTTTCCTTGCTCCCGCTTCATTTTCTCGCAAACTTTCATGCTATTCTCGTAGAATTTAGGTACAAAATTCTTCAGGATGCTCTGGTGAAAAGTGGGCGCGATCATTTTCCGATGATGCTTCCATTTAGCGCCTGCAAAATGGCACGTTGTGCACAAACCTTAGCCGCGCATTGCCCCTTGACCTCTTCACCTGTGCTAATTAGTAGTCCATTACCAAACCACGGCTGGAACACTGAATACTCCGGACTCTTGTCAATGTGCACATTACTGCCCAAGATAAGCTAAACAGTGAATAATGTTCAGTGAACTTCTAATAACTTCCAGTCGCTATAAATGTAGGCTTTTGTACCTCTATATCGGCGGGGTTGAAGAGGAAAATAGTGAGCTTGGGCCCAAACCACATTTTTGCCAAATCATCGAATCCTTCCTTCAATTGCAAGGCTAGTTGGTACATTTCTGTAGAGGAAAAGCGTCCATTACCGCAAAAGAACATTTCTAGCCTGCTAATCTTCGGGCAGTTACCAAACGGCTCCGCTTTTACTGTAGAAAGGATCATCTTCACCATTGTGGGCATGTCAGGTCCCGGGATGTTCGCCGCCAACTGCGCCATCCGGAAGAACTTCCTGCCGTAAGTGTAGAGCACCAGGAAGATACTGGTGAAGGTGATAAAGTACATCATGCTGCTATCAAGCATTGTTGATGATGAACGCGGTTCCATCTTGGTGGTTGCCTGATCAGCTCAGTAATCCAAAGGAACGACATAAAACCTCGCAAGTGAGAATGTTCGCAAACTGCGATCGGTGGTTGAATACCACTTCAAGCAATTTTATCAGCTTTATCTATCGCATTAAAGATGAAAGCAATGCGTAATTTTAGCACTTTTCATCAAAGATTCATAAATGCACGGTCAAAGTTGATAAGCATTTCCATTGAATTGCGTGTACGTGATAAGCCACAATCGCTATGCAATTGTTCTTATTTTTGTGACATGAATTTTGCTCGATTTAAAATGACCGTTATTATCAAGATGACGTAATTGCAAATTCCGTCTCCCTCATTTCCTCTCAAGGCGTCGCCGTATTGTAATACATTCAGCCAAGATTCTCCAATATGTGCTTTGATTCGATACTTGCAACCTCATGAAGTTGAAAATGCTTCCAATAAGCGATGATAATGAGATGGAAAGCGGAAATAAACATTGCAATTTATTCCGATGACAATACACAATGAAAATGCGAAAAATGAATTAATTTGCATGCTAACGGATGTTATCGAATTACTTGTAAATATCTAAGAAGCAATATTGTTGGGGACACGCCAATAGCCCAGAATCGAATAGTTCATCAATTATGAAAGGTGGTTTTAATTTGATTAGGAAGAGGCAGAGACGTATTCAGCATTTAGGTGCCCCGATCCAAAAACAGTCATTAACGCTCCCCAAAGAAGCAAAATTTGATACAATGATTTTATTTTGAAGTTCCAAATGGCAGTAGGCAGGCACGGGGATTACCCGAGGTACCGTCACCGGATGTTGGGTTTTCCCGTGTCTGTGGCATTATATCGCAATGGCTTAATTTCCAAACTTATGCCGCCCCTATACAGGAGCGCCTCGATGCGACGCAACGATTGTTCCCACCTGGCGTCGGCCCTGGGAAGAGGTAACAGAATCTATCATGGCTAAACCGATTGGATATCATGTGGTATACCCTTTCTCTCCACATAGAGACTATTTTCGTGATGATTTTCATTTCTATTTACTGAACCAACACGCTACAAAATTTAATTTACTCCTATTCCTTTAATCTACGATATCCAATTACATGAATGCAACTAACGCTAAGGACCAACTCAAAATTCGCGCAATTACATTCCATGTGCAACGAAGATTACTTGCTAATCCCTGCACCTATTGTAGCATCTCCGTACGGGCTTCCAAACTGATATTGAAGCCACCTGCGATCTTAAGTATGATGTCGCCTTGCAATTGGAATTGCTGCTCTACCATATTGCAGTGGACCCGGTAGGTGCGGAAGATGGTCGATAGGAGAACTTTCAGCTTCAGTATTGCGAACTTGCGGCCAACGCAACTGCGAGGCCCCGCACTGAAAGGGATGTAGCTGTAGTAGTGGCGCTTCTGGCAATTTTCCGGCAGGAAATGGTCGGGATTGAACACGTCTGGATTGGGGAAGCTGTCGGAACGACGATGCAGAATTGCTGGCGCAATAGTGATGGTTGCTCCAATGGGCAAGCAGTAATCTCCAGATGCTAAACCGAATATATTAAGGATTCCTTCTCTTTCATTTTGAAACAATATACCCAGCTTGATTTCTTCCTTCAATTCTCTGGACATGGCTGGCACAGGTGGGTACATGCGTAGAGTCTCCATGATAACACGCTCTAGATATTTCATTTCCAGGGTGTCGGCGAAAGTGCACACGCGGCTGCTGTTTTGGAAGATTTCGTCGATCTCCTGGATGACCTTATCCTGTATGTCTTGATGGATGCCTAAGAGACACAAAGCAAAGCTGGACGCAGCTGCGGTCGTGTCGTGCCCCTCGAACATGATTGTGTTGACTTGATCGAGAACTTCCTCCTCGGTGAAGTCCACGTCCTCTCGCTGTGCGTTCACAGTCAGTTGTTCTAGGAATGCCAAGCGCTTCTTCTCTCCCACGTCGATCTCGTCCACGTCGTCCAGATCGTCTCTTACTGCTGTTCCGTAGTTGTATCCGGAAATCCTCTCCGTTACTGTTGTCTTGGCCTTCATCTTCACCTCGATTGAACTCTCTACGACTTGCTCGGCCATTTTAATCACTTCCTTCTTCTTGTTTTCTATGACCTTGACCGAGAGTCCCCTGACAACCATTAATAGCTTCGATTGCTCCACCGCCAGCTTTGTTGTTTGGAAAATGTGTTCTGAGTATAGCCAGATTTTGTAATGGCGTCGATGCAGGATGTTGCACAACCTGTAGCATTCCGATCGGAATTCTTAGTCTACTAGTGGGCGCGGCTCTGTTACTTACTTCATTACGGCCATAGCATACTGTGAACCAGCCTCTTCGCTGCGGGGTATATGGTAACCCATTGCTGTCTCCAGTAGGATGTCAACTGTGGTACCGCTCATGTACTTGTGGCAGTCGAAAGTCTTTCCGCGCTCTCGCTTCATTTTCTCGCATACTTTCAAGCTGTTCTCGTAGAACTTTGGTACAAAGTTCTTCAGAATGCTCTGGTGAAAAGTTGGTGCAATCATTTTCCGATGTTGCTTCCATTTAGCGCCTGCAAAATTTAACTGTGTACAACCATAACCACGCATTTGTCCCTTGTCCTCCTCACCTGTGCTAATTAGTAGTCCGTTGCCGAACCACGGCTGGAACACCGAATACTCCGAGCTCTTGTCAATATGCACACTGCTGCTCAGGATAAGCTAGAAATCATAGTAATTAGTGAGAACATGCGTTTATTCCATATTCTCATCTCGGCTTTTGTTTCTTCTTTCGTACCTCTATATCAGCAGGGTTGTAGAGAAAAACTAAGAGCTTGGGGCCCAACCAGAGTTTGGCCAAGTCAGGGAAATTATCCTTCAATAGCAAGAACAATGAGTACATTTCTACAAAGGAAAGGCAGAGGTTTTAGATGAATATGCTTTCAATGCTTCTGAAATTCATTGAAATTACCGAGGGGATGCGCTTTCATCGTGAAGAGCATTGTCTTAATCATTATCATGATGTTAGGTCCAGGAATGTTAGCAGCCAACTGCACTTTCCGGAAGAACTTCAGGCCATAAATACGGAATACAAGAAAAGCCGTTGTAAGGACGAGGAAATAAATCATACTAAAATGCAAATATGGTAGGCACATATATTTGACATCTTCGATGGTTACTTTCCTTTCGTTCAGCATTATATTTGACTAGTTTCGGAGAAAAACCGAAAAATCAATTTGCAGGTGAAGCGCCCGTCTTAAAAGAACGTTTTACAGCTCATTGCTTATAGCGGTATTGACTATATAACTTTCGAACCATGAGGTTTTTCAAATTTTCCTTTCCGTTAGCGGTGTCCCAGAAATACGCGAAACGTGATCAATATTTCATTTCCATCGAATTGTTTGTATTTTAGGTGTAAATCGAAGTCACACGCACACGCACACACACACACTCACACATTCTTTTTATATAGAGAGATAATGTGTTTAATAAACTTTGAATCTTTTAAATCACCCTCTTCAGTTTTCTCTCTTACATCTCGTCATATTTGGGCATCTGCCTGAAGATGGCGCGAGAATTCCTAGCAGCTGAAGCTACAGAAATTTGAGTTTCTTGCAAAGTTTTTTCACAATAATTACAAGAATATGCAATCGCAATGAGATGTGAGCCCGATATGAACTTTTCGAGGATGCGATAATGAAGCTGGAAATAATTACATCGATATGCCATCGCAGCGGCATCGATGCGATGAAGATGCTCAAGAAGCAGTACCGCCTTAAACGTGCGTCTACAACCCAACTTCGATTAAGGCAGGTGGTTTTACAACAATTTGATCGGCACACTTCATCGGCTTGCAGCAGACGAAACGGCGAATTCGCTCGTGTGCGACGTCGTTTCTGGTTCACCGGGCGAAAAAGTTACGTGGCATGCACTTCAATTACCCGCCGAAGCGTCTGAATCTCGACATAGCCATAAATCTGCATTTTTGCATTGCAACTGAGAAATTATACAGAAATTATAATGTTAATGCAATACCCTGCGGGCGATCTGATAACGAATATTTTAGCGTGCGTTAAAAGTTTGTCCAGAAATAAGAGCAAAAGAACAGTTATTGCGCGATCCCAAACGGCTGCAAACTGAGAGAATGCTGCAGAAGCCATCCGATCCGTGCGCGGAAATGCATGCAGGGCACGTGCACGTGGCAATTACTAATTTCCGGGGCGTACGAGGGGGTGGTTTCTTCGCGCATTTCACTGCTTCAGCTCTGGCGTCCATGGCGAATTTCGTATTTATCATTCGAGCGTAGCCTAGTTCTGAGCGAGCACGCTTCGCATTCGTAACGATTTCCGGCCAGCTCGCCGATTAAATCGTCCATAGCGAACCAACCCCAACCAGGAAGCGCACAACAGCCCGAGCAGTCCCGACACCCGGATGTGACTGTATGCAACCCTTATTACACGCAATGATTCATCGTATGAAACTCGAGTGAATAATCAACTAAGTAATTAATTCGGCTCAGTTTATTTATCTTACCTTGGGTATATCACATCAAGTGGACACATTCGTTCGGCTTCGACAATGACAACACGAAAACCTGCTCAACGTAGGGAAATGGCATAAATATGAATAAACCGACGGTCGTCCTTGCTGGATGTTTAGATGCGCCGGATATTATGCTACGCTATATCCACTCGGAACAATTGCGTTCATAATCATGCTTAATTACTCATTGAAATGCTTTGAGTAGTGTGCGTGCTAATTTGCCATTGAACTAATTGTGTGGCAAGACGTCGCAGTCGTTGACGCGTTGCTAGTTTATGCGGGCTGTGAATAAATGTTTCAACTCGGCGAAAACTAGTAAAATTGGTATTTATTGTCTCAAGTAAGCGCACTCTGTGACTGATCTTCGTTGCCTGGATGGCTCCTTATTGCAGAGTTCATCGCGATGCCAACGAACCAGTCTTATAATTATTGTCAATAAATAGATTGTATTTTAATGAGCGAATTAAACTGATAGCAACTATTTCAGCACGCTACAACAATTTGTTCGAGTTTCTTTCGCACAACAAAATCGAACAGATTGCGAAAACATTCGAAACTGTCGGTAAAAGTTTACTTGTACATTGAGTAAACAAATCTTTTCTACACATCCTTAACAACTAGAAATATTTGCAATCTAATGGCACTTTTGGTAATTTCACTTATTCTATAATATTTCTAATTTTTAATTGATAAACTTCATATTGGCGCTTTCGCCAAGATTTAAGGCCCCTGTTACTGCGAAACTACACTCGTCATTAACATTATTTAGTTTGCACTTTAAATTGCAATTCATTGAAATAAATAATGTATGCATAGCGAAATAATATAAATTAGAATAGAAAAATATATGAGATGGCGCTGGTTGCAATATAATTTAAATAAAATAAATAGCAATCACAATAAACCAAGTATATATGCTAGGCTAAGCATTCTCACACCCTTTCGCTCACCCTCGGCGGCGATGTGGGTGGCCCTAATGGATACAACAGCGTCTTTTGGCAGTCTTCGTTCCAATTGCAAACACATGATTCCGATTCGGTAAGGTCTGCAACAAACGAAATGTGGCATTAGCCTGAGACATTTTCAATGTTTTGACGAGCGTCATGCTCGAATTTATTGTGGCAATTGGTATGAGCAATTGGCTCAACGGACACGATGTGAAGTGACTTTCACTTTTTGTCTTGCGCTTTCGTTCGAGGCGCTCGCCCTGCGCCAGTGCTGCCATCTCGAGACGGCGCGCATCCGACACAAATAATCACTTACTATTAATTGAGACCAAGATCAAACGATGCATTCCTACTTTCGCTTTCTTAGCAACCCGTTATCGCCCGTTCCCAGTAACCGATTCCATCGGAACCTGTTTCTAATGCAGAGATTTGTTAATTGTGTTGCTCTTAATATGTACACGTAATCTTAATAATTTGAGCTAATTGTCATTAATTCGTGCCTCTTGCATTTTTATCGATTCGCTGTCGCCTTAAAGCGTTCCACAACTAATTGTGGCTAATTAAGTGCAATCTCGAATTCGCTCTTAAATTTTACCGCCACTCGCTGATGTCTGAATCGCCTGCGCTTAATGAATGGTTTCACGTGATTAGCACTCTCGCACTTGTAAATTGCCGCTGCTTTGGAATTGAATCGCGATTGAAGACTTTGACGGCCGCTGTCGCGAATTTGGCGTGCATTAAGAACGCCATAAACCTGAAATTGCGGTAAACTCTGCATTTTATGCGCGACCGAGTGGCAGGCAGCAAGAAGACACCAGATGTCATCTTCGAGGCGGCGTCGCTTGCGGCCACGAGTCCCACATGCTTCCCGGCGGCGTAAAATTTGTTCAACACGTGTGATACGCCGCTGATTCGGCGCAATCTTCCAGACGCGGCGAGCGTCTTCACGTTTCCGCTCGATTCACCCTCGTAATAAAGGCGCGCGCTGCGACGGCTGGCTATGGGGAATAATTGTCGCTAGCTATTTGGAAAACACTCCATTATCCGCGCTCGCGCGCTATCGAAGAGAGGCAATCTGGGCGAGAAAGACACCGACGCCGTCGAGGCGCGCATTTGTCAGACTTAAACTCCACGTAAACTTAAACGTGTCGTCTTAACGTCCTGCTTCGAGCCGCCGTGGACATTTCTCAAACGGCTCGTGGACATTAACGTCTCCATCGCGCGGCCTGAAGAGTTTTCCAACGGTTTTCGCGCAGGTCGGCCGTCCCGTTCGTGGATGCGTCGAGGGGTGGATGGCAAACCTGATTGTCCTTGCCACTTTCGGCCCGTTGGATTGTTCACGCATTTGCCGGGACGGTGCGCGCTCGCAGCGTGGGGATGGGGCGACTTTTAAGCTAAAAGTCTTCACGAAGCCGACCTCAAGAGCGAACGTTGGGCGCACACAACGCCCTATTGGGTTACCTTTGTGCCCCGCGCCGGAATGCGGTTCCCACGTTCGTCGCGCGAGCAGCAGCAGCAGCAGCAGCAGCAATGGCAAATAGATAAACGTGAAAGCTTCTCGTCTTCGCTCTCCTCGCCCGAACACAAGCTCGCATCGTTAGCGCACCGAGGATGCTAATGCCTTTGTGCGCCACAGGTAAATGTTCATCCCCCTGGCGCGCCGATATCGAAGAAGTCCCACATGCAGAAGAAGACGAGAAGACGAGCGCGCATTCAATTAGGGTGTGAGGCGACAGCGCGCTTCGCGTGCGTCGCCAAAACAAAATGGCTTAATGGTTTATTTGCATGCAACAAGGGCGCTTCGGCGACAGAGACTGCTGGGGAGCAGCTTCAAGCAGGTTCTCCCGCTGCGCAATATTTGTCTGGCCCATTTCTCATCCGGTATTTGCTGCCGTAGGAAGTGATTCGAATTGGTTTTAGCGTGTCTGGCAGCGCTGTTTGCCCAACAAAACCAGTTGCCTCGCTGCGCAAACAACCCCGCCGAGGCGGCGGCAAAGACGAAGCGCACACATTGAGGAAGTGGCCTCCGACTCACCGCGTCTAGCTGCGCCGCGCGGCGACGTGACCTTCCCACCACTGCATCGCCGCGTTCTCCTTGCCCTCGTCCTCCAGCGGCTCGCTCTTGATGTGCATCGGCGGCGGCGGTGGTGGCGGTGGTGGCGGTGGTGGCGGCGCTGGCTGAGCCCCGCTGATGATGGGGCCCAGCGAGTCGTCGCT
>JAOEHK010002192.1:16541-36434 GCA_025447835.1 Labidoglobus nevermanni
GGCGGTGGTGGCGGTGGTGGCGGTGGTGGCGGCGCTGGCTGAGCCCCGCTGATGATGGGGCCCAGCGAGTCGTCGCTGTAGAACTCGGGCGACAGCGACCCGGTGGTCTGCATCGAGCTGAGCAGCATCTCCTTGTTGAGGTCGATGTCGGCGTCGACGATGGCGTTGGCCATGATGTCGTCGTCGTCGTCCTCGTCGTCGTCGTCCGGCTCGTGCTCGTCTAGGTCGTCGTCGTCGTCGTAGAAGGCGCCGAGCGCGAGGTGGTAGGGCCGCAGGTCGGCGCCGGGGAAGGCGGCGAAGGCGGGCGTGGCGGGCGCCGAGGACGGCGTCGACGGCGTCGACGGCGCGGAGGAGGACGACAGCGACGCGTACGAGCTGTTGCCGCTGGCGCACGCCGCCGCCGCCTCCTCGTCGCCGCCGCCGGTGAGCATGTCCTCCAGCAGCCGGATGTACTCGACGGCCATGCGCAGCGTCTCCACCTTGGACAGCTTCTTGTTGGCGCCGCGGCCGGCGCAGTGCTCGAAGGCGGCGGCGACCGCCGTGGGGATGTGCTGGCGCAGCGTGGCGAAGCCGTTGTTCACCTGCTTGACGCGATTGCGTTCGCGCGCGTTGCGCCGCGCCACCGCCACCGGCGCAGGGCTGCTCGCCTTCGCGCCCTGCCGCCCCTTCTTGCGGCCGGGGTTCGTCAGCAGGATGTCCTTCGGGTGCAGCGCCGACCTGGCCGGCGACGCCGCGCGCCGGATGTTCGCCCCGTTCTGCTGCAGCACGCTCAGCTTGGGCGCCGCCGCCGCCGCCGCCGCCACCCCCGGCTGGTATCGCACCGCACTGATCGCCGACATCGCGCTGATAAGGAGTCGGCCCGTTCGGCCGCCGCGTGCGCTCGATGGAAAGTGAACCGGCAATTTCGACGCGCCGCGGACGCAACCCCTCCCATAGAGGGGGTAGATTAGTTGGGGTGCGCGCAGTTCCGCGTCGGGTGCCTGCAAATGTGCGCCCGGCGAACAGCTGTGCGAAAGCGAAGGGGAGATCCGGCGTCGCCGTGCTGCCCGCTCCGGCGCATCCCCATTGATCGCACGCGCGGCACGAGGTCTAACGGAAAGTCGCCGCGAAAGGGTGGCGGCGAGCGATCGTGAGCGGAGCGGTGTTTACGAGCAAAGCGATTAGCGCGCGGCGATTAGGGAGTGCATAAATTGCGCGTAAGCCGAGGGCGTTATCATCGCGTGCGCCCTCGAGTGGCTGCGATTGAGACGCGCTCCGCTTGCTTCCGCTGCATCGCGACACCCTCGACTCAGGCGGACGCCAAATGTCGTGCAGCCAGAAATAGAATCC
Organism: Labidoglobus nevermanni; assembly: GCA_025447835.1. NCBI lineage: Eukaryota > Metazoa > Arthropoda > Insecta > Coleoptera > Staphylinidae > Labidoglobus > Labidoglobus nevermanni. Next base: position 17,871 of record JAOEHK010002192.1, read on the forward strand.
TCTTCTCGGTAGATCGCAGCCAGCGCAGGATGTCGCGTGGCGACTCATTTGCGAAGCGTGCCAAACCTACCCTGCGTCGGCGTAGCTTCCCGATCCCCAGCGTCTTTGTCCGGTCGCCGGCCAGCCACGGCGGCTAGACGAGGAGCGCGCCAGCCAGGTATAATCCGGCCAATTCCAGGTAGGCCCCGTCGGTGGATGTAGGTGAAGCAAGGGCGCACATCTGTCCTCGCCGAGGGATGCGCGCTCGCTCTCGATGAATGGCGCGCAGTGCTGGATGCCGAGTAACGAAAATACGCGAGAAATAATCAACACGCCAACCGTAATGGCAATCTGCATTCGTCTGCATCCGATGGGGTGCGGAGTGATGGGGTAACAAGAGGCGCGCCGCCCTGATTCAATTAACCCGTTGTAGACATGCGTCTTGGCGCGGCTCGAATTGTCTTGGCTCGCGGCAGCCGGCTGCCTGCCGCGCCGGCGAGCTACTTTATTAATCAGTTTTTAAGAACTTTGGGTAAGATCGCGCGTAATTTGTCTTCGCTGGGACCACCATCGTCGAGCGCCGGCTCAGCTGGACGTGCACCGGTAACGTTCGCCGGCGATAAAAAATCGTCCGTATAAGCGGCCCGCTTATCCGGCTACCTGATTGCGGCACTCGCGTGCCAATTAACTTTTAACGTCGCTCCAGATGCGGACGTTTTGGCTCATCCGCGCGCAATCGCACGAAATGAAGACGTATTGGGATCGGGGCGCCTTCGGTCGCCGCTTAATTGCGCGCGCCCGTCAATCGCTAATTGACGCGCTCGCCGGTCGCGCGCACCTGACCGATGACCTCGCGATCTCGGCCGAAAACGAAAGCGCTAATGGACGCCGAAGATGAATGCGCGCAATAAAGATGATTTAGAGCTTTTAAATGGCGCTCGTAATTAATTGCGGCCGCCGGCTCGCTGCCCGGCTGCGGGAGGGAAAGTTATCGCGCCGCTCTTCAGCTCCAATTAGCAGTCGGAATCAATTACCGGCATCAACATGCCGGCCATCTAATCGGCGCGCGCGATCGCCGCCAACGTTATCACCGAGTCGCGCGTGCGCGGACCCTTTCCACCTTTCCAAGACGCGGCGGAAGAAACTCGCTTCTTGCGAACCGTTGCAGCGGGAAAACTGGCTGAAAGCTGCATGCTCGCGCATTAATTTCAGATTACTCATCGGCGACGAGAAAATCGTCTCAATAAGATCTGGTTTCCGAACGACTGTTTACGCTAAACGCTCGCAAGCCTAAGGGCTGCTGCGCCGCGCTCGCTCACCCATTCAGCGTGCCCGCCTGATTGATAAATTACGCATCGTCAGCGCTACGATTTTCGAATTTCATTTTAATTTCAATGGCCCAGCAACGCGTTCCTGCGCGGCCCTTTTCGGGAAATCGTTGCAGCACAATGCGGCACAATGCGAGATGCGCGCAACCGCAGTGCGCGCCACCCCTGGCTGCCTGTGATGCATAATTCACAATTCATTACAGCTGCGCCGACGAAGCCAGTTTCCATCCAGCTAGACGCGCGCGCGCCCTCGCGGCGACTCGTTGCGTTATTTTAGCGCGCTGCGCAATTATCGAGATTTGGCAACGCACCCCTCGCGGAGCGCGCGTGCACGTGCGCGCACGCCGCTCGACAACGTGTTGCATTGTGCGTCCGGGAGCCACCCTTCCGACACAATCGGTCGCAGGCGGCGCGCGTGGCTAGCGGCTAGCGAATTCGCCCCCGGCCGACAATGCGGCTCTAATGAATGCTGCGCTGATACGGGCGGGCGCTGCCTGCGAGGGGTGCCGAGCGCGCACGTGCCGCTCGCCAAAAACATTGCGATAGTGCGGCCACCACTAGCCGCCGAGCGCGATCAACAAGTCGAGGAGGGTGGCCAGGTGGGGTGGCAGCTGCAGCCGGCATTGATTCGCGCACCGCGCAACTTTTCAATCAGCTCCACCGATCGCAATCAGCGGTAATGGGCCTCGTCTCGGCGAGCCTAATGGCGTCATTGTATTTCGGCGAGTGGCTCGCAGACTGCGTGATGAATCGATGCACGACTATTTGCTCGTTTGATTAATCGGCCGCGGCGACGGTGCGCGGCCCATCTTCGCCTTAATTGCGCATAATGGGACGCTCCGTTAAGCAGCGTCCGAAATGTCTCGCGCGCGAACGAAAGCCGGCTAGAAAGCAGCAGCAGCGCGCTTTCGGCCGTCGCGCACTTGTTAATTACGCGCACGAGGCGCAATGGCGATTCGATCACCTGCCACTGCTGACCAGCAGGGCAAACGGTGGCAGACGCGCGCATCAACGTCGCGTCCGACTCGCCGCCGGAATGCCATAAAGGCGCTCGCCTGGCGAAAATAGGTCGTCGTGGATGCGACCCCGAGATGCTGGCGGCCGATAGCGCCGCGCTCGAGGTAAATCAGCGTCGTCGAACATCGATTCGAGCCGGCGTCGATCGCTATCGCACGGGGTCGAGATGTAAACGATGCGCTCCTACACGTGTCGCGCACGCCAGCCGCCGATAAGGCGCTGATAGCGAGCGCCGGCAACCAGCAATCATTGGGATCGACGAATTGCGGCATTTCGCCATCGCCGCCATCTGGACCTCGCAGCGGCCACGTGACCTCGTGCGCCATTTGCGCAATTCATTAAAGCTGCATCCGATTGATGCTGATAAGCACGCAATTAATTAGCAGGCAGCCAGGTTGCTGACAATTTCGTCAAATGGTCGCTTGTCTGAGGCAGCGATAGCATCGCCTGACGTTGTCAGACGCATCAAGTCGGAGGCTGCAGGCGGACGTCCAGCTGATTGCGGAATTGAATCGGTTGACGACGGAACGCGCCTTATCGCATCTCGCATTTCGTTTTATTGTCGTTCATTGAATCGCTGCCCGTCTTGGGCGTCTCCGCCGTTCGTTTAACAAATGTCTTCATCACATCGGCATTTCTAGCAGTTCTGCGTTTATTGTCTCTCTAACAACGGCGCCAATCGCCTTGGATCTCGCTGGACCACGCCCGGAGGTGCGCGCTCTCGTTCCTCAAGCAGGCGTAGCTGTCCATGGTGAGGCCGTGCAGTACGTTGGTGAGCGTGGCGACGAGCTCGCCGACGATCAGATGGACGGCGTGCAGGAGGCCCGCGACGCATTCGGCCACATCGACGTCGAGGAGGCAGTCGTCCCGCTGCTGCTGCAGCCGGTCTTCCTCCAGGTCGAAGAGCCGGTTCTGCTGGTCGCGCAGCTCGGCCACCCTCTCCTCGTACTGGCAGCGGTCGAGGGCGGCCAGGGAAGTGGCGAACGCGTCGATCGCCTGAAGCGTCCTTCGGGCGCACGACGAGTCACTTCCTCGCGCCTGCCGCTCGATGTCGTGGAGCGGCAGCAGCAGGCTGGACGCCAGGGAGCCGATCTCTTCGGCGATGTGCGTCAGCTCGTCGTTGAGCAAGCGCGTGAGGGCGCGACGCTCGCTGCTGACGACGTCCAGCAGCACGTTCACCGGACTCAGGATCGGCCGCAACAGGTCGCCGAGGATTGAGGTCGCATCGCCCGTCTGCAACTATTTTCCCTATCTACACATCTACCGCGTTGGCAACGTGACCTTACCGAAGCAATCGCAAGCGCCAGAAAGCAGATTCGCAATCGCATTGTGTCGGGGTGGCAATGCAAGCGGCAGCCACCGATAGGCGCCTTAAATAGCCGAAACCAAACACGCTTATCTGGTATTTGTTCATCGCCTTAATTCCGTACATGGTAACACGGTGCGTGTGATTAATCAGCATTCAGCGTCTACAAATTGTGGCACTTCTGCCAGTTGAAGCGCACTTGGGTGACGTTGGCGCTGAGCGCGTCCGCCATCCGGTACAGGCACCCGGTGCTGTCGAGCACGATGCGGCGCGCCATGGAGTTGATCCTGGCGGCGATCTGGCTGCGGCGGTCGTGGACGGCGGACATGTCGGCCGTCATGCATGCCAGACGGTCGTCGCTGAGCGTGCAGTTGGCGAACCCCTGGACGGCCTTCGCCACCTCGGCGTCCAGCAGCTGATTCTGCTCGTCACGCAACGCGGCCAGCCGCTGGAAGTAGCGGCACTGGTTGAGACCATCGAGGGCCGCGTGGATGGCGGCGACGTCGCGCAGCGTGCGCCGGGCGCACTCGGACGTGTGCCGTTTGGCGTCCTCCTCCACCTGGCTCAGCGGCACCGTCACGCTGACGCTCACCGACTCCACCGTCGCGCCCGTCACCTCGATCACCGTGTCGATGGTGCGGAACAGGGCTGCGCGGTCCAGCTGGATGGAGCGCAGCGGAATGTGCAGCGCCGTGCGAACCAACATGCCCTGAAAATGCATCAATTTACTACGTCAATTGAAGACGCAATCAGAGATCACCTGGCAAAGGGCGCACATGTAGATGAGGGCAAAGACTAATGGCAGGCGCATGGTTGACTCGTGTCCTCTGCGAAGGCGTATTGCCTTAAGTACGCTGTGCTATCTGCATTCAGTGTCACAGAATGCGGCGAAATGTGTGCTTGCAGCTTTACTATCAATCTGTATGCAAATCTTGCTCCACATGCCATTATTTTATTGATTGTGGAACGGTAGGGAAATTGCATTGCATCGAAAGTGAGGCTGTTGGCATAAACATTGATAATTTCATATGTTTACGGCAAGTGAAAGCGTCAACAAGTTCTTCGCGTTGCCTGCGATTGCAAGCATCAAAATTATCGCAACGAATGCTGTTGTTGAACCAATATCGCGAATAGCTTCGCGAGAGGATTTTCCATGCGATGACGCCGCGTGACGTTATCAAATGTCGCGCGGCGGACAGTGAGTGATTAATTGGGCGCCGATTCGCGTGCGCATGCGGCCAGTATATAAATATGCTGCTCCGAAATTAATCCCATTCGCCTTCGCGTGCAGCCGCACTAATGAGCGCAGCAATGTTGCAACTGCTCGCCATCATCGTCTTCGCGTCGCAAGTAAGTGCCAGCCGAGGTGCGACCAGCGTGCGCTGACGGCTCCCTTGGCTCCGCAGGTCGTCGCGATGCCCGGCCTGGGCGGCCTGGCCTGGGCGCAGTGGGTCGCTGGCCCTTGGCCGGGCGCGGCCAGCGCGACCCCGTTCGGCAAGGCCGGCATGTCCATCGGCGCCCTCAACAAGCAGCTGGGCATGGCGCAGGCCGTCATCGGCGGCAAGGTGACGGTCGCGCAGGACGAGGTCAAGGCGCGCGCCGACGCGCTCAAGGCGGCCGCCGGCCTGGACCCCAAGGACGCGTGCGGCGCGGCCGCCGACGCCGCCGCCGCCGCCATCGACGGCCAGCTGACGAGCGCGTTCGACGCCTGCCAGATGAAGGACGAGTTCCTGCAGCTGCGCCTGCAGAGCCTCGCGTTCAAGCAGCAAATGGCCGCCTTCAAGATGGCCAAGAAGGCCTGCAAGCTGGAGCCGGACCCGGTCGCATGCGTGAGCAACGCGACGGCCTCGGTGGGCGCCGACTCGGCCGACATCACGACCACGCTGGCCGGCATCGACAAGCAGGCCGAGGACTGCCTCGCCACCACCAAGCAGGCGCTGCTCGCTCAGGTGGAGGCCGCCACCGAGGACCTGCTCACCTGTTAGCCGCCCTTGTCACGACTTTGCCAATTAAATAAACCACCAGATGCAATCAGATCATGCCAATCGCTCTATTTACCCCAGCAATGCCAAATAAAAGTCTCACAGCTCCTACTCTCAATTATATTACTTTTGAAAGCCGAGGAATCACGCTGAGACTATTCAATAACTTCAACACTTCAAAATCATTTAATTTCAAATGGGACTCTTAGTCGCGGTAATAACTAGGTCAAGGAAACAACATTCCCGATTCTCAAAGTGGACTACATAGACCTCCAGAGGTCGCTTTCGACTTGCAGGGGGTCCACGATAACGAGAAACGAAATTGTTTATGTCCATCTTGAAGGTTTGACTATCTTGAAGCTATGAATGCCAAAATTGGCAACGTCGCGCTCATTTGGTAGCAACAAATAAAAAATTATTTCATATTTCGGTGTATTTTGAAGAAAATCTGAATATAATTTGTATGATTTTATCAGTTGACTTAAATTCCCAAAATTCGACATCTAAGGAAAGCAACAATATTGATATGCGGTCTACGGCGGAAATTGGGATCCTGTAATTGGACTAAAAGCATTTAATTGCATCTGAATTTATTCGGAACAGCGTTTGACCAATAGCAACTCTGTACTAGTACTCTACGTTGACCTCATCTTCGTCTTGAGGTTGGTGGACTGCGTCGGCTTTGGCAGGCGGCAGATTCTCGTCGACGAAGACTTCCGGGACCACGCTGGGCCCGGCTGGGGTTGCGGTATTGACCTCGTCGTCGGTGGCCTTCTGGTCATCGGTGGATTTAGAATCCTCAATGGCATTCTCACTGTGAGCGGTTTCGCCAGTCCCCTCATGCTCGGGCTGTCGCGAGTGGTCGGTCTCAGTGGTTTCCTCTGCGCCGGCTGTGGGGGATGGTGTCGTCGAGGGGTTGAGGCACTCTTGCAGCTCCGTCTGAATGACCTCCGACTTGGCGTGAACCTCGTCCGTGGTCGTCTTGTAGCACTGCTGGCTGGCGTTGGTGTGAGCGGCGATGCCCGTGGTGATGCTCGCCTCGGCGTTGGCGAGGCGATCCTTCAGCACGTCGACGCTCTCCGCCACGCAGGCGGCCACCTCTTCGGCGGGGTGCATGAAGCGGCAGTAGGGGTCGATGAGCAGCGCGTCCGAGTGCAGGTTTTTCAGGTACGTGTACAGGCCACCCTCCAGCTCCTTCAGCTCCGCGCTCTGGCTGCATGCCTTTGCATTGGCGGCCAGGCCCTCCAGCGCCTTGGCTTCCACGCTCGCGATCTGCCCGCAAACGGTGCCCTTCGCCGTCTTGATCGCCGTCTTCAAGTGTTTAATAGCCAATTTGACGTCGAGCTTAGTCGCGTCGGCATCGTGCTTCTGCTCGATGATAGCTCGCTGGACCTCGCGTTCGAGGAGCAGGCTGGTCACGTCGATCTCGGTGATGACTTCCTGCACCTCAGCGGGCACCGTTGGCTTGATGCTGCCGCCGAAAACCTGCCCATTCTTGGTTAGACGAGAACTGATTAGATGATGATGACCATGCCTTACCTCGACGGCTAGCAGCGCCGTGCACAGCATAATGCATTCTTTGCAATGCATTGTTTCTCGTTTGATGATTCGCTGCGCGCTTCCACTTGCAATTGATTGCGAATTTCGGCAGATTCCAGCGCTTATATACGATTCAACACTGATTTAATCAAATAATTACTCTGCGCGATTACGTAGAGGATGAGTATGAGGATTTTCCATTTGCCTACATGCGAATGAGGTAAATCAGCTTGAAAGTGAGCTATTTATTCCCCATCTGGATGAATTTATTGCCACACACATTAAATTCTTATTTGAAGAAGGAGGATTTCTCAGAAAAAGGCAGCAGCTCATTAAATATTAATGATTTTGTGTTGTGCGTCCGATTAAAATGACATATTTCAAGAGTAATTGAGATGTTTCTGCATCTCGAGGTGGGCGATCATTATAAGCTCTAAGTGCAGCTGGCTTAATTGCATTATGATAGCATATTAGAGAGTGACGGACCGTTGAGTATTCTATTAATGTATGCAAATTTCGGGTCGCGCATACATTCTACATGTAATAAGTAAACGTAGAAGAGTATTAATCGCTAATGGGATAAAAAACCATCTCAGCCGAGGCTTATTTCAATGCTGAGAAAATGGGTCGACTGCAAGCGTACCTCTAGGCTTCGTTAATTGCTAAAATTACTCTGCTATTTATTGAGATGTCAATCTGTAATATTATTTACAATTACACAGACAGAAATTTACTGAAGCATCCCCGATCTGCAATTGAATACATCGTCGGAGATCTCCCAATGGCAAACGCACCCTCAGCCGAGGCATCTTGAAAGGACACGCCAGCGGTCACAATGGGACGCAGGATAAATCTCGAACGCGTGGATCGGCGGCGTTCCAACGGACGTTAATAAGTCGCAGTCAATGAATTCGCCGTCTTCCTTCGTTCCCTCTGCTCACGCTCTGCTCACGCTCTGCCTGAGATGTTGGCCTCGCCAGCGGAGGTATGAATAATGGGCAGGCAGCGAGTCAAGAGGACAGATACAATCGTCGGTTGTCTCGTTGTCATCGATTCTCAAATTTTCGCCCGTTTTGATTCGAAACGATCGAATTGCAATCGCCGAATCCATTGTTGCCATCTTGCTTGTTCGTGCCTGCTCGGCGACGATGTGTCGAGTGTCAGCGTGTCAGCGTGTCAGTAGCGTGGCTCGACCGCGCGTTCGCTCCTTTTGATGCTGCAGAAGACGCGTGACCGTGCTACAGTTAGTCTTCGCATTGCGGAAATTAATTTACGCACTGTACCTGTGCGGTCCCGCTTAATGTCCATCGGCGAAGCTGCAGTAAGACGGAACGTAACGTAATGAATGCGTGCTTAATCAGTGTTGATGGCCAATTGCGGCAGCGCTGTTGACCGTTTCGCAGCTTGATGGGCATCCTAGACGCGTTGCTATGCGTGGCATTCTACGGAGGAGCACATAATGAGCGCATAAATTGGCGCAAATCAAGTGCGTTGCGCGTTTTTATTCGAGAACGATAAACTGCGCAAAATTTATGAAAGAATAAAATCTACCAGAGCGCAGCCATAAAAAGGCTGGTAAGGAGCGCCGCCGATTGGGCATTCAATAAAACTGCGCGCACCGATTAAAACGCGTTACGTCTTAATTACTAGGCTGCGAAGATGCGCGCCGTCGGATTAAGAGGGCCGTTGTGCCGCTCGAAATAAGCAATTACTATGTGCGTCTCTAAACGAAGCGATTGAACGAGGTCGCGAATCGCGACGCAGCGGTCCCCAAGGCGGCCGCCGCCACCGGTGGTCCATCCGCATCGATCGCAGACAATTCAATTAGCATGCGCTCGCGAGTGACTGCGAGTGACTTGTTTATGTCGCAGCATCTCGTTTTGATTGGGCAAACGGCGACCGCCAAGCGGGCCGCCGCAATTCGGCACTACGCGCTAAAACAATGCGCGCCAACGAAAGAGAAACCGGCGGAGTGCGAGTGCGAGTGATGGGAAGCAAACGGGCGAGTGGCCAGCATCCGTCGATGATTGCTCACTCTCCTCCTCGTATTTCAAAGCAATTCTGAAACGAGCTCGCAGCCAGCCGGACGGCGGACGGCGCGTAAACGAGTTAAATGAATATTAATGCCTTTCGCGTTTCGTTGCAAAGCGTTCGCTTTCGCAAAAAACGCACCGTTTTAACGCACTCGACGCACATTGTTGCAGCTAGCTCTTCGCCGATTTCGCGAATTCGCAACGACTCGGCGCGCCCTTGCGGGGCGTCGAACTGGCCGCTGCGTGCCGGCAGCCGGGCGGCCGGCTAATATTTAGTCATTAGTTGCTATTAAAGGAGCGCACGCGAAGAGGTGCACGACCTGCGATTCGCAGCGCGCACCTGAAGAAACTGCCCCGAACGCGCGCGCCACCGCACACGACGCGAGCAGAGGCCCGCTTCGCAAGCAATTATCTCGCGTCTAACGTGTGTACGCCAAACGGCACGTTCGCCGCGTGCACGTGCGCACCGCGCAAACGATCGCAAAGCACACTAGCACACTTTCATCGCGCCATTTGAGGAACAATGGGGCGCTTCTCGGAAGCGCGCGCGCGCCAATTCTTGCTGCTGCGCTCCTGTCCATCTACGACGCCGGCGTCCGTTAGCGGCAGTGGCAATCATCAGCGGCGGCAAGGCAAGGAGAGCAGGAGCAAGAGCGCTCGCCGATCTAATCGCGCCCGCCCGCAATGATATATGCTGGCTGCGGCCGCGCTTATCGCGATCGCCGGTGATGAATGGCGGCGCGCTGTGATTGCGATTAAACGGCGATTTATTTCTTAATTCGTACGTGCGCAATGCGCCCTAATTGCCGCTTGCCAATTTCGCGGGCGCGTTGTCCGCCGGCTCGCGTCGCAGCATCCGCCGTTGCTGCTTCTAATTAGCGACTGCGGCAGCGGCGCGCTCGCGTCCGGAGGCGGCGAGCGCCGTTTTCAATTTACATTTGGTGCGGGCTGTCGGCCCAACCCTCGCCGGTAATGCGCAGTTTCATCGCGTGCGTTACCCTCGCCCTGATTACACCATGCGGCTCGATTAAAAAATCAATTTCTGGAGCGCGATCAAACGCACTGGCGGGCGGGCATGAGCACATGATGAGCAGACGGCTCGTTAGCGCGACTGACTGCGCGCACCCTGCGGCCGCATTTCGCAGCTCGGCGCGCTCGCGTCGCGGGGGTGTGCGGCGGCGTAATGAAAGGGCGCGCGACGCGCGAAAATGAAGTGCTAACACTAATTACGCGCCTAAGTGGCCTGTCAGCCGTCCGGCCGCGTGCGATACTCTGTTGCGAGATCCGCCTCTCGCGCCCACGCACTCGCCGAGATGCATCGCATCCGTCCGCGGACGCGCAATTGGAGACGCGGCGAAAGCGCATGCGAAGCTGGCCGGCAGGGCCGGCAATTTGCCGTTGCACCGTTACGCCGTAATCGTAATCACAACAATCGGCGCGATGAAATGATCGGGGCTGCGCGAGGTGATCGCGTCGTGCGCACACTTACTGCAACTCTTTAATTGCGCGCCGGGTCGCTGATGTGGGACATTGTAGCGCCGCCGAGTGGCGGCTCGTGTAATGTATGGAATTTGCCATCATTTAATTTCGCTTACGTTTTTTGCCTTCCGCCGTTCGCCGCCCTGGCAGGACGGCTAGGGCAGCTACCTGACCCCTGCGCACTTTGCGCTAGATGCCCCGTGATTTCGCCAATCAAAACTCGATTTGGCGCCATTCGACGCGACAGACGAATCGCTGCAATTCGACGCGCTGATAACGTGCGGCTGTGTGCGCAAGTGGGCAACAACGCCTTCATTGACGGGCGGAATGCAGCGGAATGCGGGAGGACGTGTTTGATCGAGCAGCGATATCGCAATCAAACATTGATTGCTGACAACGGGTTGCTATTTGCACTGCAGCGTAGGCGTTATCAGAATGACCTGGCTGCAGTTCAAATAGTACTGCCGCTTTCGCCCAAATTGGCTGGCATTGTGGAGCGAGTCCAACGACGATCCCATCAGCTGTTCAAACAACTTCTCAGCTCGGCTTCTGCGTATCGGCGCTAGTAAAAAACGCGCCGAGACTGGAGAGTGATTGCCGCAGGAGACTCGAACGCATCTCCGGCGATGATCAATCACAGTGGCTGGAGAGTGGCGCGTCAAACATTTAACGAAACCGCAAGAAATGAGATTGTATCGCCTGCTTAATTACAGCGGGCACTAGTTAATAGCTTCCGAGCGCTGCTGCCGTCGTTATCAGCGCTGCGTGCGCGCATCTGTCTCGTTAGACAAGAGGGCGCGATGCGGCGCAAGGGAGAAATAATGAATTTTAATGCCGTCGCATTGTTTCGCCGGCTGCCAGCGGTGCCCATCACGCTGCGATCCACCGCACCGAAAATTTCATTCATTTCGTCGATCGCAAGATGCGATCGCGAGCAGCGCCCTTATCGTGGCCTGCGAATTCGTCAACGTGGACGAATGTTAGTTGTCTCGTGTGACAATGCGTCAAACTGCACATTCTTGTCTTCTTGTCTTGCTCGAGCCTGCGCTTGAATGGCGCGCGTTGTTGGCACTTTTGTCGCCTTTTGTGGGGCGGCTCGCCCGAAAATGACCAAGTTCACGCCTTGGAATCAATGCAATTATTATCGACGGCCATTCTTGGCGCGCACGCCTCAAAAGCAGTGCGGAAATTTATTGGCACTCGTACCTGCCGCACAATGTCGGAGAGCTGCCCGGCAAGGCAGTCGATTATTGCAACATTATCGCGCTGCCGAAATTGTCAAATGCGCACTGCGGCGATGATTAACGATGGATTTGAATACTGCTGCCTCATCCTTCGGCCAGCTCGTCTAGGCCCTAATTGAATCAGGCGTGCTCGCTACTAATTAGCCGACGGGCCAACCTAGCATGTTGCCATCGATTGTGTGCGCATTGACTGGCCGGAAGTCGCCAGCGTGCCACCGGTGACAATTCCTCGTGCTGCGAGCGCATGCCGAGCTGCCCCATTGTGTCCAGTGCGCTCGACTTCCCGGTTGCACGGCCGGAAGCGCAATGGCGATGATCTATTTGTTGCGCAAACTGCGAGAACGGCGCAGAGCAGCCCGTTGCAGCTTCGCAGCAGCGCGTCATTAGCGGCTCGTTGCTTCTTCGTCGGCGGCGGCTGCGCTGCTGGGATTTGTTGTGTTTTCCGCCGCACGTGCGGGTGGCGGGCAGGTGTTGCTGCCACTTGACCGTTCGTGCGTGCGAGCGACCCCGCCGCCCCGCGCAACCCGCTGCCGGCCGCTGCGGCGCGCATTGTCGGCAATCAGTCTTGCTCGCAGGGCGACCGCAAGACGTCGCCGTGGCCACGCGGCGTGTCGCTGGCTGCGGTTTGCCGCGGCCGCGATGCCCAAACGGCCGCACGTCATCATTCCATCATAAAGTTTACGGCCGCTCTTCATCGATGTCGCATCCATCAGGCGGTTTGTCGGCGTGCGCGCGCTCGCGAGCCAATAAAGCCGACGCAAATTGCACCTCTGCGCGCCTCGTTGCCGATGGTTTATGGTACGCGGGCGCCGGGAAGCGCACAAAAGAGCCCCAATGAGCGGCGCGCCGCCAAATGAGCCGCAACGTGATCAGTCAGCGCGCGCCGGCACGCGGCTACTGCGCCCTTGAAGCTGCGACGCAAGTGACACTGCCATACATCAAGCGGAACGATTCCCGCCGTAATTGCTAATTGAGCGAGTTGCGCGCGCGCCCGGCGACTTTCAGCGACTTTCACGATACATCGAGGCGACGTGCGCGCGCATTATTTTATGATCATTGCGCATGGCGATCAACATGAAATTTATGACATTACGCCGGCCCCAAATCGCGATTAAGATCGATCCGGCGCGTAAGAAGAGCGGCGCGTCTCACTCTCGAAATTTCGGACGTCTCGGGGCGGCCAATCTATGCGCGCATAAATCCATTCCGCCGGCCGTTTAACGTCCGCCACAATGGTTGCCACTTTTACTATTATTGCGTTATGAATATGCAGCAGATTCGTAATTAAGTCGTGCATCATCTCGCCCGCCTTTCAACTCGCCGTCCGTCGGCCGCACGCGACAGCCAATACCAAGAGGAGCAGATTGGGCTGCTTGAGAGGACGCCGAGAGGACGGCGTGCGCGTCCCGGTTTGCGAATTCATGCGACATCAAGTGCACTGCGGCTGCTGGCACAGATGCCCGATCAACATCAATGGGGAGGCGAAGCGCCTTTTCTGGGCGCATTCTAATCGCCTCGCCACCTGATCGCCCATGCATAAATAAATACTAATTGATTAGCTGCGCGCCTGCGTCGTGGTCGCGAGCCACTCTCGCCCGTTCGTATTTGTTTTCCAGCGCTTTTCTGCGGGCGTCTTCGGCGCCCGACCACAGCAATCGATTCGAAGCTGTCCGCCTCACGCTGTTTCCGACGACTCGGCGCGCATTTCATTATGCCTTTCGAATGCGAATCGTATTGGGGGCCCTTGCGTAAGATGGTGCCTCATCCACCTGGGGCCCAATGCGGGCCATTGTTGCGGGCGCATTGTGCGGGGCTGCGCGCCATTGTCGCCGGCGTTTCCATCAATTTTACACTTGAATTGCACAAAACATTTCAGGTGAGGATTCCGGGAAGCGACGTCCTCGCCAAGGCTGACCTGAATGTCGCCTCTGCGCCCAGCTGACGACGCGCGGACGCAGACGAACAAGTTCTTTAAATATTTAAACTTGCCACCGATCGCGAAAAGCGAAAGTGACGGCGGGCAATTGCAGTATTAAGCTTGCAAGTCGTAATTTGGCCGCTGATATACGGCCCGTTTAGGAGCTCTAATTGGCAAATAGCTCCAGGGCGAATGTCTGCGGCGCGAGCGCCATCGGCCCGATTAATGAATATTTTGATTATCGAATTACGAACCGCCAGCGAACCAGTTCTCATGCGCATCTCGGCCGCGTCCGCGTTTATCGACGCAGATTATATGCATTAGCCGGGCGCATTGTAACAATATTTAAATACGACGTGCGCGCGCAGATGCGCCCGGAATCCACGGCTCCCAATGTGGAAAGTCACGGCGAGAAGGGGTTGCTTGCTTGCATTGAGCTGAATGCCGAGCGCGGCCAGGAAGTGCGCACTTTCTTGACGTGCGCCCATAAAGGAACGATTAGCAGCGCATTGTTCAAGCTGACACGTCTGCGAATGCGCTCTCTGACACGGCGAAAATCGAGATCATAATCGTGCGGCGACAAATCAATTGTCCGCCCGCTTCCAATTAATTTCCCAACGACGCGTCGTCCAATAACTCTCTCGTTATCGGCGCGACCAGAAGGAAGGAACACGTGCGCGCCTCGTGGGTGGTGGCAACCCTCCGTGTGGTGGTCTGAGACGTTTTGCGCTCGCATCTCAAACAATGCGCAAACCGCAGCGCGCCGCCACAACATCTCTGTTTACTCCTGTCATTATTATTCGATTTGTATACAGCTTACGCATTGTTGATCGATGCCAAGAGCCGGTCTTCCGAGCGCGCTCGTTTCAATGGGCCTCTAATAGTAGCCTCGAGGTGGAGCGCAGGGCGGCTGCGTCCACTGGCCGCTCGCCGGCGATCTCGATGCGATGATATCGCTCTCATCGCGATGGTAATGCAGTTCAATATCGCATGCACGCGCACGTCTTAGACAAGGGGCCGCGACCCTTCCTAAACGGTTAATGATCACTTCAAAGGCGGCATCCCTTGCGCGTCGCCCTCTGATCGCGCCCCGCTCCGATCGATGCTGATGCAAATCGGCCGCAGTTTGGGCAATACCACAGAAATGATCTATTCATTCTTTGCCTTCGACTTCATATTCGCAAATAATCTTGATTGACATGGGATCGCATCGCTGTTGCGCTGTTGCGCTGTTGCCTGCTTCCCATTTTCCAGGCCGAAAGTGATGGATGAGAATTGCATTGGAATTGTCGTGATCGCGCGCGCTAAAGCTCAATTACGGCGCGTTGCTTCTTGGGCTAGGTGTCACAACAGGCAGCAATTGCTGCACATCGCGTTTCTCATCGTCATTACGCGAAATTTATTTTCGTTTTCATGCGAAACCAGTTGCGCATGTGGATTTCCACGCAATTAGCAGAGGCGCGAGCGCGATCGCGACACGCGGCGCGCCTTTCTGCAACTGCTGACCTAAATGAAACGCCAAATTATTGATCGGCGCGTATTTATCGCGGCCAAATTGAAGCAAACGTAACGAATTCGTGCGCGTCACGCGAGGACACGCCGATAATGAGTGATTGGCACGGCACGCATCGCGGCGGCGAATTTGATCAGACGATGATGCAAGCGGCGACGCGACGCCCTAGCCAGCCGGGAAAGCGACGCATTGTTCCGGCACGTGGCGCAGGGGCGCGCATAGGAAGTAGGCGGAAACAGACGCATTCGCATTGACGCGCAAGGACACGTGTCGCACTCGCGCTCAACACGGCAATCATGGGCATTACGTCTTTGAGAGGCTGCGACGTATACTTACGGACGGACGGGCGGACGGCGGTCGATCGAAGAAGCGGAAGACTACATTCGATCGGGGCTGGAAAGTGGGCAGAGTGTCTCTGTCGCTGCGATGCGCTTGTAATTAGCCGAAATAACTCGATCGCAGCGCGTCGGGAATAAATGACCTGTCGATTACGGCGGCGGATGAAACGACTGCAACCCCTTCGACCGATGGCTGATTGAGCCGCATTTTTCCACGAATAGCTTCGAATCTGCGTTTCAACGTCGCCGCCGCGCTCGCGGCAGATGCGAGCGCGCGCAGCGGGCGTGAAGCAAACTGCTTCCGGCTCGCCGGAAGTGCAGCAATTATCGGGGCGAAGTGATCGGCGACGGCGGCGAATTGCGGCTGGGGGGCATGGGGTGGCCGGCAGGTGGTGCTGGCCGCCAGCACGTGCCTAATCTCGCCGAGCGTGCGCACGTGCGAGCGCGCCGAGCGCATTTGCATGCGCTGGCGAGCGGGACAAGGGGTGGTCGGCGATTTCGCCTGCGTGCGTACGTGCGTACGTGTGTATTTCAACTGGGCGCAACATGCGCAGCATAATCTAGCATATGTACATAATAGCGTAAGTACGAAACAACGTGGCGCTCCTCCGCGTCGGGTCGGAGGCGACGCGATGCGATGCGGCGGGAGGCTGCGACTCGCATGACTAGAGGTTTGCAACAATTGGCGGCATTGTCCATGAGGATGAGTATGTACACGTGGGGCGGTGGTGGTGGTGGTGGTGGCGGCGGCATCGGCGGCCAGCGGAGCCCAGTCTGCAACAAGAGAGAAGAGGGCGCTCAGGCTACGAGGTGGTGCAGGTAGCAGGAGCGCGCACCAGCTCTGCGGACCGTTAAGGCGGATTTGTGTTGGGATAGGGCGCGTCCAACACGTTTGCTCGCAATTGAATCGCGGCGAGATCCGTCTCGAGACGGCGCGCGCATTGAAACGGCCGCAGACGGTATTGTTCGGGGCTGAAAGCCGCCGCCGGTACTCTCGCTTTCAATGCGAGCGCGCCGGACCTGTCCTGACCTCTCTCGACTAGTTCTCCTGCCAGCTGAGGATGGCGTCGAACAGCTCCTCGTCCTCGGCGGCGTGCGGGTCGTAGTTCTCGCGGTCGTAGCCGTCAGGGGCGCAGTGCGCGCGGAAGTCGTGCGTCGAGGAGGAGGCGGCCGAGTGGCGCGAGACGAACGAGTCGGAGTTCTGCGAGGGCGTCGGCGACGTGGACGCCTCCGAGCACGCCGGCGTCGCCAGCATGTAGGGGTAGCGGCCGCCGCCGACGCCGCCGCCGCCGCCGACGCCACCCCCCGCGTGGAAGAAGCCGGCGGCCACCTCGGCGTGGCTGTGCTCGCTGCCCGCGTTCGACGCCAGCTCCAGGTCGTGCTCCTCGATGGTCTGCTGCAGGCTGCGGATGTACTCGACGGCCAGCCGCAGCGTCTCCACCTTGGACAGCTTCTTGTTGGCGCCGCGGCCGGAGGGGCCCGGCGCCGGGCTGAGCGCCGCGCACACCGTGGACGGGATGTGCTGGCGCAGGGTGGCGAAGCCGTTGTTCACTTGCTTGACCCGGTTGCGCTCGCGCGCGTTGCGGCGCGCCACCGACGCCGGCTGCTGGATGCCGCCGCCGCCGCCGCCGCCACCGCCGCCGCCGCCCACGCCGTAGGGCATGAACTGGATCTTCCGCTTGCAGCGCAGGTCACTGTTGCTGGCGACGAGCACGGAGGCGGCGCGCTCGGGCGCCGGCGCCAGCGGCCGCTTGCCGGCGACGACGACGGCCTGCTTGGCGTCGGCCGAGGCCGAGGAGGCGGCGGCCGCGGCGGCGGCGGCGGCGGCGGCCGCCACGGCCGACACGATCACGCAGCCGCTCGCCGGCGGCACCGCGTACATCTTGTGGCCGAGGGTCATCATCGCCGCGCGCAGCGACGAGAGAGCAAAGGCGAGCGACGACGAGCGACTTAAGTCTGTCGGGCGGAGGCGAGCGCGAGCGAGAACGGCGGAAGCGCAAGCCGCTCGGACTGCCGACGGAATGGTGGCCGCGGTGCGTGCACCCGCCGCTTTGTACCCGGTGCACCGGCGCGCTCCCCACCTTGAGCCGGGGGTGCGCGCCGCGCTCAGGGTAAGCGCGTGCCGCAGCCGCGAGACGCGCCGGCTCGCAGATCGCCAGATCAGCAGCCGGCCGCGCCGCAGAAAACCGGCATCCGAGCCGAGCCAGCTCGCCGCTGCCGCTGCTTCGAAGGGCGGGCGGCGTGCGCGCGGTGCCCAGCTCTCCAGCCACCAGCTCTCGCATAAATCACCATCGCGATCGCACGCTCGCACTTGTTTCAATTTGTCAGCCGGCGCACTCGTAAATATGCCCCAATTGGCCAAATCTGCTAATGGCAATTGCAATAAATCGCTAGTGCGGCCGCGATGCCAATCTGGGAGCGAGTCGCGCCACCCCTATGCGCCAGCGAGCACCAGGTACGCCGGGCAGGTTGGTGGTGCACCCTGCCGCCGACTTGTTGAACGCGCCGTGCCGGCTCGCGGCGCGAGGGTGCGAGGGGCGGCAGGTAGAAAGCGCACCCCGGCTCGACGCATGAATGACGCGCGCTCTTGCTTTCGTCCGCAGCCCTCGGGCGCGCCGCCGAGCGGTGGATGGCAATTTGCGGACGCACTCCTAATGGCAATCACGCAATCGCCAACGAGTTTCGGCGAAGACGATCGCCGGCGAGGCGCGAGGTGCAGCCGCACGCCGAATTATGCGAAGCTGTTCTGCCACTCTCGCTTATCGCAATTGTCAACGATAGCAGCGGCCGTCGCTCAGCGCTCGCGCGCGCTCGCGGCGACAATCGTAATTGTTTCGCCGCCGCTAATCGAATTATCGCGATCGCGCATCCATCACAATCGCCGCCGC
>JAOEHK010002192.1:36534-69739 GCA_025447835.1 Labidoglobus nevermanni
TCGCGGCGACAATCGTAATTGTTTCGCCGCCGCTAATCGAATTATCGCGATCGCGCATCCATCACAATCGCCGCCGCCGCCGCCGATGTCACGTTGATTGAGCAATTTGCGGTCGTAAAGCGAGCAGGAATTTGAACTAGGCGGCCGATCAGACTGATTGCATTCGCATCCGAGGCGGCGAGCGCAATTTCTCCCCACTGTGGCGGAGCGCCACGAAATTCCATCAGCTCGTCCGGCGTAATCCGATTAGCGCATCGTCGCGATGAACTCGCGCATCGTAATTGGGTCGTGCTCCGATTATTAATTGAGCGGGCGCGACTTTGCATTCGTCTCGGCCGGGGCGAGCTAATGAGGCGCGCATTATCACACGTCACAAATTACAGTTAGCCCTTATTCATTGGGTCGCCGGCGATCGAGGCGCTATAAAGCATTTCATAAACGCGACCGGCGATGGCGATGGCCACCTCGCATTGCGCGTAATTGCTGTGATTTATAGAACCCCGAGTGCGCCGCACTCGGCGATTACTCAAGTAGCCCACATTTCTTTGCGCCGCCGCCGCCGCGCGCCGAGCGTGATTAGCGCTTGTTACCCTGCCTGCAAGTGCGATGTAATTGCCTCGATTACGAGCCGTCCCGGCCCGACTCGGCAGGAGCACGCTCTCGGACATGTGTGGCCGCCACCAACACTCTGGAATGCTGAACGCCGATTAGCGAATCGAAGACTCCCGAGCGCGCAATCTGGGTCGGCCGGAAGCGCGCTCCATTTGCGCGAAGAAAACTAATTCGCCGCAATTGCATTTCGCTAATTGACAAGCGACCCATCATTGGCGCAGGGCGCCAATCAAGGGCAATTACGCGTGCCTGCGCATCCTGCGCGCTTTCTCTGCGCTGCTTTGCGAGCCATTGTTCCGGAAGGCGATCTAATGAGAAATTCAAGTCGCCGGCTTAACCCTCGGCTTAACATAATTTTCGCGTCACTTTTAATTGAATCGAATTTACATACTGCCCAGGACGCGCTGCGGCTAATTAAATTAATCACACCGGCACACTTGCGGCTCACGTGCGCACGCAGATAATTGTGGCGGGCGGAGGGCGGCTTTCGCATCATTTGATGCGGCGCGCTAATGAACTGACACTCAATTGCGAGAATGGGCCAGGGGCCATTGTTGCCGATCGAGCGCGGCCAAAGTCAACATCAAACAGCAGCGTTATCACGGAGCGCTCCTCGTTTCGACCGTAATTAGCGAAGGTGTGCTATCATTTACGAAAATAGTAGCAGGCAGCGCGCTCGCAAGGTGGGAAGAATGCGCGCTCGGCGCCGCGGCCCCAAAGTGTCTAATCATTACGAACGTGTGAGATTAATCTCATCTAATTATATTTATTTTTGTTGGCGCGCTCGCCGACCTAATGATACCGCGCGCGAGATACCCCGGTAGGCGATCGCGTAATCGAGTAATTATGATTGATGTCGCGCGCTCGATTTATTCGCGCTAATTAGAGTCGGCCGCCCTTGCCGGTCGCGATGCGTTTTGTGCAAATATTTATTTGCGAACGCCGGTGCGTCCGGCAGCTGGACGCGCGCTTGCGCAACAGCAGCAGCCGCAGCGGCCATCAATAAATAAATTGTCGTCTTTATCGCGTGCGGCGTTGGCGAATGCGACAGGGTGCAGTTTCGCAGCTGCGCCGCAGCAGCGCGACAGAGGGAGGACGCGGCCGACGAGCGAGATAATCGAAAGCAATCGCGGCTTGCGTGGCGTGACTTACGCAGTGCGAAGGTCTGATAATTCACGACCCGGCGCGAGTTTGACGCGACGATCCGGGCTGTCGATGGCCGCGCCGAAATAAATGGCATTGGCGCGATGATGATGATGATTACATTATAATCTGATTACTGCTGCAATTGTGCTCTCGCTCGGGCGCGCGTGCACAATTAATGCTGACACACTTCTGCGTCTCGGGCGGCGCGTGATGGATGCGCCCCAGCCGCCCCTCAGCAGGCCGCGCTAATGCAATTTTCATAAATATTAACACCTCGCTTAATTGGCAATAATCGCGATTGCGATTGAGCGCAGCAATTGGCCGAAATGGAATTAACTCGCGGCCGAGGCGGCGCGTAATTAAATTTGCAGAAATTGACTTTGGCCAGCGGATGGCTGCGATAGCCGACGAGTTCATTATCGGCGCTGGCAGGCGTTGCGTGCGGCTATTAGTCAACGCGCAATGTCGCCGCGCCGTTGTCGTCAACGTCGCCGCTGTAAATTGCATTATCTTGATGGCGACGTCGCGGACGCGCCAGCGAATAAATCAAACGCTTAGCCGGGAATGAAAGTCAAAAATCATTCGTCCAGATAATCTCAGGCGTCGGTGGCGTACGCGCACCTGACTGCTGCTGACTGTTGCGTAAGGCGACGGCCGAGCTGGGAATCGGCCGGCGCGGATAAGCAACACGGCCGCAATGATGAAATTAGCTTCGCGATGTCGAGCGACATCGAATTGTGATGCTATTTGCATACGCGAATAAATTGCGCGTAATTTATCGCGCGACGCGATTGCGCCTTGTTCTTGTAGGCCGCTCTGTCACTGCGCGTCGCGATCGCCGCGAAATTCATATCGCCGTAAAACGCTCGCAGAGGACGCGCGCTCCGGCCGCCGAAAATATTTTACGCGACTCGCGCCCATTTCCATAAAAACGGCTCAATTCGGCGCGTCCGCAGCGACACGTTATCATCGCGTTACTGCCTGCCGCCACCGCCACCGCCATCGATAGACGTGCTTCATCAATTCGACTCGATCGCGTCGACTTCCTCCTCCTCGGAGCGCAAGCAATTTCTAGATTTGCATACCGCTCAGCAGCTGCCTGCCCGCCGACCACCGCCGGAGCTCATCAAGCGCAATTTGCGCGCGATCGCGACCCGATCTCGGACGCTCGCCTCATTGTGCAATTGCCTCACGCCCACGCGCCGCACTCGCGCCCCGGAAGTGCGCGAGCGCGCATCATTACGGCTGCTATCTCCACGACGGCCGCTGCCGCAGCGAGCTGCATGCTAACACGCGGCGAAATCGGAGACTTTCTTCGTGGGCTGCAGCAGCAGCAGCGAGCCTGTAAAATTGGAAACGGCGCGCCGAATGGAGGCCGCGTAATAAAGGCAACAGGTGAATTTCGGAACATCGTGTTACATTTGATTTCCAGCTTGTTTGCATAAGTGACTTAATTTTATTCAGCCATAATTTATTTCGCACCGCAAGTGGCACATGCGTAACGCATCAGTTTTGATGATGACATTAATCACACGCCGGCATGCGCCCGCCAAGACGACGCGCGCGCGTTAAATTCGATCGGCCGCCCAAATTTGGCATCCTCATTGCCCGCAATCGTAACTCTGCCCCGTGCGCCGCGTTGCGCCACCAACCAGTTCGGGGCGCGTTGAGGGCGCGCGCCGCCAGACGGCAATCGCCAATTTGAGGCGCTAATTGGCGCCCGCCGATCGACAGGCGGCGAGCCATCAATCCGCGATCGGCCGCAGCGGCCGAAAGTAGGCCGCCGCGAATACATAATTGATTAATTAATAATTACGTTTCTTTTCGCTGCTCGCGACCCGTCGCAGCGCTCGCGTCGTTAAAATCGATGATTAAAGAACGATTTTCACTTAATGGCCTTGCTTTCGAGAAAATTGAAATTTAGGCAGTCGCTCAAGGAGGAAATTGCCAGCGCCGAATCAAAACGCCATTATCAGCTCGTGCGGCGTACAATTTCAAATCCATCAACGGCGCCCGCAAAGGGGGTCGATAATTGCCGTCAGTTGACAATAATCATCCGCATCTTTCGCCAGCGGACGCAACGTGCGCTCAAATTTGAATTTTAAATTGCGCCGTTAATTATTCATACATGTCAATATCATTCCGACTGGAGCATCGTTTACACGGCTAACGAACGATGTCGCGATAAAGGACGCGAGAGACGACATAAAAATCGAGCCGCGACGCGCCGGAATTGAGCACTTATCAAGTGGCGGCGAGTGCGCAAATTGCAGCCCGACGCCGGCGACGTGATCTTCGACCCGTGATGAAAGAAGAGGAGAGAGAGCGCGCCGTGTGCTTTATTATGGTGCGCTGGATGTCATAATAAGCGATCCGCGATCGCCGCGACCCCGGCGAACGATCAGGACTGATCGGGGCAAGATGATGCTTCACTTTCATCTTCGGAATTAATTAACGCACCCAGCGAATCAATCAATCACGCGCGAGCGCCGTATTCGCTCAAGCGGCATGCCCGAATTACAGTCAATTAATTCCGTAATGAACGAGTTGCGTCCGATGACGGGCGGCGCGCCCCTAATGCTCGGTGACTTTGGTGGTCCTCGTCGCTGGTTGCGATGCGGAGGAATGTCACAAGATGTGATTATCTCCGTGGCTGGCCGCATGCCTCCAAATTAGCCGCGCCGATGATCGCTCCATCGGGGTTGTAATTGCCCCATTGGCTCGCTTCATTACGCAATCACTGCCGAATTGCTCGCCAATGATTGCGGGTTGCGGCCGCCGTCGAGACGGATCAGACCAGATCAATAAGAATGCAAATGCCATCCATAAATCTCGCATTTGGGGAGCCGGCCGCCCAGCGTCGATGCGCATTTATGGAGCCATCACGTTACGAGAGCGGCCTTCCGCCTTCGACTTCAATCTAATCGTCCAAATTTATGTACGCTGCGCTCGATTCGCCCTCCATAAATTACGACTTGCACTTTCGTAACTTGCGCTCGCTGCCTACCTGGCTGTGGCCGGCCGCCATAACTCAAGGGTGGTTGACTCTTGCGGCCCTTGAACTTGCGGCCGTCGCCGTTCGGGAAAGCGCCAATTTCCATCGTCTTTGGCACGCAAACGCGAACGAGAGAGGAGCGATCTAAGTTCGCGTGCGCCTCGCCGCGTTCACGGACGCTCCTCTCTGATTCTGCGCATAATTCGGCAGGTGAGCCAATTAACGGTATCCATCCACCTCAGCTGGGCACGCATCCGCTCGGTTCGGCCGGTGCAAACATTAGCGGCCCAACTAGAGCAGCAGCAGCAGCAGCAGGAGCCGTCAACTGGACGTGTCGCCGGTTTCGCCATTCTCAATTAATTCCATTCCGGGCGCGCTTCGATTCGGAGAGCAGCTTTTTGCGCAATGCTCGTAATTGGCTGCGCGTCGATACAGTGCACACCGTAATTGCTTCATTAGCGGTCGGCGCGCGTCCTTCGTCTATGCGCATCTCGGAGGCACCAGAGGCATGCAAAGTGGTCCGGATATCGTTCGTCTTCGGCACTGCGCTGCGTACGCACTGCGCAAATTGCAGAGCGGGCGCGTGCGTGCCGTTGCGCAATTTCGCGTTTCCTGCGTGCACGCGCCCGCTTATCAGCATCGCGAAATTGGCAGTGGTCAACGGCATTGCCAAATATGAGCGGCGCGCCCGATCAATTAGCGCGCGTCGATTCTCGATTTTGAGCGCGCGCGCATGTAAATTATATTTTCATACGCTGGCTGCTGCGAGCCGCAGCCGCGTCTTGTCGCCATCATCGCCGCCGCGGTCGCCGTCAACTTTCAAGACGACGCGACTTCGATAATCACGTTAATTGCACTTTCGATAACGCCGCAATTTCCATTTTTCGGCCGCGGCCGGCGAGCCGCGCTGCTGCTTCATATTTTAATCGCCGCTGCGCGATCGACGCAGCCAATTTGCGTATAAATTACGATGCGCGCGCGCATTTAATTTCGATTCGCGAATCGCGAATTTGCTTAGCAAATTGCGTGCAAACTGCCGGCCGGCGCGATTTTCGCGCGAATGAGCCGAGTTAGGATTGTACGCGAGCACTCATTAGCGAGCTGCTTTGCATTTGCGCTCCTTGCGCCAATGGTTTATTTGGAGCGCTCGCTCAAGAGTCTCTTCGGGGATGTGCGCAAGCGAGTGCACGCACGTGAGCAGGAGCAGGTGGTTTTTCGGTGGAAACGTGCAGCAGGCGCCCAATTCGGCCGTCCGATTGGCCGACGGACACGAGCCCAACCGGGTTTTACGTTTTGTAATCAACGTAATGAACGCACACTTGCGAGCGCATTTCCGTGCGCCATCGACGTGTGCGCCCCGTTGGCGATGCGCCCCCGGCCGTCGCGAGGCACGCGTGCCGACGTTGCGCAAAGTGCGAATTGCGCATTCGTCGCATTAAAAGGCCGCCAAATAGGCATGATCGCCGACCCGCTAAGGAAATAATTACGTATTGGCAGCTGGCTGCGTGCACCGCAGGCGCAGGCGGCGATGAGAAACACACTTTCATTGTGTAGAATATGGGGCGAGCAGCCACCATCCATCGGCTGATCGTGGTGACAGTCGTGAAATGCATGATTTAATTGCTCGGAGATGGCTCAACTAATCCACGCTCAGCGGCAGTGAGGCTGTAATAAAGTTGCTCGTCCGGCGAGCGCGGCCGGCCGCGCGGACGACGAAATGTCCAATTTTACGCCGCGCTTAATTCTCCTTTCACCCGGCCGCCGCCACCCGAATGAGAAATGTCATATTTAATTGGCGGATCGGCGGCCGGCGGCCGGCGGGGATGCCAAATGCAATTTGTGTAAACACCTGATCGAGCGCGCACAATCAATTAGCCGCACACTCCCGCACCGCGGACGCGGACGCGGACCGCGACTCGCGCGCGCATCAATCTGATTCACTCGCAGCGCACTCTTTTATCGCGAACGCCTTCGCATCCGTCACCTCTGCGCCCACGCGCGCGTCCGCCGCCGGCGCGAAGCTGCGAAATCGCAAGCACGCTGCCCGCGAGTCATCGCCGGCATCGTGATTATCGCGGCCGTAAAGCACGGCGAGGGCGGTGGCGGCTGCCGCAGAAACGGGCTGCGCGCGCAAATTAACGCGCGCAAATTGCGCGAGCGCGACCAGACGTGGATGCCGGAATACTTTATTGCGTTTTAATTTGAGACTCGTATAATTGCCGCCGCCGCAGCGTGCTTTATGGCTCGTCGGCGTAATTGTTTTCTCAGCGGCCGTGCGTCACTTTAGTCCGATATTTATCGGCTCATTCCTCGCCGGCAAGAGCGGCGAGGGCGGAAGGAAGCGGCGCAATTGGCAACGCTTCAGCCCTTCGGGAGAAGAGATTCAATGATGCGGCAGGCCGACTTTTGTCAAAAATCCGCTGCCATCACGCCGCCAACCTCTTTTACGCGTCGGGCGCAAATTGAATTCACGCCGACGGCGAGAAATGGCAACGTCACTCGGCGATAACGTAACATAATTATTGTTTTACGACGACAGTGGCGCTGCCAGTGCTCCGATATTGATGCGGCGCGCAGAGGAAGCGCACGTCCAGGTGGTCCTCGCACCTGCCTCGGTTTTGGCGCGTGGCGACGCACCAAATCTCAAATGGTCGTCGTAAGCGAAATGGCATCGCAACTGGCACGTTCTGCGCGAGGGCGCGCATTTATTCCGCCGCGCCGCAGGTAAAACCAACAAACGCTCTTTTATTTCGCGCGCGCCGCGATTTCGGCGCTTCGCCCGCTGCTCGCCCGTCTTTGACATTGCGAAATTGCGATCGGGGTGCTTCGGTGGCGGCGCGCTCGTCACGCCGCCGGCGACACTGCCGATGATTAAAACAACATGCATCCAAATCAGAATTGCTGCGCCGCCGCAGTGTGGCTGCATGCTAACATTTTCACTTTTAATTTCGCGCCCGACGCATGAGCTGCGCGACGTCGATGTTTAATTAGCCGCATTTGCCCGGCTGCGTCCAGGGCGTCCGGGCGCAATTGTGGCAAACCAGTGCCACTTTCGAAACTCCGAAACACGGCGGCGAGATATGCAGATAACCGTTGGCGCTTTGGAAATAACTGACAGAAATTAAGCGCTCCGAGCGGTGAGACAAACCCTCCGCATTCGCTCCGACATCGCACATGACAGTGGCACAAAGGCCGTGTTTGCATCGCGCGGCGGTGGCAATTTATGAAGCGCTCGCTGCTGCACCATTTCCTTTATGCGGCGCAGCATTGTGCGGCGATAATAATGATATCAGGAGGCATTTCAGCGATCGGACGCCGCTGCGGCCGGCGAGAAAGGGGTCGCTTTGTTCGCAGCCCTCGCGCACAGGTTGCCGCTGTGCGCCCGCAGACGTCATCAGAGCGACTCGATGACGATGACGATGTTTCGAATGCGCCGATCTGATTCGGCGGAGGCGGCGGTGCGCGCCACTAATGACGCCCGATAAAGAGTTGGGAAATTGTTGCGGTACGCCGCTGCGCTTTTTTCGCTGCGCATTGTTGTCGCGAGTGTTTCCCAGGCAGCCGGCCGCCTTCGCCACGAAATTGTGTGAATCGAGCCAACTCGCCGGCCGGCGTTCCCAAGCGCAGGGCTCGCATGCGCACATATTCGGAAGTGGTGTGCCATTGTGCGAACGGGGTGCCGGCAGGCAGCTCCCTTCGGCGCGCACAAAGCCGACAAGTAGGTTCGCGTATTTGCAAATATGCCCAGCCGATGGTGGGAATGCCCACCTCTTAAGATTTCCACAACAACGCGTCTGATTGCCGCAGACAGGCTGGCAGGCAGGCTGGCAGGCTGGCGCACAATCGCATTTCGCGCAGATTGTGTAATTGATAGGTTTGCACGTGATTGGAATGCGGGGAGCCGCTCGCAACGGCCGCGGCTTACAGTTTTAATGCAAATGCAATGGCGTGTCAGGTCGCGATGCCAGGCGGGCGATAGGGAACGGATTCCCCATATGGCACCCGATTCACCAGAGTGGGCAAGTGTGGGAATTGCGCAGAGAACAGTGGCGGACGGGTCAATTGGCGTTGGTAATTAAGGGATGTGAATCGCAGGCAACGCTCAAGCATGTTTTGACACTCTGCGTAATTGATCGAGGGCGATCAATGCAGCCGTATTCGTCACGTCGCATTAGACGGCCCATTGTAATTGACTCGTCTTTGATCGGGCCGCCGGTTTCGCGCCCTCGCCCTTTGTTCGCGCGGCGGAACAAAGGGCTGAAGAGAGGTGACACTCGCTGCGGCCCCAAGAGAGGCGCACTCGCACTCGCGGCGCGGCGCGCGCGATAACGGGACGCGCCAGCGAGCCTGCAATTAATTCGCATCCAATGAATTACAATGCCGCCACGCTGCGCTCGCCGATTTCCTGTTGCCGCGATGCGGCGCAGCGATACGCGCGAGCCGCGAACTGAATCAACAAGCGGGCAGCAGGTGAAATGCGCGGGCGGACCGCGCGCCGCGAAGACGCAGGAGACGGCGGAGGAGGAGGAGGAGTTCTGCCGCTGCCGCCGGCAGGACTCTTCGCCTTCGCATGCGGCCGCCGCAGATCTCATCACTGCGAACGCGAGCGGACTGCAACTCGCCGACTGCATCAAATGCAAATCCGGCGCGGCTCATTTCTCACTCGAGATGACTGACGCTGAAATGGTGGCCATTAATGAAGCAGCAGCTAATGCAAACGGCTTGCTCGCGCCGCGACCTCACTTTCGGCCTCGCTGACGCGCAGGACCACCGCGTGATCGCTCTATCCGCTGGCGTCTTCGCGCATTGCCACTTTCTTCGTCTGCCGGCCGGCGCTGTCGCGCACAGCCGCGCGCCGCGCGCCGCGCCCCGCGACGCCGAATGGCGCAGATTGCGATTGCAAGGAGGATGATGGTAGTCGTCTGACCGAATGCTATGGGCGCCCGCATCACCTGCAGCGCGCGTGTCAAGGTGAGCCCAATGGCTGGCGGTGCGTTTTCGTCTCGAAAATCGTTGAAATAAAAGTCGCCGCTTCGCCGCCAAGGACGCGTACAAGAGCTGGGCGAAAGAAAGCGCGCGTCGCGACGCGGCGCAATCGGGCCGCCGCGACGCGCAATTCGAAGCGGGGCGCCGCGACGGCTCTCGCGAGCGGCGTCGCCGGGCGGCGGGGGCGGCGGCCGCTGCGGCTGTGGCGGAGCGCCACCGTGCCGCCGCGTTGCGCCAACATCCAGTGTGCGGCGATGATAAGAGCAAGGCGAAGATTGCAGCAGGTACCCACATGTTGCGCGTCGCTCGACAAAAATAATCGAGCGCGCATTTGAGGCGCGCATTTTTCCAGCTAGGCCAGTCTATTGACTGAGACGCGGCAGGCTGGCCTTCTTCGCAGACGGTCTTCCGTAAGTGCGGTGCTTTTATTGCTGGCGCTCCGAGTTTTTCTAGCCGGCGCGCATGCAATGGGTTAATGGGTCTCGCCGTCTGCGGGTGCGTCTAGTTGCCCGCCGAGACGCCGAGATCGTTTCATTCGCGCTCCTTCCTTTTGCGTCTCTCGCGCGTTTGATGCGCAGACTTTCGCACCCGGGGTTACAATTACAGATTGGCGGTGCATCCGACACAATTAATGCGCACTGGCGGCAAGCCGGCGCGACCGTGCGCAGAATCTATTTTCGCCGCCGCACGGATTTTCATGCGGGGCAGATGCGCCGTACTTTTTATGCACTTTATTCGCTCCTCCATCTGCAACAATTTGCACACATTCGATTGCAAATGCGGAGTAATCTTCGCGTTGACAACGCGCCTTCTTTCTCTCTTTGCCATTCACAATGTGTTTACCCCTTCGTCGCGAGCGCGCAGCATCTCGATGTTCTTGTGCGCACAAAGACGGCGCACATCCGTCTTACAGCCGAAGCGGAGCCAGTGGACAAAACCGAACCCGCCGATACGAGCTTGCCTCACGCTGCGCATTGCGATTATCTCATGCACAATTAAGGTTTGGAGATAATTAGCGATATCCTGCAGCCGAGAACCGAGAAGCAGCCCTCTCCGCTCGGCCGGAGGACGAAATTAATATGTCCACCTTCCCCAAACTATCTGATCTATAAATGCGATAAAATACGATGGCCGCGGCCGAAATTAAATCCGGCCATCGAATAAATTCAAACCGATGGCGCATTCGACCCCGAGCCAGCTAACCTCGCACTGCAGCCATCGCGCGTCCACGTCGCATTAGATACGCTCGAATCTAGTTCATTTGCCCTTCAATTGCGTCATCCAGCCCGATGCCCTGCTCTCTCACCATTTCTCGGAATGAACCATCCTCATCGCCTAAGCCCCTTTCCGGTTAAGCCGACATTTCCAAGTGCCCCTAAGCTCACGATCGTTCATTCATTCGCTAATTAATGAGCGCGTCAAGTCATTGCCAGGACAAGTGCGACGAAATGCCGCATGCGGACAACGTGGCGAAGAGAACATATTTCACGGAAGCACTCAACAAGGGGCTGGTAATCATAGAGTACCGTACGTGCAACGGTAATAGAAGCGCTTTCGTGCGCAACACCTTTCCGCCCTTCGTCGTGCAGAGGCCATGCGCCCGGATCTAACAGTACTTCAGTTTCGATCAATGTATCGATCAATAGATTCGATGGCGGAGCGCCGTGCGCACGTGCACCTTGTGCGTGCGTCCACGTAACAGCTCCGCTCTTGCGCGAGGTTATGGTTCAGGCGTCGCTCCACGGCGGGGACGCGTGTGGGAGCAGCAGGCTGAGATCCGATGCAGGCGCAGCGCAGGTGCTGCGCGAAATAGCACGCACTTTCGTGCCGCCGCAATTCGAAACGCAATGCCGGCCAAAGTGGGGCGCAAAAGTGGGTCGCAGATGCAGCCGCAGGGCGCGCATTGCGAACGGGAGCACGGAGGGAGGCTGCGCGCGTGGGTGATGTGCCAATTGATTGTCAATGTTGATGGCGAACCTCGCGATGAAAGTGGCTGCCGGCTCGGCCGCAGCTTTGAGCCCATTTCTTGCCGCCCGTAATGGGCAATTCGAGCAGAGCGGGGCCGTAAAAAAATCAATTAGCATTGACGGCTGATGGGTTTCTCGAATTGTTTTACAATCGCAATGAGTGTTGTTTTAAGTCGTTCACGAGCACTTGCTGCCGGGAAAGAGTCCAGCGCAGTAGTCGTAAAGGCGCATATTAATTTGCGTTTTAGCGCACTGAAAGCGACCTTATCACGGCACGGCTCGCTATCACCAGCGCCGGCAGTAGCTGCCCGACCTTCAGCGACAGCGTTAATTGCAACACGACAATGTGCGCCTTGTAACTATGGCGTGTGCCACTATTTACACATACGTAATAATGGCAATTTCTAGGATGAGACTGCTCGCCCTCATTTCGCTCCTCTTCGCAAGCAGCTACTTGGTGTGGTGTGCGAGATGCCCTTGGCCTTTGGTTCACAATGAAGCTGGAGATTGCATACGGGTGTACACGATGGTGAACCAAACGAAGCCGCGACAGAATCAGACGACTACGATTGAGCCCATTGGCAGTGACTTGAAGAGCGAACCTACAGAAGGCTTAGATTGCAATGACGAAACGACTACTTTAGAAGCGACGAGTGAGAGCAATACAGAAGAGACTAACGAAATGCGTCAATAAATGCAAAAGGCAATTAATGCATGTGATGTAATTTGACCCAATTGACCTGATGGCGCACTCGCTCGCTGACCCGAAGTAGAAATGTGACTGCATTTCTACGCAACACACTCGACGTGCATCGGTTGTTATCCCCGACTTCAATGCTTGCGGTTTCAATGAAGCTGCCACCGTAGAGTGGCACGAGAAATATTAGTTTTGGACACTCGCGGTCAGGTCGACGCAGACAGTAGGCAATTATGGCTGCACGACCCGGCTTGGCCGCAGAGCGAGCCCAGTGCATATGTAATGCGCTAAAAGGATTACGCGATTGTGTCGAAATGAGATTATCAGTGACGTCTGCTCGAGGACGTCGTCCAGGGTGGACAATGCGCGGCTGAGCAGATCAGGCGGCCGCAGCCGCAGCAGCAATGCGATTACGCAATGTCCGTCCTGGCCGAGGGCGGCGAGCCTCGGCCAGGAGCACCCCCTGTTGCGGCGATTTGTCAAGTGCGAACGCCACACTTTTGTTTACACGGCGCAGCCGATGAGCGAATGCACCTCGGTGCGCTTCCGCCGCACCAAGATTAATCGCGCTCGGATCCATCATCGAGCCAGCTTTCGACTCGAAATTCAAATTGACGATGAGCGCGCAGAGCGTCCACGTTTCGTCTACCTGCCGCCCTGGCTGCGCTCGCCGCTGCACCCCTAGCGAGATTTATCGTGGTGCTGGGGATGCTGCGCGCTGCACGCGGCGGCTAGGTAGAGGCCGCGCTCATCCCAGGCCATTAGCAGCGCCGGCCGAATGCGGCTCGAGCACCTTTCAGATGCGAGATGCGGAAGAATGCGCCGAAATCCGATCGGCTGCGCTCGCATCGCATCGCATCGCAGCGGATTAGGGCGCTGTCGGCGATGCGCGGAAACAATTGCCGATCGGCGAGTCAAGGAGGCGCGCAAGTGCGCCCCCAATGCGAACGGGATTCCGCAGCCACCATCCAATAAAACAGCGTGCGCGCGTTTCGCTTTTATTGCGCTTTTATTCCCCGTCTTTATGTTGTTTGTTTTGATCACACTGCTGTACGCGATCATTGTTTAATTCCACCCGTTTTATGTGCGCGATAAATTCTCCTTTACTGCGGACGTGTAATGAGTCGCGCGCTCTTGAGGGCCTCGTCGTTTTACGCCCCGTTTTACTGATCTAGTTTCGGCGCTCTTCCCATTCGATTGCCGCCGATGTCAATCACGGCGACGGCAGCGCGCTGACGTCACCGCCTCTCGAAAGTCGGACAGCAGCCGGAACGGCGAGAATTGATTTACAGTTCGCTTATTAGGCGGGCGCGCGCGCCGACGAGAATAAATACAGGCCTCCTGGGCCAGGGCGCGGGGTGCGCTACGCAGAGCGGTGATTTCGACGGCGATGCGCGCAGTAATGATCGAAATTTACACTCGCGCATTATTACATATTCAGTTTTACGGCTCGGCTGCGCGCGCCAGCGGAGGTTTTACTGTCTCATCGTTTGAGGGGGCGCAGATGTCCGACTGCCGACTGAGGTGTTGATGAACGCTATCATTACGCGCCTCTTTCGGCGCTTTCGGTGCTGTCTGCGCTCGCTCTAATTGCGCGAGCACATTGGCAACCACTGAGCTTGTTAGGCTTGGGAAAGCGTAATCGCCCGTCGGATGCGCGCAAGTGGTGAGTTATTATTTTCACTTCGCCACTGGGGGCGATATATATTTGTGCACCTGGAGCCGAGCGGCGCGCACTTCCGAAGCGAGCGCTGTATGTGAGTGTTGGATTGCAAGTTTGGGGAAACGCTCGTCTCGTCTCGGTTGCGGAAAGGGTGCAAATGTGGCATGTGCCACGACACAATCTGGCAGCTGACGCGGCGATTTCCAATACGAGTAATGCACACCGGTGCGCTTTTTGCGATTCCTTGCAATGCGCCCGCGCGCTCTGCCTCCGAGGGCCAGCAGACAGACAGGCAAAGGGTTGGTGGTGCGGCCGTCCATCTGCCCGCCGCATTGTGATGCGCACCGAGTCGAGGGGGCGCAGCTGGTGCAGCGACAAGTCGTCATGCGCCTAATTGCGCGCCTCCGCACCGAGCCGCCCGATCCGATGCTGCGATGCGCGATGCGCCGACGTCTCAACGTATAATTTCGCCGCCTCCAGTTGATCGCTTCATCGGGGGATAGAAACCGCGCTATCTGCGCTAATTTATTGTTTACCCAGCTCGAGCATGCGCGGCCGCAGCCGCAGTCTACAGGCGGCCCCTGCTGCCGCCATGCCGTCGCTCGGCGCGCAGAAGAGGCGGCTGCAAGAGGCGCCTGTGCCGAGGCGCGCGCATTTATCATTGAGCGCTGCTCATAAGTCGCTTCATTTGCAGCGCCTTATTATAGCTTTATTATTGCAGCGAAATGGAGAGCGTGCCGTATCTCGGCCGCTTCGCGTTCGCATACGGATCGCGATTTCCGGCCGCGGGCGGCATGCGCGCTGGATCAATGATGAACGCGCGCCGATGAAGTTGTTTGCTTACCTGTGAGTGAATTCGGCGGCGCCTCGGGCGGCGGAGGCGGCGGAGGCGGTGGAGGCGTTTTGCGATAATCGATGGCCGCGTCCGCTAAATCACTGCCAGCAGAAGGGCCAGCAGAAGGCTGCCGGCTGCGGACGAATCGCTTCATTGATTCGATCGCGCCTGTGCTCATCGCATTGTTTGTATCGAGCGGCGCCGCGCCGTAATTGCGCGCGGCAGCGGGCAACTCGTGGGAACTGCTATTGCGGCTCTCCTCGTTATCAGCAGCGGCAGCTTGCGCAGCCAGATGCAGCCGCCTTACGCAAATCGCGAGCGATTGTGGAAGAATGTGCGTAGGTGGCATCTGCCACACCGAACCCTTTGAGCCCCATCGGCGGCTGCTGCGAAACGTGGCGCATTGTTGTGGAGGCGAGCGGCTACATGTTGATTCTGCGATTGCGAGCACAGATGTTTGCTCGCAAACGGCCTCACGCCAAAGGGTGGCACAGCAGCAGATGCGGAAATATCGGATTCATCCCGGACGAGCGCAGCAGCAGCGCTCCGTTTGGCTGCACCACTTGCGGTCACTGCGGATCGAGTGACCGCTCGCCCGAACGCAATTCCCTGCCGCCCTGCCGGCTTGGCGTGCGCGTAATTCGAGCAATCGGGCGCCGCATCTGCAGACGCCCGCAGATTGCGCGCGTTCGTCCGCGACGAACTATTACGCGTAATCGGCATGCTCGGCGCGAGCACGAGCGCGCGCACACTCGGAATGTTTAATTACACGCGAGCCGCTCGCATGAAGCGCACCGCAATTAGCTTGTCTCCGGGCGTTCATCATCTTGTTAGCGATCCAACGGCGTAATCGCCTCTCCGCGCTCCGTGCGATCGACGCGCGACGCGCCACGCTGCCCCAATTAGCATGACTTGCACTAGCCGATCTGCGCTGCCCGCCAACGAGTCATCGAGCCGCCCAAGGGCCGCACACCGCGGGGGTTGTCGCTGTTGTTAGAGACTCGTCAGCGAGGCGATGATGGCAATGGCAATCCCAATCCCAAGGCCCGATCGGGGGTGAGGCAACGCGCACGATAGCATGCAGATTCGACCGCCAACCGCCAACTGTCAGCGCAATCAGCTGGCGGCGGCCGAAATAAATCAGGCGTTAACTAGACGCGGCGCCCGACAAACGAGCCGACGAACCCTATAATTTCGAGCATTTCGCGGTCCGCCACATCGCGCCACAGCATGCTTTACGAGCACAGCGCATAGCAGTGCGCGCCCGAAGAAGCTTCCTGAGTCATGCGCCAGCCACCGCTTGAGTGCGGCCCAAATGGCCGAGTGCGGAGACAATCGCTGCGCGAATTGCCGCTTATTAGAGTGCGAAATGCGCTCGCGCTAAAAGGTAATGCGGCATGAGATTAGCTGGCAGCCCCTTGGCGCCCCGCACCGCACCGCGTCGCGTCGCGCTGCTTGCCTGGGCCGCTCGGACCACGTTAATTATCAATTAGCGGAGACGGCATAGGGTGCGATATTTATGATGAGCCCTCGCCAGTAAGACAATATGCAATCGGGCATCCGAAGTATGCGGCGTCCATTAGGGAAAATTAATCGCTCCGCATTGGGGAAAATTGAAAATCACAGTGTGAGAGAGATGCGAAAGTGCGTTCGGACGCACCCCGCCGACGACGTCGAGATCGAGATCGCGGCGCGCCGAGCCGGATTGGGTCTGCTGCCCAAGAGGCTCTCAAGACGCATTCCGAAAGGGTTGCATTTGCTCACACTTGACTTGCGGCACGCAGCCACACCTGCATTCTGCAGGCTATTGTGTTTCGCGCGCCTCTCTCGGCGGCTGGCTAATTTCTTGATATCGTATGTACATATTGATATCGGTGCGCAGCCAGCGCAGCCAGCGCTTGGGCTTGGGTCCGCTCGAGAAGGGTTGCATAATGTGTTTGCGCAGCAATGAGCTTCAGCCGGGCCGCTATTGTGGCGTGACATTGAACATGCGCTCTCCGAAATTTATAGCAGCCATATTTCACCGATTGACACTCTCCCGTTGCTGGCTTGCGCCTGGCGGCAGGTAAGCACATTCCGGGCCGCGACCACGTGAGCGCCGCATCGCCGTTTTATCGAAATTGCGGCAAATGGCATTTGCCAGCTTTCCGTCCGCCTGCGCCCGTCCACAAAGGCGGCTCGGGAGGAGAGCACGTGTCCAACACGTCCGCGCGGCGGCACAATGCGCATGACTGGATTGTCTCAATTCTCGGACAACATCTCTACCTGCCGGATTCGCTCGTAAACGTTGCCAAATCGTAATTGCTGCGCCCGATTAAGTGGTCGCAATCGCGGCCGCGTCACGTTCCTTCCCATTGTGGCGCCGAAAGCCCATCACCATTCCCTGCACGCACGATCCGTCGTCCGTCCGATTGCATCGCGACATGCGCCTACTCGTTCGTGGCGATCCCCGACTCGATCGCCTGCGCTACCAAATGTCGCGTGCGTTAATTGATTGCGCCTGCCCCGCTTGGCGGCTCCTTTTCTCGCAGCCTCCGAATGGCAGTGAATGGCCTGCGGCTTCCTTTGGGAAGTGCGATTCGCAGCGGCACTCACTCAGCGCAGCTCGCTGCACCAAGTGACATTATCGAATGTTTTGCAATAAATGCGCACTCGTCTGGCAGCGGTGATGAATGAATCAGCGCTGCTAGACTGTGCGCGAATTTATGGCGTCACGGGGCGCATTTGTGCGCTCGCATTGAGGAGAGCTGAGAGGGCATGAAATTGTTCTCCATTGCGTCACAAAATGCGGCATTGCGCTCAAGCGGACGCGCGCGCGCCAAGGAGGACTCCTCCGCTGTCACCCTTGATTTGCGGCCTGTTGACTCAACCGCCGGTAATCGATACGCGCAGTGCCCAAGTGGCAGACGTGAAACACTATCGCCCGCAATGCGACGACCCTGCCGGCCGATCCATCTTGTGGCGCGCTCGCTCGATGCCTGCATCTTAATTAAATCGTGCCAAAATATCTAATCTGCCTGACACTCCGCCAACCCTGCCTGCCCAGTGTTTCCGATAATGATGCACCCAGAAGAATCCGCAGCCACTGCTACTTCTACGACCACTGCCGCTGACGCTACCAAGAGCAACGCTGTCAGGTTTTGATTTATTTTTTGGCAAGTAAATGCACGGCGGACCGAGGTTGTCCCCCATTTCGGAAATCACAGGTTTCGCACGCAGTGGCTGGCGTTTGCGGTCGCCGGGACTCGATGTGACAAGCCCTCACGAGTCCTCACGCGAGCTCCTCTAATGTTTGTTTATGCGGCGCAGCGCAATTACGTCGCTCAATTACACCGCATTTGGCACGCAGCGCATAATGGCCGGAAGCCGGCAGGCAGGTCTTTGGCGCACATTCCTCCGCCGCACGCCAATTACGTTTCCGAAACACCGCACTGCAGAGCTC
Source organism: Labidoglobus nevermanni (assembly GCA_025447835.1). Classification (NCBI taxonomy): domain Eukaryota; kingdom Metazoa; phylum Arthropoda; class Insecta; order Coleoptera; family Staphylinidae; genus Labidoglobus; species Labidoglobus nevermanni. Next base: position 54,878 of record JAOEHK010002192.1, read on the forward strand.
CTTGATTGATTTGTCCATAGATCACCGCAAGTGGGGCGCAATCGACCACCCAGCACTAGAAAATAGGAGCCGTCCTGCGCCCGCCGACCCCTCCGGCACCCCGATGATTTGTAGCGGTGCCAACGAATTAAACTATTGCTGCGGCGAAGGCAACAATAAAGCACGCACGCATGCGCGCGCGCCTGAGCTTTTCGGCGCTCGTTAGCGGACGCCTCGAGGCGCCTGCAGCCCTCACCTTTAGCATCGGAACGCATTAGACGCACTACAACTCAACTTGTAACCCCCTGCGTACGTGACAGTGTCCTCACCTAAGGCCGGCGATAAATTTGACAGAGTGAGCGCGCTCCAATTCGATATTGTTTTCTCGATGCAAAGCTAAGATTTATTGGCCTGCTCCGAGAAAAGTTGCGCTCTTTTTATTTAATTGGCTCTCGCGGCCTTCCCGTGTGGGTGGAGGTGCCTCAGAGATTGCGATTACGCCGATTGCCGCAAATGTGATGGCGCATCGCTTGAATCAAGCCGGCCGGCTGCACGGAAAGACGTGGACCAACAGTGAGTGATGCGGCAGACTGCCGTGGATTGCAAATTCGAAATAAATTTCTTAAATTATCATTACGGTTACGTTAATGCATCAGTGGCGAGCGCTAATGGGGAAGCTGGGGAGCTCATGCGAATTTAATTGATAGCCACATTCGAAAATTATGAACGCGTGCCCGCGATGGGCCTTAACGCGGCCTAACTGTACACTGCAATCTCATATTTATTCACAACTCTGCGCTCATCCTATGATTTGACGTGATTACGGCCGAAAGCGGCGCGTGCCGCAATCAACTGCGAGATGCGATCGCAAGCTGTGGCGAAGCTCATCTAAATTCTCCCAATTCGCCTTGCAAGTTATGCAAATGCGGCCGGTTGTTTGTTTAGCGCACTCGAAATGTTTGTGCGTGCAATTTCCTAAATTATACGTCCTACCGACTCACAGCAGCCCGTGGAAGGCCAGTTTGATTGACTTGGCCGTTTGGCTAATCAAATGGTGCCGTCGCGAACCCGATAAGCGAGCAACCTGTTCGTTCAGCGTGTCGGCGGCGCGGCCAAAGCGAAGCAGCACGCAGCCAGCAGAGAAAGTAGTCTTGCGACGTTGCCGGGCTAATAATAATGATTAAAGTATTTTATTAACCGACCTAATTTCCTCCAAACTGAGGCGAGCCGGAGCGCAGAGCGGCCACTAATATTTCCGCCGCCGAGGGATTTGAGCTGCGCGTCGCGTCTCGCGGTATCTGCGCCCTTGAGCGCGCCGGCTGCACCTGTACAGGTGCGCGCGTTCCACCCTCGTCGCCGCCACCGCCGCCGCCGCCGCCGGCCAGAGCGACTCTTTCCGGCTCGCAGCCGATCGTCCTGCCGGCAATGGCTTAATTAGCAGTCGCGATAAATGGCGACCGAATTCAATCTCGCCGGCCTCGGCCGCCGCCTATGAAGATGCGACAAACAACAGCAATGTAATTGTGCTTTACGATCCGCGTCATTATCGGCGCAGTAATGACGCGAAATTAATACAGCTTAATGCCTTCATAATCGATATTAATTCATTACGATGCCGGAATAGTCGGCGCGCTAATTAGCGCCGCACTCTCGCATTGTTGCCCGTACACCATTGCATCGGTCGTGTCCGTCCCTGCGCATGCAAATCGTTAACGGCCGTGATAAATCTGTGCTGCGCGACCAAGGTAGTGCGTTTAATTAAGCGAGGAGGAAGCGAGCGCCGCCGTCTCGATCATATTTAATGTAACATATTTTTAATTGCGCATAATTAGCGCTCTGCGGCCGGCCGCGCGAATGGTGGTTAGTTGGTCACTTGGTGGCGATCTCGGCGAGGCTGCTCCTGCACCTGCCTGCCTGCCTGCCCGCCCGTCTTTCCGCCAGCCCGCCTGCCCGCGCGCACAGGAAGGACACGTGCTGCAGACGGACGGCGGGCGCGCGCGTGCAATTGCTGCACATTGATTCGCTGCTAATTGAAGACGCGCGAAGACGCGGTCGCTGCCGCGGCGCCGCTCTGGCCGGCTAGCTGGCGCTCGCCCGCGCTGCGCTGCGATATTTGGCGCACTTTCCTAATTGCGCTCGGCCTCTGTAATTTCCGACGTCCCGTCCGCCGCCGCCACCGCTACCGCTACCGACCGCTGCCTCTTCGGCCGCGTGGCTCGCCCGTGCCGCGCAGGTGGCCTGCCTGCCTGCGCGACGCCGCATCACGCGGCCGCGCGCGCGCCCTCCGCTTATCAATCAGGCGACGATCGCGATCGCATTTGTCGCAACGCGCCGATGCAAATGAGCGCGAGTCGCGCCGCACCGCTGATGATTAAAACTGTACATTATCGATCGCGATCGCCGATGAGTAATTATGCGCGTGCATTGGCCCCGATGCCGTTAGCTGCCCCGCGACGAGAGAATTTCGCCGCAGATGTCGCAGATGTCGCCGGCCGCCCTCAGCCCCCATCGGTTTGCGGCGATGCGGCACGACGCGGCCGCCATTAATGGAACGTTTAATTTGGTAAACAGCAATTTCGTAAATTGCCGGCTCGCATCCGCGCAGGTAGTGATATCCGCCGAAAGGGGCGCCATTATCGCGAGCACACGTGCGCTGCTGCTGCTGCACCTAATCTCGAGAGCAATATCAGTGCGCAGCCGGCCCATATCGAAGGCTTAGGCACTCAATTTCCAATATCGCAACATCGCCGCCGCCGATATGAGCGCCGGCCTAATTGCGCCCTCAGTCATCAGCAGCGAATAGGCGCAGAGTGCGAGCGAGCACTTGGGCAAATGATTAATTAGACTCGCGGCCACACACGACGGCGCGCTCATTTCGGCGCACTTGTCGCCGCATCATGCAATTGCTTCATCTCCGCACGATTCCAGACAAATGGTGACTGATTGCGCATTAGCGCGGCGAGGCGATGATTAATCGCGCCGGCTAATAATGATTGATAATTCGTTGTACATGTTGTGCGCCGAGCGGCGATTGAGCGCCAAGAGGCTGCGTGAATGGAGCCGAGGCGCGCTCTGCTCAATGAACGCCGCCAGCCGACTTGCTTGCACTCGTCTTATTGCGACAGCGAGTGCATTGCTCAAGTCTAGTAGGTCGCGCATTTACTACGCGCCGCTGAATGGGATGCTGCCGCGTGGAATGCGATGAATGCGCTCACACAATAATTGTGATTGCGCGAGTCGCGTCACGGCGACGCCGGCGGCTCGTGCCATTCCAGCCCAGAGCGCCGGAGCGCCGCAGCGCATTGTTATCAGCCGGATGCGAATCGGAGACGAACGCTTGCCCATTTCCGAATGTGCAGTGCAGTGCAGTGCGGATCAGGATGGGTGCGCCATCTACCAGCCACCGCCTCACTCATGCGGAAGACGCGAATTGCGGAAAATGGCTTGCGATAATAAATTCGCACGTCGCCGTAATTGACGCGCCATCAATCAATGTTGAAAATGAAATATCGCCAAGGGCGCTGCAGCGTGAGGCCTTGACGTACAATACCTTGATGCGGACAGTATGCACGCATGCAATTGCATATTACGCATGCCCATTTAAATCCGAATTCAGCCCGAATGTAATAACAAGTTGAGCGCGGCTGTATAATGAAACGCCAACGAAATGGACACGATAATAACACGGTGGCGATGCAATTAAAGTGCATTATAATTAGGCACATTAGCACAGCGAACGCGCGCCAGCGCAATGCAAATAGCGCGGCGAGAAGAAGACGAGGAGACGCACGCAGTAGGCGCAACGTAATTATGCGCCTTTTATGGGCCGTTTAATCTGCCGGATCCATACGCAACCGGTGCGGAGCGCTGCACTGCAGAGCAACCTTATCAATGCGTAGCAGCCCACCCCTCAGAGCGGCTGCCCGTGCACGCATCGCGGCTCGCGAGCGATATAATTATGAAATCAATACGAGTGGCCCGTGAAGTCGACGTCGGAGGCCGCGCGACTTGAGGCGAAATCTTAATCAAGCGTTCGCCCGAATATTGACAATTGCCATGCGGACTAAGCGGACGGACATGGCGCTCTAATTATCTTTATGGCGGCGCGCTCGATTTGGCGCGATTGCATTAACCTGCTTTTGTCGTGCCAGTAGCAAAATGCCCCTGCTGACGTAACCGCAGGTTCCCGCTACTTCCTACCTTGGTGGTCGCCGCTGCGACCAATGTTCGTCTTGTTAACGTTTTGCCTATGCAATTCAATTGCGAGCGCGCCAGTCGTTTTTGCTGCCGAAAATGAGATGCAAGATTTATTATAAGTAATATCAGAGCACTGCGGAGATTATATTGTTCGCACCTTCTCGACGGACGCGAGTGCCTTGCACGGCTTCGGGCGTTGATTTATGCGCGCCGCGGCCGCATTTATCCCGACGCGATCTAAATAGTAGTCGGCAATCGCTGCCATTAGGCTTCGATCAGATATTGCACCCCGTCGATGCGATTCGGGCGCCCGCGCAGCAGCAGCAGCAGCAGCAGCAGCAGCAGCATCCGTCGCGGACGTCGTCACTCTGGGGCTTCCATAAATCGTCTTCAAATTTCATTGTTACGCGCCGCACTCCCCAGCGCTGCGCCGCTCGCCACTATAATATTCCTCCGTATATCTCCTAAACTGTTCACACCTTTCGCCGTAATAGCTTATTAACTGCGACTCGCCATCAGATCGGCGTCGGGGCGCATGACGAAAATGGAGTGTAAATTTGGGGCCTCGGCAGCGCTGTCGGCGAGAGGGAATGCGATTTCACGAGATTATCATAAAATATTGATAACTGCGATTAATTTATTGAAAATGAAGCAGGCGGCGCTTGCGGTCATTGCGTCGGTCGGGCGGCCGGCCGGCCGGCCGCGAAATTTGCAAGATTCGGCCCACATCCTCGTCGGTAATTGAATTCGCAATGCGATTCCTTCAACTCGTGCGTTGAGAGAGACAGACGCTGCGGCGCTATGCCTTCGCCTCGCCATTACGCATTAATTTCTCAAAGAGCAGCTCGATGGACCACGGAATTGCGCACAGGAGGAATGCGAACGTCAGCAAGTGCACGACCATAACGTCGCTCTGCGTTGCGTCCCTCACGTAGGCTGGAAGCAGGGAGATGAGGAGATGTCAAGTTACGGCGCTGCTCGCCATCACCAGCTTACGAATCAGCGGGCCAAACACGCCCGCTACCACTGCGCACACCACCATGTACAACGTGAAGGCACTGCTGAAGCGCTCCTTGAACACCTCGGAGATGACCAGGGGCAGCGGAATTTGAATGAAGCTACGAAGAAAACCCAGAACCGCAGAAACGACTAGGATCCACATTGGCGAATCGTTGGCGACGAATGCTGGAACAGTGGTAGTGGTGCGATGAGTGTGAATCCATTCGTCCGCCTTCACGTACCAATTCTGAAAATGGCCGAGAACAGCGCCCCGGCCAACACCAGATATCGGTTCCTCACGCGCACGAACGCGCTCAGCAGCGAGACCAAGACGCGACCAACGAGGTCCGACGCAAAGTACACCGTCATCGTCAACGTAATATCCTCCCCGCTCAAGTTGGCATTCTTCAGAATCATTGGAAATAATGACAGGAACGCAATGTCTGCCGTCAGCGATAAGGCCATTCCGAGGGAAATGTTGATGAACCGCGCGTCCCCAAACAGCCCCAAGTCCAAGTCGTCGTACAGCTTGCCCCTGCAACGCCAAGGTTTGCGTCATCGGTGGCCGGATGGCTGGTCCGCAGAACGCACCAGAACGTCGCGCCCTGCCCGCGTCCAACATCGTTCACGCTCGTCACCGATGCGGCCAGGCTGCCGATTCCGATGATCGAATTCCGCCTGCGCTCCAGCCGATTGGCCACGCTGCCCAGCTGGGCATCGCGCCCACGCTCCAGCAAAGGCTCTTCACTTTCGCGTGGCGTGCCATTGCCGGCCGGGCTCGGGCTATCGCACACTTCGACGCGGATGCTGGGCGGCGGCGTCAGCGGCTCCGCATCCAGGTATCTGCGCTTCATGTGCGCGTCGACCGGCTGCAACGAGATCATGGCAATGAAACAATGCAGGCCCAGGCCGGCCACCAGGAACTGCGTGCTACGCCAGTCGTATGCTTCCAGCAGGCGTTCGATCAGCGCCGGAAACCCCATGGCAATGCCGCCGATCGCGGCCTGCGCCACGCTCATCATTACGGTGAGCTTCTCATCAAAGTATCCGTTGAAGGATGTGAAGCACGCCGGCATCATGAGGCCGAGGCCGAAGCCCTGCAGAACGCCCCAGGCGGCGATGAGCTGCCCCAGCGAGCTGACGAACGCGGTGGCAATTGCGCCCACCGCGAACACGACTGCGCCCGCAATTCCCACCGTGCGGCAGGAGTATCGCTGCAGAAGATGATTCGCGGGGAAGCCTACCACAAGCAATGAGCGATTACTGACCGCTGGCCGCCAGCGTGCCCACGGCAACAAGTTGTACCTGTCGCCGAGAGAATCACATTGAAAACGGCATTCGTCATCGTAGTGCCATAGGTTTCATCTCCAAGCGTCTTGAGGAATTCACCGAAAATCATTCCGAACATGCCGACCGGAACAATTGTGACGCTCTTTGCGACACATGGTCGCAACGTCACGTATTACAATCAGCATTGATTGCGCGCGTGATACCTACGAAAAATATTGCGATGGCCAATGCCACCATGTAGCCCCAGCCACCCTCAGGCGGCAAGAGTTCGTAGCGCCTTCCTTGCCTGGTGCATCGAACTTCCGCGTTCCTCGTCGCAACCATAGTTTCGCACAGGCGCACAACTCAACGATTGGTCAACGTGTTGCAGAATCAGATTTTAAATTTCGCAATTAACTCTGAGGATGGCTGGGCCAGCGGAATGGTTTAAATGCCATCATCTCGATGACACGTGTCAGGCATGCGTGTTGATTACATTTAAATGGATTAATAAATCCATCCGGACGACATCGTAAATTTATTGCGTGGAATATTTAGGTTTCGCAGATTCGCACCACGTGTGCTTTCCCAGCATATTGAAGCAAGTTAGTGCAGTATCCCAGCTGGCGGCTGATGCTGCAGCAGACTGCAAGTTATCTCTCTTCGTTTACACGCCAAGTGTTTTTAAAACGAAATTGGCGCAAATTTACGGGAAATCCTGCCCCTACCTACGTCATCATTGTCTACAAGTCAATTATGCCCGCTAATTACACATTTTATCACACTAACGGACTGCACCAAATGCAATAACAATGGAAATCCATAAAGTTGTCTGTATGTATACATGTATACAAAGCAGAATATAAGATTACATTGTTATTAATTTAAAAACACGCTCCTCATGTATCAGTTGCTATTAAGTATGGCGGCAATTATCTATGTACATTATTACGTGTATTGTATGCATCGTACTTTTCTTTTGCTTTAATCAGAACAGTTTCCCACAGATTCAGTCTTAACGAAACAGCTGCGTCATATCACTTGATAGTGCACGGATAACGAAACAAACGAAATTCATTCCAAATATCTCAGCAGAAACCAGCCTCTTCACTAGCCTCCATTGTAACTCTTACGCGGCCAATTGAACAAATGTGAACAGACATTGTGAATTCCCATATCAAATTGACCTTCTATCCAGTAGTGATCGTTTGTTGCTTCACTTGTATTCCCTAAAATGAATACTTTCGGTTTGTAGCACTTGCCGCAGACTCCTGAGTCATCCCAAGTCCAATACGCATATCTCGCCAGTAATTCGTTTCGAGGCAGTTCTCCGTCCGTCGATTAGAAATCGGTTTGTCACGTCGTTGTGTCCGAGTCTGTATCTTCGCTGTGCCGTGAGTGCCAGTAGCCATGGATGTACTCGAATCCCCACGCCAGAATGCATAGCATAATCAGAATCGTTTGCGAGTGCAAGCATATGGGGTAGCTTCCTGTCGAATCTCGTATTACGCCTGCGAACGCGAATGGGCCAATATCTGAGCAACAGCCATCGTCGATTGAGCAACATGCCTACCTAAGATAGGACCAATACAGACGACAAACAATCCTTTGCCAACCATATGCAAACCGAATGCTGCTGGCAGCTTTTCCAGGGTCGAATACTCGGAAATGCAAATGGTGAAGTTAATCAATGCGGCACCGCGGAAAAATCCGCAAATCACCATCCACACCATCATCCAGGTCCAATCGGTCTGTTCTGCCAGTACTGTGAACAATAGAGATATGAATGAGAAATGTTTCGGAATTCATCTGGGCCTGACTCGTAGTCAAAAGTGCGATAAATCAGTGACGATATCTATTGTAGTTAGAAATTAACTTCGCCAACGTTACTAATTGTTAGCTTGCTTCCTTATGCAGTGCGAAATTGGCATAATAAATTTCGTCTAAGTCGATTGCATCCCATCTTCTCGACCTTCCTCCTCTCTGTCCTCCTCCACCTCGCTCAATGCCTTTGACTTATGTCCATAAGCTTAAAACTTATTTTTTGATTACCTATGTAAGGCTCCTTTGGCTGCCAACAAAAAGTTAAATGTTATTAGAATATTTATACATATGTGGCGAAAGTTGTCGCAAGACACAGGAAATGAACTGAGTGCAAACACAATGAACGGAACGAAAGACCTCTTCTCGTTGTCCTCGCGACGCGTTCGCTGGAGGTTTTCGCAGAGCGCGTTTAGCTGCTTTGTTGGTCAAAGCGGAAAGCGGAAAGAAACTGACGATTGTAGAGACAAGAACAGAAGGGCGGATGCTTGCAAACAGCGCAAGGAAACGAAGCGAACGGAAACGCAATCACAAGAAAGAAGTAGAATTTGAAACGGCGGCTACGAGCTGAAAGAAACGGCGTTAGTCGTGACGGAAGGAAACGAAGGCACCGCCACGCTTCAGCAGCTGGCGATTCCTTTCTCTGCACTGGAACAGTCAACTTACTTGATCGACAAACGCCCAAAACAAAAATGCCGCCCATGAAAAGAGTGCGCTTGGTGATGTGGACTCGATCGCAGATTGGAGGCAGAACCAGGCGCGCAACAATGTCGGTCAGCGCTTGCACGGAGAGGAACATTGCCACCTGGTTTTTGTCAAAGCCGTTCTGGCCAAGGAAGAACGGCGTCACCAGCTTGAAATTTTGTTCGGCCACGTAAAATATCGACAAGCCGAAAATCAAGTTGACGAAGATTGGATCCATGAGCAGATCCAAGTCCATCAGCAGAACTATCTTATGCCAGAGCTTTTCCTTCTCCTTCGGCGTTACTTTGATCGGCTCGGTGGACACGGAGATCTCCCGGTACGGCTTCATCTGCGAGCTCAATTGTACGCCAGGATAACTCATGTTTCTCCGCATATGCAGCCCGCCGCCGCCGCCGCCGCCGCCCCCGCCGCCAACGCATGAAAATGTCGGCTGGCGTCCGATGTGCTCCGGCTGAAAGGAGGCATTGAAAGAAGGTGTTTGCACTGGTTCCGCGTCTGAATCTCATTGCATTAACCTGCAGGTGCAGTTGCAAGCTCGACCCAGTAAAGTCCAGCCGGGAATAACTTGACATTATCGATTCCTTCGAGTCCTTGCGCCGCTTCGAGACGAAGCTCATGGTGGAGAAATTGCGGGGAAAAGTGGACTTTCGCGTCAAGTTTGGCAAATTCAGTGACGATTGCTTCTCCAAATCCTCTAGGGTTTTCGCAATTTTACTGGTTATCAGCGTTTGCCCTTCCTGCAAATCGCCTTCCTCGTCATCATTCTCCTTAATTGTCTCCATTTCCTATAGATTGCGAATTTTATGAGTGCACTTGTCGCACGGAGAAGGGATTTTCGTAATCGTAAATCAAGTTGGTGCGGTTCTACCGCACGCGATAGTTTGAATTTACCTCTGTCGACGAGAAATAGAAAGATATCCCTAGTCCTTGCAGCTGCGTAGGGTCATTGCGTGTGCATTATACCATCATTATTATGTCAAATTCATGTTTCACATACCTGATGGTAGGCACCACCCTCTTCGTCCCCCAGCGGCACTTCCGGGATGAAATGCCACTTGGCCGGCTGCAGAAGCATGGAGCCCACCAGTGCGTTCAAGGCAATTGCGCCGATGATCAGAATTGCACCCCGAAAGTTGTACTCGTCCAGCAGCAGACTGACGGCTTGGGGCATCAACATCATTCCGAATGCGGTTCCAGCGAGCGAATAGCCAACGGCTTGGCCGCGCTTCTTAACGAAGTAATGGTTGAGCGCGACGAAAGTTGAGGAAGCGGTGAGCCCGACGCCCAAACCTGCGCCCAGACGATGCGTCAGCGCACTTGCAACGATTTCCCATGCATCAACTAATAGCGAATGCAAATGCATCCGCAAATGCGCACCATTGACAATACTGAACGTGGCCAGGATGTGCGCCATGCTGTTGGCTGGAAACGTTGCGATCAGGCCGAGACCGCAAAGGCATGAGCCGACCAGTGAGACCTTGCGATAGGAGAAGGCACGGATTAGGGGGCCGACGAACAGTCCGGAAAAGTTGATGAGCGCATCCAGCGTGCTCATGATCAATGCCGAGCCCGTGGTGCCGACGTCCAATTGCCGCAACAGATCGCCAAACAGTAAGCCGAACGATGGTTCTATCGATCGCGTGCATAACTGAAATAGCTCCGCATGTAACACATGCGCACACACGCACCCATTCATATACAAAAAAACACACACACACACACACACATAAATACACACTACCTGCCTCAGTATCCCCCTTCGAAATCCATGTTCTACTCACATTGACAATGCTAACTCCAATTACGGCGAGCCATCCCCATCCCCCATCTGGAGGCACCATTTTCTTCGGTTCGACAAGCATGATGCCCACCAACCTGACGTAATGGCGCAAAATGAACATAATTAAAACACATTTTCTGCGCCAATTGATGCGTATCGATAATGCGTAAGCACTTGAACGCCATATCCGCTGCCGTATGACCTAGATGTGGACAATACGTTTGATTGGTGCGCGATTAGAGCATGCAGGCGACCGCCTTATTGCACTCCGCATCTCCTTAAGGCCATCAATTAATCGCTCAATCGAAGCGTGCGGATCAATGGCAATGTCAGCATATAGCTAATAACAGTTTGTCGGTTGAATCTGCCTCGACCGTGCGTCACAAACGGGCAGCAGGGGGGTGAAAGGGGGCAATTCGTGCGCTTGAGCTAATTCAACAAGAATTCATCAAGTTCAAGGTGGTGACTCATGCGCGTCGGAAAATGGGGGCACGAAAGGTTTCAAAAGCGAGGAGCGGATGGAAAATTCCGTCCCGATCTGACTGCCTTTCCTTTCGAAATGTCCCCGTAGGTTGCGTCTAATTCGAACACCATACTTTGTATCACTGCTAAATTTAGGCCCATCTCACTCACACAAGGATGGGAGCGACTAACGCGTCAGGACAGCCAGAGAAGAACGCAACTGTAATAAACTGCAATAAACGGCAAGCAACTGCGGAAACTACTTCGAACCTGGCCGCATACGGCACGTTTGTTTGCCGCATGCGGTGTGAAAACAATGGCAATTGTGTGTACGTACTCATTTCACGAGTTGCCAGCAACGTCACCTCTCTCAAACAACTGCTCGCCGAAGAGGAGCGCACCGAGAACGTCGGCGCCGGAACAATCATCGATCCGCCGAGACCATTCGCACGCTTCACGTGACGATGACGCGTACTTGTTCGCCGAAATTTCGCGAATCGCACCGCACTTGCGGCAGGACTGTGCTAATATTCAGTTAGCTTAGCGCTAATTTAATTGTTTGCCAATGTCTCGCATTGCAAAAACAGTATCAATTGCGATTGCCTTGGAAATTGCAAGCCAGACATATTTAGCGAGCAAAATTGTTGCGCGCCTGCAAAAACACGTTTATTTGCGACCAATTGCAAAGTAAATTTTGTGTGCTTGCTCGCCACCTGGATGAAGTTTCCAAGTCCCTATGCGCGCATCTGACTGCCTATGATTTGCCTATTTTTAACTTTCTCACAGCGTTGGTGCGCCATCCAAGTTCTCAGCGCCCTCGATCTCGCTCTCACGTGCAGGTAGAAATTCCTTGCCCTCCACGATGCCGTTCCCTTTGTTTGCGCGCTGTACCTGATAAGTGCAGTGCCGCACACGCAACCGCACCAAACATGCACTGTTCTGCCCTTAGTGGCTGAGCGCAGATCTCGACATGCTTCAGAGGAATGGCGTTTGCGCTGATTGCCGCGTCTCAATTGGCACTTGCATTCAGCCGCGAATCATCATTCTCACGAGTTGCGTATTTGCATCCGCCAGGCACTTACCGAAAATTGCAATCAGCATTCGCCAAAACTGAACTGAAACTCAGTGACTAACTAATTAAAATTAACACTTCTTGGTATCGGACGCGTATTCCAAAACTGAGCCATTCTCGAATCAGCTCGCAAATGCGCACTATGATTGTCGAACGATTTCTTTCAAAACTGCCAGCAGCTAAAGCGCACCTTCGTATCACTGCTGCACCAAGCGGCACTGCCGCTTGAAGACGTTGTGCCTCCGATTCGAATGACCGCTATTCTAAGTAAGAAATGCGCACATGCGCCCTACCACATCGCGATCCGCGGACGCGATATTTAATTGCCAGCGGAATAGGCTGGCAACGCTTCTACTTATCCGCAATACCAGCTGCAAATGCTGGCAAACAATCAGCCCAGTGGCTGTGGAAGTCAAAAGCGGCTGAAATATCGAATAGACTGGCAAAATGTGTGACGGTACACAAACTGTGACTAACTTTGCTATCTGCTCATGATAAAAACCCGCTTGCACTTGATTAGGACAGTCGTCACAATTATGCCCTGCTCCAGGGTCTGGCTGTTAATGCATTTCAAAGATGAACGCATTGCAAAAATAGCACTAGTCAATAAACGTGGTAATGTTGAATAAAGTTTCAACAAAGCGCAAAAACCAAATTTGAAATGGATGTATCAGCACGAAACAATATCGGTTTGAAAGCAACCTTGATAAACGGGGCGTATTTACATGGCCAATATATGGATCCCTTCCCACTGCTAATTTGGAAAGTTTTTTTATCTCTAGGATTAAAAAATACTCATCAAAATCGGCTAATTCATTGCTTTCCATAGCCATGATATCGGAAAACAAAATACACCTAATTCTCAATTTCCACCAGTCGATATCGACCCCTGGAGGTCTATTTTGACTTGCAGAGGGTCGACGACAACGAAACAAGAATTTGGGGGTCTACGTAAGACTAAAGCCAATAACAGTTCATGGGTGGATTGTGCCAAATCCCGTACTCGTATACACTGCTGGCGGACAAGCACGGGTTATACCCTGGCTCCCCGTTACTCGAAGATGGGTATTCCCCGTGCTTGTCCGCCAGCACTGTCTAGGAGTGCGAAAAATCTTTAAAATTCGACCTTAAGGGTTCTATGAAAATTAACAATATTGGTAAGAGGGCCGACGGGGCAAAAAAGTTTGGGAAACACTGTGGTAGACAGTGCTGGCGGAAAAGCACGGGGATATCCTGGGTCCCGTCATTCGAATATGGGTATTTCCCGGGCTTGTCCTCCAGCATTGTCTACGAGTACGCTTCGAATAAGACATTAAGGAGTGTATGAAAACCAACAATATCGGTAAGGGGTCTACGGAGCAAATGAGTTTGAGAAACACTGATTTACACGATACGTCCCCAATAAAATCGTGAAAGAAAAATCGCAAAAGAAAGATATTAAGTAAACGGAATATGTAACCACAAATTTTAGTTGTTGTTTTGTGTATTATCCCAAGAATACATATTTAAAATCGTGTCATATCAAAGTAATTCGTGTAAAGAGAATTAGGTGTACAAACATGACACTACTCAGGTGTTGCTAGGTTAATGCCTCAAAAATTAGGTTAAAATTCAGTCGTTTGATTAGATGCTTCGTGTTTGTAGTAATTTCTAGTTTCCTTAGACAGTGGAATGGACTAAGTACGCAACATACGTAAATCAGCAAATATGATAAGGTCTTATTTTAGAATAAAGATGCAACGCATTGAAATTTTACATCCTCACCAAGAAGAGCTGCTGCAATTGTCTGAATTGGCTGGAATACGGGCAGATACTACTATACTAAAGCAAGTAATTCCAACTTTGGCGAATTCTTCGATTTGCAATCGTTTTCAATTGCTTACAGGATCATTATAGAGTTACTGAATATGAATGTGCCTCCGCATGCTTTGTTTTCCATACTGAAATCACTGCGACATTCGATACTTGAACAAAAATCATCTAGCCTGAATGCACCAAAGGAACACAAGTAATTCTTCATTACACCTTTCTACATGTACACATATGGATTTATTCCTTAAATCTTTTGGAAATAGAGAATCTATGATGTCCGAATGATCAGACCTATACTCCAAATGTTAACGATTACAAATCGTGGTAAATGTACATCGAAAAGTTGATTTGGACCGGGAATCGAAACCCCCATAGTCAACTTTTCGATATACTTCTAACACGATTTGTAATCGTTAACATTTGGAGTATAGGTCTGATCATCTATACGAATACTCCAACTTTGAAATAAACTCCATCTCTTTTGGAAATCTACGCAGCTGAGAACGCATTTCATTTCTTCAATACTTCCGCTCGCCAAATGGTTGTATTCGCTATTAAATTTGTAATGGAATGTAATAACCACAGATATATTAGGTACTAGTGGAGTACCCAGCGTTGCTTGGGTTTTACTACTATCTACCCATCTACCCGTCCATCTGTTCTGCCCGTCCACTTGTTAGCAATCGATTTTGTAATGTCGTGTCCCGCTGTCTCAGCCTACTTGATATGGCATGGAGAATTCATTCCCGTGCGCATTCGCTCAGTA
>JAOEHK010002193.1:0-20781 GCA_025447835.1 Labidoglobus nevermanni
GAGGGGGGGGGGGGGGGGGTGGGGGAGAGAGAGAGAGAGAGAGAGAGAGAGAGAGAGAGAGAGAGAGATACATACACGTAGCGAGTAAATAATTGCGTACATAGCTTAATTGTATTTGCAATGTCTATGAATTGTTGAGGACTGAGTTTTGCGCTGTGCATTCACGTTGCACGTATACATACTATACATATATATATCTACAGGCAGGATTGACCATAATTGTAACTTATTTGCGAATGTTCAAGGTCGAATCATTGTACATATTCAATGACAAGTGTAGCAATAAACGATTCAAGCCAATCACGCTCTCCATCGATTTAAGAACAGATCCAGGAAGTTCCTCTTTCCTTCAGATGACTTTCGAATTCAGGTGAGTTTCATCAGAGATGGAGTTTATTTCAATCATATCGAGAATCTATGATATCCGAACGAACAGACCTATACTCCAAATGTTGACAATTACAAATCGTATTAAATGTAAATCGAAAAGTTGACTTCGACTGGGTATCGAACCCGGCACTAAGCGATTCGCGAGCGGAGACAATACCAACTAAGCTACCAAGTACTCTGAACTTTCAATGCAAATTTGCTATTACTCTCGATATTTAGCGTATTGCATTCTTAGGCACAAAGCAAATTAGAATTAGAATTGCAAGCAAAGCCGATCGGCAGCGATCTCTAAATCATATTTCCTAATCTTACTTCAATGTGACTAAATTGAAATGAAATACTATTGAGAATTGATACTGGCAACAATGTTAATTTGAATTTGAATTCAAATGATTGAAGGATGAGCCATTAGTAGGCAACCCAACTGGCCTCAGACTACCTGTCTTGCCATCCGAAGACATCATCAGCGATGAATCGATGCGATAACCGTTTCTGCTGATTTATGGTCCATCTTCCAAGTCTATGTCTAATTTGCCATTGTTGCCTTCTTCCTGTCATAAATTGATGCCACTTTTTGCAACGATGCTCTTCACCCATTTATCGATCGATGGCAATCGATGTTTTCCTAGCTGGTGATTAGCGACCATTCAGGGCTGTGTTGATGGCGGAAGGAAATGTTAAATGGAATGAGCAGCAACAATTTGAAAGTGCGCAATTGAATGAGCATGCTTTTCAAATTGCTGCACATTTCTCAACCCGCAGAAGGGTGCAGCAGGCGATCTCGTAAATCTTATTGCATGGCGTGCGGTCTGGGCGCGTGCCCTTCGACCTGCCCCTCACCGAAATATCTGTGTCAATGAAAATAAATTGCGGATGGCCATTTATCAAAGCGGTCGTATCGGGGGGATGGGGATTGCAAATCAAGCGCAGCACTTTCGTCTCAGGACGAAAATAATTAAGCGGAGGCGCAGCCCTTACGCATCCCTCAAGTCACATCGGCAACAGCGCAATCTGCAACGAGTGCGACATGCGGTTGAAGCATTTGAGGTTATATTATTGCGATCAGCTGTGTTGTGGATAACGTTTGCAAACGTTTTGCTTTGAATCGTCGATTCAGTGATCAGATTCAGTGTCTTAAAGTGCAGGTAAGTCACATGTTGACTAAATATGCTGAGAATCGTCTCAAGCTGTGACGATGTCTTGTTGTAGAGCAAACGAGGATGTGAAGATGCACTCCAGGCCAGCGAGCCAGCAGATGCATTCTAGGGCATATCTTGAGGTGAGCAAACTCGATATCAAAGCGTCGTTTATCATGGTCGTAGAGCAGCAGATGACACTTGAATGCCGGATGGCTGGCAGAGAGAAAGAGACGCGACAAGACGAGACCTCAGATAGCACCTGCATACGCAAACGAGCACGATAAATCTCGCCGAAAGGGTGCTGCGCCAAGGGGCGGCAATGGGGCGGCAGTACAAGCACATAAATATCCTTTTGCGCGTCCTTCCGCTCGTTATCGCTGCGCAAACGAGTGCAATCAATATCGGCCGGCAGATGGCGCGCCACATTACGCAAGCTAATTAGTCGCAGCGTAATGGCCGTAATGACGTGAGCTCTTGCGGGAGTCTTACGCGGCGCGGCCGCGACTGGACGGCGGTCAGATGACGTCGAGGGGCGGCTGGCCGGGCATGCCATTGACAGATATCCAGCCGCGGCGACGTCTTGGGTGGCCGCAGCCTCACTGACGCACTTCGCGGCGGGCGTCTTACTGATCCACGTCCAACTGGACGCCGAATCATCATCATCATCATCATCATCATCATCATCATTATCATTAGCTGTACACGCTTCCAATTGTTGCGCGACATTCGCGCCCACGTCCACGTTTCTTAGGGCGGTTTCACTAGCAAGTCCGTTCACCAGGTGCTACTGATCATTGGCTAATTGGAAAATTATAGCGGAGATTAGAGGTAATAGTTACCGAACGAACAGGCGACTGACTAGAGATAATAAGAAAATCCAATTGGAAATAGAGAGAGTCAAAGAGAAGAGTTAGGGGGTCTATGGTCCATATAATAGGGGAGGAAGAAAACAATTGCGAAATTATGATGGAAAAGCGACCAGGAGTGGTCTTCAATATTTCAATTCTTGGCAGATATCTGGTGCATAATTATCAGGCGGTCTTAAACCATATTATCAGGTGTTCTAAAACAATATATAATATGAACAACTAAATATTTTATGGGAGGACGTCGAGGAGGATTATTCATACACATTTTCATAATTTCTTCATAAATTTATAAATCATTGTTTAAGCTATTAAGTATTTCTCTCCAAAGAAACGCCTGATAATTATGCACTTTTTATACAGCGACTTGCGATTTTTATCAATTGATTGATACTGATTATTATAAAATATGCTAATTACAGCGATTAGACTACTAGTCATTGAACGAAGTAGCTCTTGGTTGGAGAAGGCAAGAAATTCCAATTGGAAAGGCGTGATAGGGGATCTGTGGTCCAGGTAATGAAGGGAGGCAGAAAACAATTGCGAAGATAAGTCAGAAAAGCTACAAGGAGTGGTTTTCAATTTTTTTCAATTCTTGCCAGATATCTTGAGCATAATTATCAGGCGGTCTTAAACCTTATTATCAGATGTTCTAGAACAGCATTTAATACGAAAAAGCATATATTTTATGAGAAGAAGTCGAGGATGATTATGCACCCACATTTTCATATTTTTTTCATAAATTTATAAATCATTGTTTAAGTTATTAAATATTTCTCTCCAAAGAAACGCCTGATAATTATGCAACTGTTTATACAGCGACTTATGATTTTCATCAATTGATTGATACTGATTATTATAAAATTTGCTAATTACAGCGATTAGACTACTAGTCATTGAACGAAGTAGCTCTTGGTTGGAGAAGGCAAGAAATTCCAATTGGAAAGGCGTGATAGGGGATCTGTGGTCCAGGTAATGAAGGGAGGCAGAAAACAATTGCGAAATTAAGTCGGAAAAGCTACGAGGAGTCGTTCTCAATATTTTTACAATTCTTGGCACATATCTTGAGCATAATTAACAGGCGGTCTTAAACTATATTATGAGGTGTTCGAAAACAGCATTTAATACGAAAAAGCAAATATTTTATGGGAAGATGTCGAAGCTGATTATTCACCCACATTTTCATATTTTTTTCATAAATTTATAAATCATTGTTTAAGTTACTAAATATTTCTCTCCAAAGAAACGCCTGATAATTATGCAACTTTTTATACAGCGACTTGCGATTTTTATCAATTGATTGATGCTGATTATTAGAAAATGAGCTAATTACGATTGGAGTAACAGTCATTGGACAAAATAGCCATTGGTTGGAGAAGACGAGAAATTCCAATTGGAAATATAGAATAGGACAGAACAGGCATCAGTAGTCCACGTGATGAGGGATGACAGAGAACGAAGTGGAGAGGAGAAAATTAATAATCATTTCCTTTCCATTTCCCATTATTTCTCTCTCGATATGATCTGGTAGATTGATACAAAATGCAGTTTCCTATATTATCATGTCAATATTTGAATCGAAGTTTGGAATAATAATAATAATTGGGTCAAGTAATTTTCTGTTAATTAATATTTAGATAATATGTTCAAATTTGTGATAATTGAAAAAAATGATTGCAAATTTGTAATTGGGAGTTATTTAGAATTAGCGTGTGATTTAAGAGCGAGCAATAAAGGAAAACAATTATCTGTGACCGTTAGGGGGTCGTTCTGGTTACAAATGTAGCGTTGGGGCACACATCCGTTTATTGGGCAATGAAAATGTGAAATGTGCACGAGCTGGGCGCATTTTTCGAATGCCTCCCCAACCCTTTGCCCGAAATAACGATCGCGCTCGCATCGAAGCACGTCGCAGGCATTTATATTGCTTAATTGCGCGTCTTAAAGCGGGCGCACGCGAAAACGGAGTGGTCCAGGATGACGAGAGGCAGATGCGCGACTGCGGCGGGGGCGGAAAGGAAGCCGGCGCACACGTGGAAACGTGTCCCAAGCGGTAGTTTACCAAATGCTGTAAAACAATTAAGAGTGACGCGCCGCTTAATTGGCTTACGAGCGCTCCGTAATTTTTATATTGTTATTGAATGCAAACCGCGCGCACGCACGCGTCCCAACAGGGATTTATTGCCCTCCGTGTGCGACAATTAATCATGCTCACGAAGCCATTGTAATTGTGTCGAGCCAAAGTGCCCTTTAGCAGTTGAGGCGCATTTTTCAACGAATTTGTCCAAGTGCTAGCGGCAATTCAAAAAACCTCATGCTAATGTAGGCAACCGCATTTGCAATCATTTATCAGATCGTATGAGAGAGAGAGAGAGAGAGAGACAAAATTGGTATTAATTTCACTCCTATATCCGCTAATTTATTGCACATTTCAAGTTCTTTTTCAATTAAGACCTGAATTTAAATGACTCTTGTCAAAGAATCATCAACTTGGTAATCGGGGTAATAGAGAGGGTCTAGGAATGTCAATTTATAATTATTGCCTAAGAAATCCCCGGAAATTGTGGGTTTTTAAACAAACTTCTATAATTTCTAGTGGCAATTTAAAATCTAACATGCTAATGTAGGCAACAGCTTTTGCAATAATTTATCAGATCATATGAGAGAGAGAGAAAAAGACAGTGCATAAAAGAGGGAAAATTGTTATTAATTTGACTCCTATATTCGCTAATGTATTGCTCATTTCAAGTTTCAGTTCTTTCATCAACTTGGTAATCACGATAATAGAACAAAGTCAAATCGTAATTATTGTCTAAGAAATCACTGAAAATTGTGCAACGTTCTGTGATTTCTGATGACAATTTAATTCTAAGATGTAATGTAGGAAACTGCAATTATAATCAATTTATCAGATGGTATCGAGAGAGAGAAGAAGAGAGAGAAAATGATTATTGATTTGACATTTCCTTATATCCGCTAATTGACTGCTCATTTCATGTTTGAGTTCTTGTTTCAATTAAGATTTGAATTTAAGTGATTCTCGTTGAGGAATCATCGACCCGTGTTAATTGCGTCAATATAATGACAAGTGTTTCTGACGCGATAATGCAGGAAACTGCACTGGCAAACATTATGAGCCTTAGCGAATCGTTCCGATCGCATTTAGATTGCGAATTGAATTGATTCCGGTTGATGAATCAACTCGAGAGTCGGCAATTGCGTGAATCGAGCGAAAGGTAGGAGTCGGAGGCCGCTAATCATGTCATTAATGACACGTTGCGTCGATATTGTTTCGATCGGCACGCAGCAACCCCCGCATGCCGCAAAACAATGGGCAATTGTCACACCCCGGCAATTCATTCAATAACCTCATCGAGCGCTTTGTCTTCATCTTGCGCGAATTGATTTCCCTGCCGCTGCTGCCGGCTGGTATCCAGCAAACACGCAGCTTGCGGGGGCGGCCACCCCCAATGCGCCGCATGCGCTGAATTATGAAGGCGATAATGCGCGCTTCATTGTCGCATTGACGTGATAGAGTTGAAGAGCGGCAGCACGCAATCGCGCCCCCAATCAACCCCCGAGAATGCTGGCGCACGTAACTGCCGCACCCAACCTGACCCCGCAACGACACGTCAAGACGAGGTGGAAAAAAAGGGGTGCAATCAAATGAAATGAAACGGCAGGAGGCGCGTCGTAAAGTGGCGCGAAACATAAACGCGAACAGCGCCCCCTTAGCGACGTGCAGCCATGTAATGGGGTGGGGGGTGGCTGGGGAGCGCGTTAATTGCGACTTTTTTCATTAGATGTTTAATTGCGAGCCGAAATGCCTCAGCGCTCTTTCGCCGGCTGCGTCACGTGATGCGGGGATGACTTGCTGGCAATCGGCAATTGGCGGGATCTGTTGCGATTGCGAATCGCGACGACTGCCGGCCGGCGAAGAAGAGAAGAGATACAGGCGTACGCGACCACACACGTCGACGAGATGCATGCTGCGGCCAGATGCGGATGCTGACTGATGACGATGATGAGTCTCGGACGCGCGAGACGCGCAGCGCCAATTGGCGCGCATTTCGCATCAGCGATGACTAATTGCGGATTGACCGATTGATCCGATTCGCCACTATTGTGCCTTTAGTTGCAGTGAATACAACGATAGATTCGATAGGTCGCAATTACAAGTCGATAATTTGCCAATTCATGACGAAATTGCAAATCTGTGATTAGAAATGCCATTTACTGGTGATTTACTGGTGATTGATTGATTAGGTTTGAACAAGTTTCGGTGATATGAAAGTTGAATTCAATATTTCACTTATTTCCAGAAAGTGATTTGAAAAATTTGCAAATTTATGATAAAATTGCAAAGGCGATGATTGGGAATGTTCTATATTACCAATTCTGTTGATGGGTTGATTGATTCTGGAATACTTTCGGTAATTAGAGTCTCAGCTTCAACAGTTCATTTATTTCTAGAATTTAATTTCAAAAATTTGCCAATTCATGATGAAATTCCAAATCTGTGATTAGAAATGTTCTATATTATCATTCACTGGTGATTGATTGATTAGTTTTGATGAAGTTTCGCTGATAAGAATGTAGAATTCAATATTTCACTTATTTCCATAATTTAATTTCAAGATTTAGCAATTAATGATGAAATGACAAACACGATGATTAGAAATTTTCCATATTACCAATTCCGTTGATGGCTTGATTGATTTTGAAATACTTTCGATGATTAGAGTCATAACTTCAATATTTGACTTATTTCCAGAATTTAAAGTCGATAACTTGGTAATCTATAATAAAATTCTAAATCTGTAATTAGAAATGCTCTATATTATCATCTACTAGCGATTGATTGATTGATTCTGAAAAGGTATCTGTGATAGCAATGTTGAATACAATATTTCACTTATTTCCATAATTTAAATTCGAGAATTTGACAATTAATAATGAAACTACAAATACGATGATAAGAAATGTTCTATATTACCAATTCTGTTGATGGATTGATTGATTCTGGAATACTTTCGGTAATTAGAGTCAGCTTCAACAGTTCATTTATTTCTAGAATTTAATTTCGAAAATTTGCCAATTCATGATGAAATTCCAAATCTGTGATTAGAAATGTTCTATATTATCATTCACTGGTGATTGATTGATTAGTTTTGATGAAGTTTCGCTGTTAAGAATGTAGAATTCAGTATTTAACTTATTTTCATAATTTAAATTAGAGAATTTGACAATTAATAATAAAACTACACATAAATGTTCTATATTACCAATTCTGTTGATGGATTGATTGATTCTGAAATACTTTCTCAACTTCAATATGTCACAATCTGTTTGACGGTATCACAATGCGCCATCTATTGTGAGCATCATCAACTAATCGGTAGTAATGATCCTCTGGGGTGCAATCATTCGGTGAGCGCGTCTAGACGCGTCCTCAGTCTCCCCCGTCATCATCCGAGCGCGAGCGACTAATTAAACGGGAGCAGGGCGCGCGCGCGCGAAGAGGCGCGAATTGCGAATTCGTCACGCGCGTCGGCAAACTTTAAAATTGGATGGCAGCCCCATGCCGCCCCCAGCGCTGCCTGCCATCCGATCGGCTGGGGGCGCCTGGAATGCGCTGATATACTCGTTCCATTTCGGATTTATTTAGCGGAAACGATGCGCGCGATCGATCCGCGATCCGTTTCACGCGCGCATGCGCCCTGCCCGCACGTCGCGCACGTTGCGAAATCGTTTAATTTCAATGACGTCTGCAGCGGCATAAATCAGGTGGAGACCACCCGTGCGACATTCGCGCGCGCACGTCTCAGTCGCACTCTTGAGCCGAAGTCGCGACGTCTTTAGCCACCGCCAGAAATGTTAACAAGACGCATGACATGTCGAATCGGCCCAAGGGCGCCTCATTAAGCGACACCAGCCACTGACCGCCGAAAGGCTCCAAAAGTCTCTTTCTTGCTCTGACTATGATTCAATCTGCGATCTCTTCTTTTTTGTCAGATCTGCCTATGTTTATAGACTAACCATACCTTTGCAACTTTGCTTATTGGTCGGATTTACCCATGGTAACAGATTTGGTTTGGTTTGATTTTAAAGCCTCCCCCAATAGACTTCTCCTGTTCTCTCAGACATGTTATTGCACGATATACCTCATTCTTACCTCATTCATTTTGCATCCACTTATATTTGTCACGGTCACCCTATATATAGAGTTTTTTTGCTGCATTTCAAATGAAACCTCACTTTGAGCGTTCAATCTTTTCGTCATTTTCGTCACACTCTTGGTGTTGGTATACGAATCTTACTCTTTAGCCTCCTCCAATTTCCTTCATTATTTTTGGCAATTTACGCTACAATCTGTAATTGGTTTCCTTTTAGTTTTCTTTGTTCCTTAACTCATTTGAAGGTATACTTTATTCTTACCTCGTCCAATATCCCACATTCACATTTGCTAGAGCCACCCTGTACATAGATCTTCCTGTTTTTCTAGTGATAAAGCCGTCTCTGATCCTAAGCACCCAGTCCTCCCCTATGAATTGCTGCTGCCGGTTGCTATTGCGATATCCGCTTCGGCTCGTTGCGACAATGGTCAGTGCTGGTCAATTTCGTGTCGATTCGATCGCCCTGTCAGCGTGTCATTGCTGCCGGCGATGGTGGTAGCTGGTGCGACCTGGGAATGCCGAACCATTAACCATCCTGGCACAGGACCTGGCTGCGCGCGCGCGCCTGCCACTCGTGACAGCGAATTAATTCCAGGGGAATTTGACACTCGTTGTGTCGCCGCATTGAGTCGTCAAAAGTGCCACGTATTGCTGGCGTTCCGATTGCCGGTCGGATGGCCGCGGGTGAAAGGGGTACGCGCGTTCGCCTCAGCGCGATCATTTTTCACCGCGCCTTTGACAATTGACCTGTCGCGACGCTGACTGCCCTGCGCGGAATGCCTATTTGCATTGCTTTGCTTGTCGCACTCTTCGGAGAAATCGAGCCGGGCATACCCTTGACTTACCATTTGTCAATCGTCGGCTTAGTCCTATACCAAAATGCCATCTCTTGGCTATGCCAATCATTAGAAACTGAAATTACTCATTATCCCTATCAAGTCTAAACTTGCTGTAATTCAATCTAATTCAATCTAATTACCAGACCCTTCACTATAATGTGAGCATATAGGTCATAAAGGTATGGTAACCCAATGCCATACCCTTTACTTGTAAGTTTAGAAGGAAGATTGTCAAATAGATCTAAATAACAGGTGGATGGTTTTAATAAGATTTGAGACCAATAGAATAAATAGAAGTAAACCTCTTCACCTTCAATTTGGGTACGTCGGCTCAGCCCTATACCAAAATGCGATCTCTTGGCTATGCCAATCATTAGTAACTGAAATTACTCATTATCCCAATCAAGTCTAAACTTGCTGCAATTCTTGGAGTTCAATCTAATTACCAGATCCTTCATTATAAAGTGAGCATACAGCGAAGGTATACAGAAGTATAGGTTATATAGGTATGGTAACTCAATCGTATACCCTTTACTTATAAATTTAGAAGGAAGATTGTCAAGTAGATCTAAATAATAGGTAAACGTAGATGGTTTTAATGAGGTTTGAGGACAATAGAATAAAGGGAGGAAAACATCTTCGCCTTCAACTTGGACACGTTGGTTGTGTATTGGATCAGAAACAATAATAATGAAAATTGATTGCGAATCGAGGGCGATTCAATTCGGCTCGAGTAATGATTGTAATCGAATGGCAGGCAATTGATTGAGCGGATTGCTCGGCAAATGCATACGATCACGATTTGACAGTGACGTGGCGCTTGTTCAATTGGTGCCGTCACCCGCACGCGCAGATCGCCTGTCATCTGGCGTCGCGCTCAGTAAGCAGCCGGTCTGCAGCAAATGCGACGGGACAAGTTGACAAGCAGTGATTTGATTGAGAGCGTAATTAATCGGGTATCAAGTCGAAGCCGCGCCGCGTTGATTCCTCTCTCTCACTCTCTCTCATTGCGCATAATTGTATGTAATCAATTGACGGCGTCGAGCTTTATTGAATTATCATTCATTAACGCGCCGCTTGCGCTCAAGCTGAAGGTGATTGGGAAAAAAGCTGTTTCACGCCCACATTTCATAATGGTCAATCGATTACTGCGAATTGATCAAAATGGGAATTACGATTAGGGATGGATGCGAGTAAATCTTTCACGAAGACGCTAAATTTAGCCGATGCGCTCATCGTCAATTAGCACGCAATTAATGGCAAATTAATGTGGCGACACTGAAGCGCAATGGGCCGCGTCTAAGGGATGACACGCTCGCTGCGAATGGCAGTCGGATGATGAATTTGGCCAACATTTATTTGCCTGATTTATTATAATTGCTCCTTGCCAGCATCACTAGCAAGCAGCGAGTTTGTGTAATTTTCTACTATTTTTTCTCCGTTTAAAACATGCTTATAATATTCCCATCTGCCGGGAATTGAACCCAGGTCTTTCAACTCGCCACTAAAGCCTTGCCCGCTAGACTACCGAGCGCTCGCTTTCTTTTCAATAAGAATGGCTATCAATCAGCAAGTGCAGGGAGTGGTGAAGGAAGGGATTGATGCGAATGGTTTTCCCAATCTTTATTGCCTATATGTACAGACTCAGCCATGGCTGAATTACTCTTCAGCGCCTCAATTATTCATTACATTGCACATCAATCGATCAATCAAGCAAACATCCAATCAATCAATCGATTCGTAGTAGTCGCTGGCATCCGGTGGCCGGCATTACAGCAAAGTTTTCGCACATCACATCCGGGTGCGTTAGACACCGGCGGCCAGCGCAGCGGCAGCGGGGGTGGTTGTGGTGCTAGCGGCGGTGTCGTCGTCGTCGTCGTCGTCGTCGTCGCACGCCACCGTCGTGTGGTTGTAGAGACCCTGCGCCATCAGCTGCAGCGCCAGCGGGTTCCTCTGGCCGGAGGCCTTCTTGATCTTGGCGCGCTTGTTCTGGAACCAGATCTTGATCTGGGCCTCGTTGAGGCCCAGTTCGGCAGCCAGCTGCTGGCGGCGGCGTTCGGTCAGGTAGCGGTTCTCGGCGAACTCGTGCTTGAGGCGCGCCAGCTGCGCCCCCGAGAACGCCGTTCGCGGCCGCTTCTCCTCGCCGCGGCCGCCTCCACCACCCCCAGCCGCACTCGGCTTCTTCGCGCGTCGCGACCGCGGTCCTGCAACACAAATTCAATGCAATTGCCAAAGGTACGCAGCAACTAGCGCCATCTGTGGGCGATGGCCCGAACTAAAGGGCGATTTTCGTCGGGGCGCTAGCTGCGCCCCCGAGAACGCCGTGCGCGGCCGCTTCTCCTCGCCGCGGCCGCCTCCACCACCCCCAGCCGCACTCGGCTTCTTCGCGCGTCGCGACCGCGGTCCTGCAACACAAATTCAATGCAATTGCCAAAGGTACGCAGCAACTAGCGCCATCTGTGGGCGATGGCCCGAACTAAAGGGCGATTTTCGTCGGGGCGCTAGCTGCGCCCCCGAGAACGCCGTGCGCGGCCGCTTCTCCTCGCCGCGGCCGCCTCCACCACCCCCAGCCGCACTCGGCTTCTTCGCGCGTCGCGACCGCGATCCTGCAACACAAATTCAATGCAAATGCCAAATGCAACTAGCGCCATCTATGGGCGATGGCCTGAACTAAACGGCGATTTTCGTCGGGGCGCACCGAATAATCACAACACACACACCCCGTCCGCCCGCCCACGTGCTTCGTGCGCGTATTATCGGCGAGTCAATATTTGATGGGCCGCAAGCACTCGGCGCGATTGTAAACGCTTATTAATCTAATTGCCGCGTGCGAGAGGGTGGCTGGGGTGGCTGGGGTGGCGGGCTAATCAGCCTGATGGCTAATGGCGCGGCGCGAGCAGGCCGGAAATGTCCGGCGCCGCTTTCGTTTAATTGCGCTGCAATCAATGATTCATTAATTCGTCCGCGCTGCTAATTATCGCGTTGTGGCGCGTTTTGCCGCACTCGGCCCGGCCAATAAATCTGTAATTGCCGCCAGCTTGGCCATTTACCCACGCTCGTCAATACAATAGGCAACCCGGTCGTCGCGCGGCATTTTCAAATTCGCGTGGTAATGGGGTGCGTACCTGAACTCGGCCGATCCGAGTACCGCGTGCAGTAGACCCACGCCGGCCACAGTTGGGGCACGCTGCCCCCGCCGCCCTCCCGCGGCTTGCTGCCGGCGACCTCCTCGTTCGTCCTTGGTGTTGCTGGTGTTGGTGTTTGGCTGGCCAGCGGCGGGGGCACGCCAGTGGTGCGCGTCCTCCGCACCGCCGACTGCCCAAAGTCCGGCTGCAGGATGCTGGCGATGGAGTAGGTGAGCGTCCTCGGCGTCGCGGGGGCGTCGTCGTCGCGCGGCGCTGGCGGCGGCTGCTGGTGGTGGTGCTCGCCGAGGGCGAAGCTGGTGACGCGCACGAACGGCGGACGTGTGGGGCGCGTGAAGGGCGCCGCGGCGGGCGGCAGCGCGCCGGCGCTGGGGGCCTCCTCGAACGCCATCTCGCGTGCCTGCCACCGCACTTGGCCGAGTGCCCTGTCACACTGAGTGAGTTTTCAGAATAGTCATCTTTATTACGCGACGCGCGCCCGCCGAGGACGCGGCTCCGCCCTCCGTCCTGTTTGCTCACGCGGACCTCAGCGGCTCCCCCTGGACCCCGGCGTGCCAGGGACACCCATCCACCCACCCATCTGGCCAGCTTGGATTTGGGCGCGTAATTGAAACGTAGCGTCGACGCGGAAATTGCGGTGTCGCCTCGGGCGGCTGGCACAAGTCCAGATGGACCCGGAGGGGCGCAGAAAGGCAGGAGGGCGGGCAGATGGCGCGTCCTGAGCGCCACGTGGTTGCCGCGTCTCGCTCGCGCTCGCCGGCGCCAGCTGCATCGATCGCACTCGGGATGGGCTGGGCCGTGGGCCCGAGTGGGGCGGCCGGCGACCAGACGCGTCGCGCCGGATTGAGACGTCCGCCCGCCATCGGCGTGTTTGTTTTCCGGGTCGATGGTCGAGGCGGGGCCATCGATCTCCTTGTCTGCTGCGGCTGCGGCGCTCCTGGTAACTCGATCCGTGCGCTGGGCGGCCGGGTTGGAGGTGGAGGTGGCAGGCGGCGCGCGCAATGGCTCTCTGGCGCTGCTCTCGATAATGGTTTTATCAATGCGGCAGAACTAATTGATGGATTTCGAGGTGCGCACGCACCTCCGATGATGTATTCATAAGCTCGTAATTGCATCATCATCGCCATCTCTCGGCCGGCGTGGTTAGGCCACCCGCGTTGCCGAAGCGAACAATGCGAGCGTCGGCGGATCGATACCCGGCGGCGGGCCAGGCGAATTAAATGCGCTCGTGGGAAGGTGTCGCACGTCCGATGGGTGCCGAGGGGTGCCTCGCACGGCCTCGTGCACGATCGCCACAATGGGCACCTGTAACGCAGCGTCGTGCGGCGCTGTTTACGACGCGCCCCCACCCGCTGCGACTGTTTGCCCCGACGTGTCTTATCAGCGTTGAGGTGGATGCTGAAAGCGCGCCGCGCTTTCGTCACACGCTCCGCGCCAATTGTCGCCGGTCGGCAGGGGTGTGGCGAGGGATGCTGCGGCGGCCGAGAGAGCGGCGCAAATCGATTGCGGGCGGCGCAAATATTTTGTCATATTTTGACAGGCGGAATGCGCGCGCCCATTCGACACGCATGTCGGCCGGAAGGTCGCCGGAATGCGACGCGCAGGGCAACCTCAAAGCGCAGCCAGGTGCCAGCCAGCCAGGGTAGGGGGAGGCCAAATGGACGCGTTGCCGATTGCCCTAACCTTCAAATGTTCTAGGTTACGGCTGCGTGATCAATCGATGTCTCACAGACAATTGAATTCAGTAATAAAACGTCTTTTCTTCTTCTGTCTAGGTATGGGCTACTATCATCCTGTTGCTGCTTGAAATTGACGTAGATTCGGGGTGAGTTTTTGCACAAATCAATAATTGTAAGGAGGCGAACAAATTTAGGTACAATTTCTACCAATATTCGAAAAGAAAGTGAAAACTTGACGGTTTTCAAATTGGTTTGGTTACGTTTGAAGGTATTATTGACTACAGGGGATTGTTTCTCAACACCAAAATAGTTCGAACATTGTTCGTAGTCCAATGGACGATTCTGGGAGAAATTGGAACATTCCAGAATCAGAAAAGGTACCTAAGTGTCCAGCAAGTCAAAGACGGGGGTCTCAGAATAATTAATTATCTTACTCGATTTGTCATAGGTTTAAAGATCGGATTGAAAACGAGGATTTTGGGGAATCTCGAATTACCCCCTCTAATTCTAAGGAGGCGAACAAATTCTAGTTACAATTCCTTACAACTTTCGAAAAGAAAGCGAAAACTTGAAGTTTTCTCAGAATTACCAAAATAGTGCGAAGATTGTTGATAGTCCAAAGGTCTTAAATCTTAATCTTAAATTACACCCTTTAATTGCAAGGAGGCGAATAAATTCTGGTTGCAATTTCTTACAACTTTCGAAAAAAAAGTGGAAACTTTGAGGTTTCCTCAGAAATGAAGAATCTCAAATTGAAATCGACTTGAGTTAGGTTAAGTTCGAACGTAGTACAGACGACTTGTTGGTACCTAGGTGTCCAGCAAGTGAAAGACGGAGGTCTCCGAGTAATTAATTATCTTTCTTGATTTGTCATAGGTTTAAAGATCGAATTGAAAATGAGCCCTTTACTCTTGAATTCAGATTTACTATCTTTTTTGGTTTACCGTCGGTTTAGAGGTCGAATCTTGACGAATTTGTTGATTTTCTAACTCAATATTGTGTCATCCCCATTGGCCTGAAACTTCCCTTTACTCTTTGCAATTTCTATCGTAATCATTGAGAGTGGATGAAATCTTGTACATTTCTAACATTAGAAGCAATCTATGCTGAATTCGTTCGGTCAAGGTCAAATGACAATAGGCAGTGTTGGCATTAGATTGAAATAGTTTTGCAAACGCAGGCTGAAGGAGTTGTGCAATCAAATGGCTGCTAATAATTAACTGCTGATGAGCGTAATGCGCCCTCGGCGTCGAACCCTTGTCAAGGCATGGCATGTCGCCATTGACGCCATCGATTGATGCGCGCTGTCAGCACCCTTTATTTGACAATCGGCGAGCGGGTCGTGGCGGCAAATTGAAATACCGAATTGTCAAATTAATTTTCTTAATTAAAATTCCAATGACAGCGCAACAAGCGCCCCCGGCGCGTCGGCGTCGCGTGTCGGGCGCGCTGCGTAAAAAATCGCGCCCCGTCCGCGTCCGTCGCGACTTATCGGCTCTCATTCATTGTTCGCCGGTAGTCGGCGCCTACCCCGGCCGCGCTTATCGCGAGCGTGGCATCGATTCGCCTAAAAGCCGGCCGGCAATGCCATTGTTTCGAGCACGCATCTGATAGCGCGCTGATTTATGCCCCACGAGGGGTGCGCACCGCCGCAAAAGGTGGCGCGTCATCGCGCCGCGTAGAATCTCGTGGAATGCGTGCGGTGGTTGGCGGTTGGCATTCGAAATAAATCTCGCGCCCCACTTTGGCAATGCCGCCTGCGTGCGCCATCTGTCGGCGCGCTGTTGCAACCGAAGCGGGAGGCAGCGCTGTGTGTGGTCCGCGCACCCCCAGGCGTGAGATCGACGGCCTGCGATTCATTCAAAATGGCCGACGCTAATGAGGCGCGCCGAGAGATGGCGCGCTAATCAAGTCATTCGCGCATGCGCAAGTCGGGTGGGTAGCGCATCGATTGCGGAAGAAGCGCAATTTCCTCGGGTTTGCCAGAGTTCGTGCCTTATCGTCAGATGCGCTTCCACGCCGCGTGTTTGCCGAGTCTAATAGGAAGTCGCGACCTGCAGGAAGATAAGCAGGAGGCGAGAGAAGAAGATTTAAAGCGGTCTCACTTGCGAATACAACTGAAGACTTGTCTCAGGCCATTATTCATTGAAATCTTTTCATTTCAGACTTTAATCCAGCTTATTATCTTGGAGTTCAATGACCCAAACCTAGATTACATTTTTTTGTGAGAAATTTAGTGCAATTTATTGTGAGTTAATTTAATTTAGTGCAAATTTTGAAAAAAGAGTTGAAATAAAAATGAACATTTTGTTACAACTTGAAATGCAATTAATAATTGTAGCCCTTGGAGCAAAAAGGTGTTAAGTGACATTTTAGTCAAAATGGAGTTAAGTGCATTTTTGACATTTTGGGGACGTATACTATACTGTGCTAAATTTCTGTATCTGTGCAATAAAAATTCAGTGAGATATCCAGAGCAAAAAGGTGTTAATTAACATTGACTATATGGCGCCCATAACCACTAAATCGCGTTTTTCTCGAAAACAACATTTTGCCACTTAACACCTTTTTGCTCCAAGGGCTTCAATTAATGAGAAGCAAACAAAATGGCCTCTTTTCATTCAATTTGTTTACTTGTGAAATTTGCCTTTTGATTTTCGATCAATTCATTTGCGAATTTTGCAATTTGTTCGCGTAATGAATGTGTTTATTGTTGCATTTGTTGTTGTTGGTGATCGCTACGCTGATTGCGACTCATGCGAATTAATTGCAGTTTGACAAACGCCCAAATTACGCTGTCAGGCTGCGAAATCGCGTCGCGGCGTAATTGGCAGGCTCGCGTCGAGTAATTGCGGCGCTGCGAGACGCAGGATGCAGGATGCAGGAGTGCAGCAAATGGCAGCGATGGCAAAACGGTGGTTTTCGCGCAAATTACCCACATTGGCGGTGCGTGCGTGCGCCCATGCGACCGCGAAGCATGACGCGTCAATGACGCCGATGATGATGATGATTTGCGCGCATCATTGCGCTCGACCAATGCGTATCGTGTCGCCATTACAGCTTAGCGCCTAATTGCGCCCAAATTGGCAACGCTGCACCAAGAGATGCTAAACGCAAGTGATCTGGATCCAATCCGCAATTTACTCCTCAAATTATTGCATTCGGCGGGCTATCGCAACATCCTAAATCTGATAAAGTTCTAAAATTCATCCCACAGCTGGGGATTGAGCCTAGTGCTACTAGGCAACCGAATTATTAATTAACCGTCAATTGCACATTTTTCCTGGTTTTAATTCATTATTATTAGAAAAGTATGATACTGGTAATATTGAAAAATTGGAAATTTAAATTGAGTGTGATTTCGATTCGAATTGTTATTCTTTTAATCGAACTGCGAATTGTTTTTGGCGCGAAAGGCAATCAATTTATGCAAATAGCGGCACAGGAGCATTAATTAAGCGATAACGCTCGATTTTGATCGATCGCGCTCGGGCAATGTTTAATTGCACGATTGCGTGCGATCCTTATCATCAATGCGTCGCCGACGCGTGCAATTCGAGCGATGGATGAGCACTGGTTGCATAAGTAATTAGCCATTCGCAGCAGCAGCAGCAGCAACGAGAGCAAAAACAAAGCGCAGGACGAGATCAGCCACTCATTTCTGCATCATTGAAGAAACAAGCTTTGTCGTGCGTGAAACTGTTGCCAGTCATAATCACTCTGCAATCAGTCTATTAATTTCAGCATTTCACTCGTTTTCTACGTTAATTCATAGTCTTAAAATGTTTTTTTCGAAAAAAATCAATGTTAGAGCAGAAAACTGAATTTAGTCAAATAATCAATCAAAACAGCATTTCATAAAATATTCATCGAAAACACGAAAATAACGCACATCTGTATATTAATTGAGAATGCCTATCACTGGTGTCATAATCACTCAAATTACAATTAGCATCAACATCAACACAGTCATCAACAACAGACTTCATCACTTTTTTCATAGATCATATCTTCTTCAGTCCAATCCATCAAGTTTGATACCTCAGTCCCACAACCTTTTTGCCCTTTTCAGACTTTTCCAGCTTTCTGATCCTCCTATTAGGTCAAATCCTTGATAGTCTTATTATCTGATGATAAGAAGAGAGAGAATCAGTTTGAATTTGAGATTTTCTCTCTTATTGTCTCTTTACCCTCGAAACAATATTACAGTGATCTGTAAATTAGAAATCCATGACGGAGTGAGTGGCTAATTGCTAATGAGCAGCAGAAGAAAGCTGTTGGCACAGCTAATAACAGTAAAACGTGCAAGTTTATCGTCGTTTGGCGAGGCACCAAGTGCCATCTTTCATATTTCGCTCAAGAGGCGCGAGCACGAACAATTGACGCGTCGCAAATTGCGCGTCAGGCGTTGTTTCGGCGAAATCGCCAAGTGCGCCGAATGGCGATGCCCTTTGTTGACTTAAACGAATGCGTTATTATCGAACGCATGCGATGGCATTTGAACGCTCGCCGCGCGCTCGATTGACATTTATGGCAATAAATTCAATAAGATGCCATCGCGAATGCCATCAGCAATCACATAAATCAATCAGCGGCGCAATTGAACGAACCGAGCCGGTTGCCTAAATCCGGGCGCGCCAATTAACGCATTGCGTCCATCGGCCGTCATTTGCTTAATTGGCGGAAAGTGGAAATGCTTGAAAAGTGTCAGGCGGCGCCATCTATCGGCGCGTCGGCGTACCAATCGCAGTCGAAGGCGGCGATCTCGCGCTGGACCACGAAGAGGTAATTGGATTTGGACGCGTTGCTCGTTTTCTGGCTTGCCAGCCAGCGGTGGTCGCCTCTTTCATCGCGGCGGCGGCGGCGGCGGCGGCAACAAGATGCGATGCGGCGATTGTGCGTGCGCCTTACAAATGAGGCACGAAAAGCGAAGCGGCCCTTATGGCTCGTTCGTCTTCGCCGCCGACATTGGCTGCGCAGGCATTTCCAACAAGTACAAAACGGGCGGGCGCGCCGACCACCCAAGTCGAAGGCGCGCGCTGAAGACATGCTCGCGATGCGGCCGAGGCCAGCGCGCGCAATTTGCCGGCCGCAATTAGCGCGTGGCGCCATCTTGCGGCGGTGTGCGGCCACCTTGCTGGACGAGGGCGCGTACAAGTCACTTAAATGCGCGACGCGCTTATCGGGCCGCCGCATCGCCGTGTCTAATTAGAGTCGGAATGATAGCGCAGCAAGAAGTGGGACTGCCGACAATTACGCGCAACGCTGCCGGCCTAATTACGACCTAATCAACTTTTCACGCCGCTCGCGCATGCGAACGCATTGTCTCCTCATTCGCGATGCGATTTTAGGCAAGTTGAAATGGTAAACCGCAAGGTGCTTGTTGCTAGTCCAGACGTGAAGTCTGCAAATTGCCACCATTTATTCCAAGTCGTTTTCTCGCTGAAAATATCGGGAATGACATCGTTTGTCTTCGACGTTTCGCCACTCGTGTCCGACCAATTCAAACAAGTCGTAAATAAGCTTAAGAGAGCAATCTTTCTATTGCAGAAAATTCAGAATTCGCAAAAGAAAGAAAATAGGAAATCCTACCAAAAATGTAAATATTTGAAGAAATTTCGCACTAAAATCGAACACAGATTTGCCAAATGGTAAAAAGGGCTGCTTGCTAGTCAGAGGTTTCGGGTTCAATACCCAGTTGGGGCAACTATTAATTATTCTGGCAGAGCGTTGTATAATCCAACCTCCATCTTAAATGGAAGACCTTGTTGCAGTTGACTCTTCTAGAAGTAACAATTGACAATAAGAGTCAACTGAAATATGTCAGAATGTCATCTTCATGGACAAAACTACTTTCTCACCAGGTTATTTCTAAGCAATTTCGCCCCAAAAAATAAAATCGAAAAAACTATCAAAAAATTATTTGTGCATATTTCGTAGAAAAGCAAATTCAAACCGAATTGAAATCGAACACAGATTTGCCGAATGCTAAAAAGGCCTGCTTGCTAGTCAGAGGTTTCGGGTTCAATACCCAGTTAGGACAACTGTTAATTATTCAGACAGAGCATTTTAAACTCCAAACTCAAAAATGCTGTGATAGACGAGCTTCTAAAATGGAAGTGGAAGGAAATGCAGTTTGACTCTTCTAGAATTGATTATGGCCTAAAAATGTGGAGTTGAAATCATTCCCAACCAACAATTGACAATAAGAATCAACTAAAATATGTCAGAACGTCATCTTCATGGACAAAACTACTTCCTCATCAGGTTATTTCCAAGCAATTTCGCATTAAAAAAGAAAATCAAAGTACCAACAAAATATTTGAAGAAATTTCGTAGAAAAGCAAATTCCAACCGAATTGAAAGGGAACACAGATTTGCTGAATGCTAAAAGGCCTGCTTGTTAGTCAAAGGTTTCGGGTTCAATACCCGTCTGGTGCAACTATTAATTATTCTGGCATTTTATAATCCGACCTCCATCTTAAATGGAAGACCTTGTTGCAGTTGACTCTTCTAGAAGTAACAATTGACAATAAGAATCAACTAAAA